>NC_069402.1:110167835-110220572 GCF_026875155.1 Cherax quadricarinatus
CCCCCGGGTCTGGCGGGAAAAATATGGGGGGCCCTTACAAAAATAAAATTTCAAGCACACCGGGAAATTTTTCAAAAAGTTTTTTTCCTCGATCTAAATATTCTTCTGGGGGAGCCCAAGGGCCATTTCTTTTGCTAAAAAAGATTTTAAACAGCAGGGGAAACCCAAATGCTGCGCCTGGAAGCGTCAACATCCAGGCGACTACTGAACCTCCTCCTTTATACACTAACTCTCTCCCTCTCTTTTCTTCCCCCCACTCATAGAAAACCACTTACCCCCGGGTTTTTTGATTTAGTTTTTTAATTATTTTCCCTTTTTCCCTTACTTTTGAAACTTGTGATTTCTTTACCTTTGTACCTTGTTGGGCCCTATCAAAACTTTGGGGGGCCCAGTCCCGGGGACCCATTTTTTTTTTAACCTCTGTAAATATTTTTTAAAACTTGTCATGATTGTGACCGATGTACCTGTGGGTTCATTACCTCTGTAATTTTCTCTCTATAAAATTTTTGGGGCCCCATTTCCCCTGGACCCCATTTTAAACCTTTTTAAATTTTTTTGACTACCCCCCAAAGGGATGGGAAAGGGGGGTCATAAAAACATTTTTAAACAACTTCTCTCAATGGGAAATAACTAATAATTAAACAAACCCATACACTCTATCGCTATAAAAAAACTTTTTCAGCCAAGGGAAATACAAGGAACCTAATGGAAATAAGCCCCCTTTTTTTTTTTTTGGGGTTTTTTAAAGAAAACAAAAACATATGTAAAAAAAAATTATGTAGCTGTTTTTTTACGTGTCCCTTTTTACCTGAATAAAACTTAAATTTAAATTTATTGAATAATTTTCTAAAAAAACACCCCTCCTTCTAAACTTTTAGATTTTTTTTTTCCCTTTAAAAAAAAGCTCAAAAATACAAAAAAACTCATCCCACACCGTCAC
The DNA here is from genome assembly GCF_026875155.1 of Cherax quadricarinatus. Lineage (NCBI taxonomy): Eukaryota > Metazoa > Arthropoda > Malacostraca > Decapoda > Parastacidae > Cherax > Cherax quadricarinatus. Next base: position 110,168,776 of record NC_069402.1, read on the forward strand.
AAGAAAATACACAAAAAACCCCGCATTTGGGAAAGGGGAAGTTTAAATTTTTATAACTGAAACCCCACAATTTTTTAAAGGGGGGACCGGAAACCCAGGGGAAGGGCCTTGGTCAGATGCCCCAAAAGTTCCAACGGGGGGCCCATAAACCGCCCCACGCAGGAAACACTTACCCTGTTTCCTGAAAAAACCTTACCAAACCCAAAAGGGGAAAAAGTAACTCTTTTAAATTTTGAAAAAATTTGAGACACAGGCAACTCTTTTTCATCAAGAATTTGAAAAAGGGCCCCTATCACACCCTTTTTCCTTCCAAAGGAGGGAGAAATGGACAGGGGGGGTCGTCCCACATTACTAAAAAAAAACAGACAAGCCCCACTCCAAAAAGGGGGGCGAAAAGAAACAGAAAAAAACTAAAAGCCCAAATTTAGCACTAACATCCAAAATCTTAAAAATTTTTGAAAGGGCCCAAAAGCAAGATCCCCCACCCATTTTAAAAACCCCCATCAGTTACACAACCCGGGGGGCAAAAAGGGTTTAGAAACAGGTCGCTCCTGTCTGTTTTAAAAACTTTTGGACCACTACGACAAGGTCCAAAATGCACAAAGAAGACAAAAAAGAATGCAAAATTAATTTATACAGATTTTGGGAAAAAGCCTTCGAAAAAGTGGGGACCATTTTTTAAATAGCCCCAAAAAATGCGTGCAAAAAAAAATAACGGGAAAAAGTGGGTTCTGGATCTAAAATTTTTCCCACAAACAGAACACAAAAAGGGGTAGTCGTAAACAGAGAAAAGTCCGGGCGCTAGGGTGAAAAGCTCTGTTCCAAAAGGGCACATTTCGGCTCCCTCTTGTTCCTCACCCCCCCCCCCCCCCCCCCCCCCCCCCCCCCCCCTTTTTATATCCGAATAGACAAGGTTTCGGGCAAACAGCACCTTTTCTTCCTTTGCAGTTAAACCCCCAACTGCATGACAGTGTTTTCCCATTGCGCCCACTGCAAAGCTCCGGGCAGCCCCAAACCAAATTTTCTTTCGGGGGGCTGCGGGAAAACCCAATATGGTTCAAGGGATAGAAATTTAAATTACTCAATATTAAACATGGGGAAAAATTAAATTTTCTTTCAAGAAAAAAAAAAATTCTGGCCACAAAATAAGCGAAACACCAAGGGAAAAGGGCCCTGGGGAGTGATCATGTCGGGGGGAATCTAAACCTTCAAGGACCTTAACATTGTATCAATCGGCATCTGCAGAAAAAGACAGGAGGATAATGAAACCTTCAAAACTAGGGAGGCCAACCCCCATGATGAAAATTCTTCGGGTCCCTTTTTTCTATCTAGGGGGAATATTGCTGCAAAATTTCCCGCCCCTTTTCCCAAGGCGGGTAAAATTTGGCCGCCTAAAAAATTTAAACAGAGAACTTTCACGGCGCGCTTTAACGGAAAAAAAAAACCCTAAATTTAAGGGGAGCGCTTGAGGTTCCTAACCTGTATTCCTGGAACGCAGGGGGAGGTTTTACATATTATTTTACCCCCGGGAAAATCCTAGGGGGATAGTACCGAACTTGAAACCAAAAATCATTTCACAACAAAAGCAAAAGACTTGGCAACATGAAACCAAACCCCCCAAAAAAGGGGGGGTGTCCTGCCCCTTAAAAGAACCATACAATAATTTGTCAGGGGCCCAAACTTTTTTTAAAACTCCCTCCCAGACACAAAAGGGGGGAAATTACCAACAGCCCCCCCTGGCAGTTTTTCAAGCGGGGCACTGGACAAGCCCCTAAAGTCATTCCTGTCACCCGGGGCTTGGGCTCGTACGTTGGTTTGCTTTGCAGCCAGCAGCAACACCGGGTTTAACGGCTTGATCCACCAGGGGGCCCTGGTCACAGCCCGGGGCCGCGGGGGCGTTGCCCCCCGGGAACTCTCTCCAGGAAAACTCCAGGCCCGGGAAAAACTCTGGGTATCTTTTTTGAAGACGTTTCGCCCACCCCAGGGGGGGGGCTTTTTCAATAAAATTTTCCAGGACTAACTTAAATACGGAAAAAACTTTTGATTTACAGAAGGGTTGAGGAAATTTCAGTCCCTAAACCCCTACTTTAATTTTCGAAGACCCACCGTAGTCGTGGGTTTTCGAACCGAAAAAAGCGCCTAAACGTTATATATTTAAGATAAATAAGAAAGATTTCGTTCGTTTTTTTAAACCCCCGGAGGGTTAGCCCCCCGGAAATTAACCCCAAAGAAAGTCAGTGCGCCCATCGAGCCTGTCAAAATTATTTCCTTTGGGGGTTTTCCTTAATTTTGTCCCCAGGATGCACCCCACCAGTCACAAAACCCCCAGGAAAATTTTGCGCTAGGTGAACGGGACAACGGGTGTAAAAAACGTTTTCGAAATGTTTCCACCCCCGGGGAACCCAAACCCCGGGGCCCTCCGTGTGTAAAGGGGGAGTTTAGCCACCGGGCCCCCGGGGCCCACAAATTACTTTTTTTCTCCTGTCTTCAAGTTATGTCCTGGAATTTGTATTGTTTAAACCCATTTTGGATGGAAAACTTTCCAACAATAAAGTCCCCAAAAGTGCACAGTGTCCCCAATTTCATCTTGTGGTATTGTATACCATTCTTTTTACAATTATTTTGGTTGCTGCGCGACCCGAAAAAGGGAAATCCCCTTATCTCTAACCCAGCCTCCTCTACTCAATACCCCAAAATGGTAGTGCAAAGGGGGTTTAAAATATAATTTTTTTAAATTTACCTTATTTTTTTATTTTTAATACCCCTTACCTGGAGGGTATTCCAGGGATCAACCGTCCCCTCGCCCGGTTTCCATGCCCCGGGCCTCCTGAGGGAAATCGGGGCCGATCAGAAAGGCTTTTTACAAAACATTAAAAGGGGTATAAAATACCGACGGGTTTTGTTGGGTAAGCCCACAAATCCCAACAGTTGGGAAACCTTTATTATAAAACTTTTTCGCTACCAAAAGGCTTCTTCACAAGTACAGAAAAGTTGATAGAAGCAGAAGATACTTAAAGACGATGAAAACACCCAAACCCCCTTTTAAAAATTTTTGGGGTGGTCAGCCCCCTAGTCTGGAGAAGAGCATTGTTCCATAGTATAAAAAAATATGGAGATAAAGTGCAAAATGGAGCTTTTTTAGCGCCAAGAGGTGAACGTAGGACTAAGGGGTAAAACTCAGATTTTAAAAGGGTCAGGCCCTCTCAAAATCCGGCCCGCTCTCACTAAAAGAAGTTGCCCGAAGTTGATTCCCAGGTCTGTCCCAAGATACCCGGGGTTTGCAGTTCGACGATTGAACTTTAAAATTTGGAATAAAAAACGACGGGTTGTTAGGTAAGACACATATGCAACAGTTAGGAAATTTTTAAAATTATGAAATTTTCCCCAAACACAGTGGGCTTCCCCATTTCAAGTCGAAAGTTGATAAAGCAGAAGTATTTAAAAGACGATGAAATTTCCGTAAAACACCCTTAAAGTTTTGAGGTGGTCATTTCCCTCAGTCGGGGAAAACCCATTTTTTCCATAGTTTTTAAAAATAGGGGAAAATAAAGTGCCGAATGGTTTTTTATAGCGCCAAGGGGTGAACGTGGGCCCAAATAGGAGAGGTAAAAACTCAATTTAAAAGGTCAGGCCCCTTTAAAAACCCAAAGCCCCCTTTTCATAGTAGAATTTTCCCGAAGTTGATTTTCGGGTCTGTCCCAAAATTTTCCCCTTGTTTTGGCGTGTTGACAGATTAAAACTTTAAAAATTTGGTAAAAAATCCCGGGACAGGTTTTAGGAAAGACACTATCAGACCTGCAACAAAAGGGTATTTTGGGTTACAGATCGCAATAAACTTCGAAAAAACTTCTAAATAAAAGGGGGTTTGGTTTTTGAGGGGGACCAAACCTTTCCCCCACCCAGAGTTTTACCCCCCTTAGTGGCCTGTCTCACCTTTGGCGCTATAAAAAGCTCCTTTTCTGTCATTAAATCCCATATTTTTCATACTAGGGAACAATGCCTTTCCAGACTGTGGGACGGGGAACCACCTAAAAATTTTAAAGGGTGAGGACTGATTACTTGTTTTTCAAGTATCTTCGTTTCTATCAACTTTTCTGTACTTGACTGAAGGCCTTACTGGAGGCAAAATTTTTTCCCAAAATTTAAAGATCCCCTTAATTTTGGGCATATGACTTACCAAAACAACCTGTCGGTTTTTAAAAACCTTTTTAATGTTCAATCTTTTCGGACATGAAACCCAAAAAGGGTTTTTTGGGTACAACCTGCAATCAACTTCGAAAAAACTTTTTACTGGGGAGAGGGGCCGGGTTTGAAAAGGGACCTGACCTTTCAAATTCAAAGTTTTACCTCATGGTGGCCACTCTCACCTCTTGGCCTATAAAAAGCTCCATTCGCCCACTTCATCTCCATATTGTTTCATACTATGGAACAATCTCTTCTCCAGACTGGGGGACTGACCACCTAAAAAATTTTAAAAGGGGTGATGGACTGATTAATCGTCTTAAAGTATTTTTCTGTTCTAAAAATTTTCTGAACTTGACGAAAAACCTACGTGTGGGCGAAACGTTTCATAATAAAATACCTAACTGTTGCAAATGGGTTTCCCTAACAATTTGTCGGTATTTTATCCCATTTTAATGTTCCCAATCTGTCAGGACACTCCCAACACAAGGGTATTTTGGGTACAAAACTGGCAATCAACTTCGAAAAAATTCTATATTGAGCGGCTGGTTTTGGGGGGAACCTACCTTTTTTTCATCTGAGTTTTTAAACCTCCCCTATGGCCACTTCCCACCTCGGGGGCGCTTTTAAAAAAGCTCCATTCTGTCATTTTCATCCCATATTTTTTTCATACTTTTGGGAAAAAGCCTTCCCCAGATGGGGGGGATTTGACCACCTCAAAACTTTAAGGGTGTATGGACGATTAAAATGTCTTCAAGTATTTTCTGCTTCTACAACTTTTCTGTACTTGACTGAAGAAGCCCTATGTGTAGGCAAAAAAACTTTCAAAATTTAAAGATCCCTAACTGTTGCTTTATGCCCCCTTACCAAACAAGGCTTTTTACTGCGGGCCCTACTACCCCAAACGAAATAAAACACACCCCGGGCTGACCGGAAATTGACTTTGGGTACCCGCCCCGGGGCCTCCCTCTTGAAGGCAGCCAGAGTCTTTTGGAAATTTTTCCCCTTTTAGATGGGGGGGGGGGCTTTTGGGAACAGTTTTTTGGGCCCCCGGGACACTTACGTGATTTCTCTTAGGTATAAGGGGGCGCTTCCTATTTTTTCACGGGGGTAGGGCACGCCCTACCAAGTTTTTTTGTTTTCGAGGAGTAAATTTCCCTGTTCGGGAATTTGGGGCCCCGTCTCTTTTTGGGAAATTTTCCGATGTTGTTTAAAGATGTCCCTTTCTTCCCCTGGGTTTCCTTTGAGTGCAAGTCAATTTGCTTTTTTATTATTTTTAAAAAAAGGCCACATTTTTTAAATAAAAAAATTTTTTTTTCCCAAACCGAAAAAAGAAAACAGGACAAAAAATTTTACTGTACACAATTTTTTGCCCCCGGGAAATTCATTGTGGGATGTGTTTGGGCTTATTAAATACAGAATTTGGGTTTGCTTTTTTAAACGAATTACTGTGAGGTAACCCTGCAAAAAAAACCCTAGAAGGGAAATTTGATCATACGGGAAACCACGGGGCCACTAAAGAGGGAGAGGTTTTTAGTACCAGGAAGGAAAAAAAAACTGGCAGGAAATGGCAAAAAACCTACCCCAAACCCCCAAGTCATTCCTGGAGGGGGAACCCACGGGCGAGGGCCTCCACTCCAAACCCCCAATACAGAAACTAATCCCGGAAAAAAAAAATCCCCCCCCAGTCCCCAAACAAAACCACCATCCGATAACATTCTTTTTTTGCAAAATACAGGGTCTAAAGCCAGCAACAAAACAAAAAAAACCTTTACCCGGGGATTTCTTCCGGGCAAAGGCAATGTTCGGGGGCTTTCACTGAGCCCCACAAAAAGGGTCATTTGGGAAAACCCAAAATTTTAAGGGATCCCGGGTTTACAACCTATACAAATGTGACAGAGTAAAAAGGGAAAAAGGGGGGGGTTTTTGGGGCCTATACTTTGCAGAGTCACTTTTTTGCACAGAACTGTTTTAATCCCCAAAAAATAAAGTAGGGGAAGTTTTGGGCAGTAAAGGTGGGAAAACCCAAAAAACCTAGTCATTGTGGTGGGTTTAAAAGGCCTCCAATGCAAAAACCCAGAAATTTCCCCAGGAACAGCGGGTTTAAAAAAATTAACCACTGTCTGGAAAATTTCCACTCCTGAAACCCAAACATCTTGCCCTCGGGGATTTAAATTTAAAGGCCCTAAAATGGAGGGAATAAAAGAAAATTTAAAAAATTTTTTGCAGTAATAACCCCAAAGGAAAGCCACCTGATGAAAACTCAAAACTCAAAGAGTTTTTAAATCTCTCCCACAAAATTCAATTTAAAACCAGCAAATAATAGACCCCTACTAGATTTGGAGAATACACTAGACCTCATCTTTCATAACAATGATGTTTGAAAGAAACGTTCACCAATAAAAAACAATATACCAGATCAAAAATTTAATTGGGGTTCCCAGAATGTTTTGCGGGGGCCCCCAGCCCGCCCAAAATGGGGACTAGCCCACGAGGGAGATTCCCCAAATTTAAAACTTCAATAAAAAAACAAAAAAGTGGGACAAAAAAAACCAAGTCCCCCCCGATATAAGCTGGGAAGATATACTAATCAACAAAAACCCAACTTATCCCTTTGGAAAAACAGATTAAACCGGGGGCACTCGATGAAAGCCCCAGGCTTTTTCCCTTTAAAAAAAAGGAGGAGTAGATGTAAAAAGAAAGAGAAAAGGCCCTCCCCTTTACAGGCGAGGGAAAAAAATAACAAGGGGCCTAAAAGAGGCCAATATATCAAAAATGCGTAGGGAGACACTGGTCAGAGAAATAGCAAGAAAACGAACAAAAGCAAAAAGGGAACCCTTTAGGAGCGGGAAAATCGGGGGAAGAACTAAAAGCAAAAATAAAATCGAAAAAAAACCCCAAAGTATTTTCTTCCCCTATGCCAAATCAAAAACGAGAACAACGCCAGTTTGGGGCCCCTACTTAAACAAAGGGGTTCCTTACACGTTTACAGAAAGGGAAATGAGAAAGCTACTCAAGTCCCAATATGACTCAATTTTTTTTAGAAAGCCGCAACCAACTGAGAGTCGGATCAAAATAAATTTTTTTATGAAAAGGGGCCCACAAAATTTGATTAACCCCAAAGCCTACCCGAGGGTTTTTCCGATCCCAAATGATTCAAAACAGGCGAAAAATTGACATGCCCTGCACTCCCCCCCGGGGCCCAAACTCATGGAACTCTTTTGTTCCGGGAACTGCAAAAAGGCCCCTTCACGAGCCTTTTCCTTTCCTTTTGGGAGGGGATATGGCAGGGGGGTCCCCCCACTTTACTAAAAAAAACAGACCATACCCCAAACTCCAAAAAGGGGGGCGGGTAAGCAAACCCAAAGAACTACAGCCAATAGAAACTAACATCCCAAAACAAAAAATCTTTAAAAGGGGCCCTAAGAAGCAAGATCACCACCCATTAAAAACCCTTTCATTACAAAACCCGGGGCAAAAAGGGTTTAAAAAAGGTCGCCCCTTTTCCGGGTTCAAACTTTTTGGTTTCACTCCCCGAAAAGGTCCTAAATGCCTAGAAGACAAAAAAAATGCAGATGTAATATATACAGACTTTGCAAAAGCCTTGGGACAAGTGTGCCCATGGGGTTAAAAGCGCCAAAAATGCTTTCAAAAGGAATAAAAAGGAAAAGCTTTCGAAGGGAAAAAAAATTTTCCCTTTCCCACAAACCAGAACACAGGGGAGTAGTCTTCAAAGGGGTAAAGCCCGGGAGGCAGTTTACGGGGGAAAAGCCCTTTTTCCACAAGGCACAGTCCCTCGCTCCCATCTTGTTCCTCACCCTTTCATTTCGACTTAAAGGGATGTCAGCCACAGCCCCCGTGTTTTCCCCTTTTCAGATGACACCCGAATCTGAATGACAGTGTTTTCCCATTGCAGAACGCAAGGCTCCGGCGGACATAAAACCAAAATTTCTTTCGGGGTTGGGCTCAGAAAACAATTGAAGTTCAACAGGGAGAAATTTCAATTATTTCAGATTTTGGAAACAAGGAAATTAAATCTTCATCAAGTAAAAAAACAAATTCGGGGCCACAAAATAGAGCGAAACACCAACGTCAAAGACCGGGGAAGTGTTATGTCGGGGATCTCCCCTTAAAAGGAACCATAAAAAATTGTATAAATGGGGCATCCCCTAGAAAAATAACAGGTTTGGATAATGAAACCCTTAAAAAAACTGGGGAGGCCAACCCCATGATGACACTTTTCCCAGGTCACTTGTTCTTTTCTAGGCGGGGTTTATTGCGCACACTAACAGAAACCTTTCAAGGCAGGTGAAATTCCCAAACCTAGAAAAAGTAAAAGAAACTTTCCCCGGCGCGCAAAAATGGAGTAAAACACCTAAATTTACTGGGAGCGCTTGGGGTTCCAAACCTGTTTTTTCCCTGGAACGCAGGGGGGAGAGAACATGATTATATACCCGGGAAAAAATCCTAAGGGATTTAGTACCGACTTGCACACGAAAATCACTCACTCCGAAAGAAAAAGATTTGGCAACGATGCCCACCCCCCCCCAATGAAAAGAAAAAGGGGGTCACAAACTTTGCTAGCTGAAAATAAAGCCATTACCACTATGTGCGGTGGTTTTTTTTTTGGTGTTGTTTGGTGTGTGTGTGGTGTGTGTGTGTGTGTGGGTGTTTTGGTGTTGTGTGTTTGTTTTTGGGGGTGTGGTTTTGTGTATGTGTTGAGTGTATGATGTGAGTGTGTGTTTTTGTGTGTGTGTGGGGTGTTGTGTGTGTGTGTGTGTGGTGTTGTGTGAGTATGAGTGTGTGGTGTATGAGGTGTGTTTTGGTATGATTTTTGTGTGTGTGTGTGTTATGAGGGGTGGTGCGTGGGTGTGTATGAGTTTGGTGTGTGGTGTGTGTGGTGTGTGTGTGTGTGTGTTTTGTGTGTGTGTTTACTCACCTTTTTGTTTTTGGAAAGGGGTCGAGTCCAAAGCTCCTGGCCCCGCCTTCCCCGGGTTTGTACTGGGCCCCTCTCTTTTCCCCGCTCCTTGAGTTTTATAAAAACTCGTCTTAAAACGGGTGAAAGGGTTTCCCGCCTAAAATACGCCCATTTTCTAGGCTATTCCACTGCCTTACAACTCTATGCTGAAAAAATTTATTCCACTTTTCTCTCGGGACTCATTTGTGTCTTAAAACTTCCAATTGTGGCCTTTGTTTCGTGTCCCCCCCCTTTAAAAACACCTGTCCTTGTCCACCGGGTCTATTCCCGAAGATTTTTATAGCTTTAATCATGTCCCCCTGACCCTCCGGGCCTCCGTGCGCCCGGGCCCGTTTTCCCCTTAAAACCCTTGTGTGTGTTGTGTGGGGGAGTGTTGTTTTTTGGGTGTGTGGGGTTAAATTTTGGATGTGTTTGTTTTGGGGTGTGTGGGGTAGGAAAAGATCACAATAAACATTTCACCAAAATTTCACTACATTTTGAAACCCCGGGTTTGTGGAAGGGGTGAATTGCTCATTACTCAAAAAATTTGTTCATTTTTTGCAGCCATGTATAAACGTAAGAAACCCATTTTACGTTTTAAATTACCTTTGAACCCTTGTGAGTTCATTCCCTTTAAAAATTTGGGAGTTCATTACCTTTTACCTGTTCACCCATAAAAACTTTGGAGCCCGGCCCCTGGACCCATTTGTTAAAACTGTAATCTGTAAATACCTTTGTAATTGTAATTAATTTGACAGACCTACCTGGGGGTTCTTTAAACCTTTGTAAATTGGGGGTTTTTCTTTTCCTTTGAAAATTTGGTAATTTCCCTTACCTCGGGTAATTTTGCTCAGCTTTTTCAAAACTTTGAGGCCCCAGCCCCCTGGACCAATTATGTACCTCTGTAATCTTTTTGACTACCCCCCACAGGATGGGTATGGGGTGATAAAAAAACATTTTAAAACAAAAACAAAAACTAACAAGCACTTTAAAGGGAAAACCTTACAAAAAGTGTCGGGGGGCCCGGAGACTGTTCAACTCCCCTCCCCAGAAACACAAAGGGGGATTACCAAAAAGCCCCTGGCAGTCTTCAAGCGGGCAGGGAACAAGAAAACCCCTAAAGTCATTTCCAAAACACCGGGCCCCCGTACTTTGGGTTTTGCGTGCGGGCCAAAAGCAGCAACGCCGGGGTTAAACAGGCTCTGATCCACCAGGGGGCCTGGTCACAGAGGGCCGGGGGGGCGTTGACCCCCGGAACCTCTCCAGGAAATTTCCGGGCCCGGGTTAAACACCCTGGGTATTTTTATTGTAAAAGTTTGGGCCACCCAGTGGCTTTATCAATACAAATTCCAGGACATAACTTAAAGGGACAGGGAGAATTTAAAGTTAAAACAGAAGAAGAAAGGGAATCAGTTCCCCCAACCTAGCAGTAGGTTTGAAGAGGGCCCCAAACAGGAGATTTGAAGCCAAGCAATGCGGGCCGACGCCTTTTATAGTAAGTAAAAAAGATAAGATTTTGTTCGGAATTTTTTTAAAACCCCCGGGGGGTTAGCCAACCCCGGAAAAACCCCAAAAACAAATCCGTGCGTTCCCTCGAGGGCTGTTAAATTTTTTTCCATTTGGGGCCTTTAAACTTTTCCCCAGGATGCGACCCACACCAGTCGACCCAACACCCCGGTACCAAATTTTCTGCTAGGTGAAAGGACAAAAAGGGGTTTAAAAAAACGTGTCGAAATGTTTCCACCCCCCGGGAATCGAAAAATGGGGGGCCCCCGGTGTGAACCCGGGGGCTTTAGCCCCCAGGCCAAAGGGGGCCCCAATTTACATAGTTCTCCTTCTTCAATTTTAAATCCTGGGGAAATTTGATTGATAAAGCCACTGGGGGCGAAAAATCTACAATTTAAAAATTCCCCGATGTTGCCCCATGTGTTCAATTTCATCTTGTCGGTTTTTTACCTTTTTTGTACATTTATTTTGGTTGCTGCGCGATCTGAGAAAGGTTTTCCCCCTATCTCATAAGCCCCCTCCTCTTTCCTTTAATACCGCAAAATGATAGTGCAAAATGGTTTAAGCAATTAATATGTTTAATACCTTATTTTTTTATTTTTTTATCCTCCAGGGTATTCCAGGGTCAAGTTCGCTGTCCGGGCCATGAAACCCGGGCCCCCTGATGGATCAGGGCCTGATCAGCAAAAGGGTGTTATGAACATTAAAATGGGGATAAAATCCGACAGGTTGTTAGGAAAACACATATGCAACATTGGTTTTCTTATTATGAAAAGTTTCGCCACCCAGTAGGCTTTTTCAGTCAATACAGAAAAGTTATTTGAACAAAAAAGATTTCTTTAAGACGATGTAATTTAGTTCCCTCACCCCTTTTAAAATTTTTGGGGGTGGTCAGTCCCCAGTCTGGAAGAAAACAATTTTTCCATAGAAAGAAAAAAATTTGGGAGGGAAAGGGCAGAATTTGGGCTTTTTTTTAGCCCAAGAGGGGAACGAAGGCCCCTAGGAGAGGGAAAAACTTTAGATGTAGAAAGGTCAGGGGCCCCCTCAAATCCCTCCCCTTTCAAAAAAATAGAAGTTGTTCCCAAATTGAAAAGCGGTTTTGTCCAAGATACCCTTGGGGTTGCAGTGTCTGGGGCAGATTGAAAATTAAATTTTGGGATAAAAAACCGACAGGTTGTTAGGTAAGAAACATAAGCAAAGGGTTTGGTATCTTTATTATGAAAAAGTTTCGCCCCAAAACAGTAGGTTTTTCATTTAAGTAAGAAAAGTTTTTTAGAAAGAAGATTTCTTGAAGCGATGTAACAGGTTCCCTCACCCCTTTAAAATTTTGAGGTGGGCATCCCCCGTTGGGGAAGGGGCATTTTTTCCCTTTTTAAGAACAACCCAAAGGGCCCTTTTTTTTTAGCGCCAAAGGTTTAGACGTAGGGGCCCCTAGGAGAGGGAAGAACCGATGTAAAAAAGGTTCCCCGGCCCCCCTCAAATCCCCCCCTCTCACTAGTAGGAAGTTGTCGGGAAATTGTTCAGGTCCGTACCAAAATACCCTTTGTTGCAGTGTCTGACAGAAAAAAAAAATTTAAAAAGGGATAAAATTCCCCACAGGTTTTTAGGTAAGACACCCCTAAGCAACAGTTAGGAAAATTTTATAAACGTTTCGCCTACACGAAGGGTTTTTTCATTTAATACAGAAAAGTTGATGAAGCAAAGATACTTTGGAAAGCGATTTTAATCCATTTAACCCCTTTAAAAATTTTGAGGGGGTCATTTCCCCCAGTTGGGGAAGAGCTTGTTCCCTTTGTATGAAAAAAATATGGAATGAAGTGACAGAATTTGGGGCTTTTTTTAAACGCCAAAAGGGAGTACCCGGGGGACTAGGAAAAGGTAAAAAACTCAGATGTAGAAAGGGCATTCCCCCCCAAATCCAGGGCCCCTTTTCACAAGTAAAGTTGTCGAAGTTTTATTGCAGGTCTGTACCAAATACCCTTTTGTTTTCAGTTTTTACAGATTGGAAAAATTAAAAAGGTATAAAATACCGACAGGTTTTTTAAAGGGAAGGCAAATTTTTTCCCGGTTTCACTGAGACCCCATAAAGGATCCTTGGAAAACCCAAATATGGGTCCCGGTTACAAAAAAATACAGATGTTACAATTTAACAAGGCCCAAAAAGGGGGGGGGTTGGCCATACATTGCAGATTCCAAATTGTTTGCACAAACGGGTTAATGGGCCCCAAATGGGTGTATGGAAGTTTTAGCAGTAAAGGGCGAGAAACCAAAAACCAATTTATTGTGGTACCTACAACCCCGGGTGCAAAATCCCCGCAATTCCAGGGAAAAGGTTAAAAAATTTTCCCCTGTCTGGAAAATCTTCCCGCTCCTGCACCCAACATTTTTCTCCCGGGGGTTTCCCAAAATGGGGACCCAAAAGGGGAATATACAAATAATATTGGTTTCAGTAAAAACACCCGGAGGCTCTCTGATTAAAACTCCACTCCACGAGCTTTTAAATTTTCTGCAAAAAATTCAATTTAAAAACCCGCAAAAATTTTTTTGGCCTACTTTTAAATGGAGAAAACCCCCCTTTGACCCCAACTTCAAAAAACAATGAAAGATCTGATAAGAAACTTTACCTTTTCAAAAACAAAATACCAGAAACCAACATAAAATTTAGGTTCAGGGCAAAGTATCGTGGGGGGACCCCCGACCCACAAAATGAGACTAGTCACGAGGGCATTCACCAAATTCAACTTTAATAACAAAAAAAAATAAAGTGGGGTCAAGTAAACCAAGTCCTTTAACCCATAAAGGGTGGGAAGATATTAAGAACACAGACCCCCAAATTATCCTAGAAAGATTAACCGGGGGCACCGATGTTGCACAAGGCTTTATTCCCCAAGAAAAAAGGGGGAGTAATGTAAAATAAAAAGACAGGCCCCCTTTACAGGCGACGGAAAAGAAAAACAGAAACGGCTAAAAGAAGGGGCAATATACTGAAATGCGTAGGGAGACACTGGTTTAAAAGAAAAAGCAAGCAACAAACTTAAGCTAAAAGAATTTTCCCTTTTGGGTCAGGAATCGCGGGAAAAAACTAAAAACCAAAAAGAAATCGAAAAAAACCCCCAAAATATTTCTTCTCCTATGCCAAAACAAAATCGGAAAAAAACGTCCGTAAAATTGGGCCCCCAAAATTAAAAAAGAAAGGGTCCTAACCCCCGATGGGCCAAGGGAAGGGAAAAGAGTGACTACCAAATCCCCAAATGACTCAGTTTTTAAACAAGCCGCTAACCAAACTGAGAGTCGAAGATCCCAAAAAGAAAATTTTTTTTGAGAGAAACCCCAAAAATTTAAAATACAAGCCCAACCCATTTTTAACCCCGACGCCAAAGACTTCAAACCGGCGAAAAAAAAAGCCCGCCCACACTCTCCCCAGGGCCAATCATGGAAAATCGTTTTTCATCAAAACGCCCAAAAAGCCCCTATCACGACCTTTTTCCCTCCTTGGAGAGGGAAACCGGGCACGGGGGGCTTTCCCAAAATTACAAAAACAACAACATAGCCCACTCCACAAAGGGGGCAGGAAAAACCCAAAAGCAAAGAAAATACAGACCAATACCCAAAAAAATCCCATTTTCATAAAAATCTTTTAAAGGGTCCTAAGAACAAGATCACCACCCATCTAGAAACCCCTCAGTTTTCACAACCCCGGGGCCTCATGGGGTTTTGAACAGGTCCTCCTGTCTGTCTCCAAATATTTTAATTTACTACGCAAGGGCCTAAATGCACAAAAGACAAAAAGAAAAGCAGAAATTTTTATTTAAACTTTGCCAAAAACCTTTTTGACAAGGTGACCAAAAGGCGAATAGCCACAAAATGAGTGCAAAAAGGGAAAAAAGGAAAAAAGTCGGTCGATGGTTTTATAAAATTTTTTTCCCAACCCGAAAACAGAGAGTAGTCGTCAACAGAGTAAAAATCCGAGGGGCTACGTGAAAAGGGCCTTTTCCACAAGGCACAGTACTCGCTCCCCTTGTTCCTCATCCTCATATCCCACATAGACAAAGGAAGGGCAGCCACCGCACCGTGTCCCTTTCCCTTTTCGATGGAAAAAACCCAAATTTCATGGGCAGTGCTTCCCCCGCAGACACTGCAAGGCTCCAGGGGGAAAATTTAACCAAATCTTTTAGTGGGCTGCAGAAAAAAAAAATAATTCAAAGATGAGAAATTTCAATTCCCAGTTTGGTAAACAGAGGAAATTAAATCTTCCAAACAAGTAAAAAAACAAATTTCTTGGGCCCCAAAAAAGAGCGAAAAACCCCCCCGTCAAAGACCTGGGAGTGTTTGTCCCCCGGAAACTCACCTTTAAGGACCATAACAATTTTATCAATTTGCAACTGCTAGAAAAAAAAGACAGGATGGGGTAATTTAGAACCTTCAAAAAAATGGGAGGCCCAACCCAAGATACACTCCCCCTTTAGGTCACTTGTTCTAT
Organism: Cherax quadricarinatus; assembly: GCF_026875155.1. Classification (NCBI taxonomy): domain Eukaryota; kingdom Metazoa; phylum Arthropoda; class Malacostraca; order Decapoda; family Parastacidae; genus Cherax; species Cherax quadricarinatus. The sequence goes on from NC_069402.1 coordinate 110,183,901, forward strand.
CTAGGTTTTAATATTTTCGGGACACTAACCACCTTTCCCAAAGGGGAAAGGGGAAATTGCCGACCCGAAAATGTACAGAGAACTTTTACGGGGGCGCATAACGGAGATAAAAAACCCCAAAATTTCTGGGGGGCGCTTTAAAGGTTTCCAAACCTGTATTCCCCGGAAACCCCAGGGGGGGGAAAACTGATTAAATACAAACCCGGAAAAAACCCAGAGGGACCCAAATACCGAGTTGCACACGAAATCACTCACTACGAAAGCAAAAGGAACTTGGCAGGGCTTTCACCATCCCCCCAATGGAAAAAACCAAAGGGGGGGTCCCCAAACACCCTTAAGAGGGCCCTTTCAGTAAATGGGCCCGGGCCCCGGGCTGTTCAAAATTTCCTCCCGCCACAAAAGGGGGGTTACAACAGAACCCCGGCCGTCTTTAAGCGGCACTGGACCCAAACACCCAAAGTCGTTCCCGATCAGCCCGGGGTGTGGCTCGTTTCGTTGGTTTGCGTTTCAGCCAGCAGCAACAGCTGGTTATTTAGGGGGGCTGATCCACCAGGGGCCTGGGCACAACCGGGCCCCCGGGGGGGTTGACCCCCCGGGAAAAACCCTTTTCCAAAAGGAAACTCCAGGTTTAAAACCCGGGGGTTATGGAAGGGCCCCGTCCCATGACCAAAAATTTAGTCAATTACGTCTTTTTCTAAATATGGGGGATAAAAAGTTAACTTCGTTAAAAGTGAATTTTTTTTAAAAAAAAACTTAATAACGTTAAAAAAAGCCATTTTTTTTTCCCCTTTTCAGGAGCTTTGGGTCAAACTTTTCAAATCGGGAAATTTTTCCCTTTCCCTTTCCAAATTTTTCCCCCAATTCCGTTTCATGGGAACTGCCCCAACTTTAAACAGCGAAACTTTTTAAACAGCGCTGGGGAACGGCCGTTATGACATATTAGGGTTTTGTGGGGTTGTGTTGTGTTTTGACGGAACAACTTATTAAGTTATTTTAAAATTTCCCCCGCTTGCTTTTTGTCATCAAATCCCAAAAGATACCCCCCTCTAGCGCCTGGGAACCAATTTTTGGGCGGAAAACATTTTATACTGAGTCAAAAAAGGAGAATTTTGGTGCACTAAAACCCAGCCGGTTTTTTCTGCCAGAGGGGAATCAAAAGGGCCGTGTCCGTGTGAAAAAAATAATAAAAAATTGAACTTTTTTGTTTTCAGAGGGAAAAAAAGTCTCCCTGAAAACATTTTATTTTTAAAGTGTAAAGTGTATACTACAGGGCTTTCCCCAGTATATTGATGATAAAGGCCCAAGTGTATTTGAAAACAGGTGAATTTGTAAATGAAGTGATTTAAACCCATAGAGGGAGGGGCCAGAAGTCGCCCGAAACTTACCAAAAGGGCCAGCTGTTTTTTAATAAATTTTCCCGGCCTGCTAGTGTACCGCCTATAAATTTTTGATACCCTTTAAAGCAGAATACGTGCTGTATTTCAACTAACCATATTTAAAGGTACTTATGGGAAATGGTTGATTTCTTTTTTTTCTTTTTTTGAAATACCAGAAAATTTTAAAATGTGAATTTCCCCTATAACCTGTAGTTCCCCGGTCGGGAAAATACCCAACGAGAAAACCCAAATTAAAAAACTACCCAAAAAAAACGTCCTTCCCAAAAATTTTCACCAGTCAACAAAAGTGATAAATAGCATTTTTTGGGGGAGACGGGAAAAAAAATAGAAAACTAGTACAGCGATTTTATAAACAAGGGGGGAGGGCGACCGTTTGTATTGTGGATTTTCCAGCAATCACCGGCCTTTTAACACGCAAGGGTTTTCTTTTGAAACAACCCAAACCCAGATTTCTGGGTTTTAAAAATTTCCCGTAGTTCCTTCATGTGTTAGCCAAATCACCGACCAGTATGGTTTTTAAAAAATTTACCCACCCATCCAACCCGATAGGCCCCAACCCTTGACTGGTCCGAACCCTGGGCTGGTTTTGAATCCTTTGGGCTGGTTCCCCAACCCCTTTAATGGTTTCAAACGGTTTTTGTTGGGGCAATAAAGCAGACTGTAAAAGGTTGGGGGTTTTAGCGCCCTTATAAACACAAAAATTAAAAATAAAAAAACCCGGAACGTGCACGGTTAAACTGTCCCAAAATACAAAAAAAAAAAAAGGGGAAAACAGAAAATTTCAAATAAACTAGAGCTTCTTTAAGGAGGTTATTAATGAAAATTCAAGAAAGGGTTTCTGTAGAATTGCAGTAAAACAAACCCTTCAAATCATTAAAGAAACTGTGTGTAGCTTTGGTCAGTCCAAAAAAAACGGGGTCCCCAAAGGGAAAAATTGTCCAAATTTTTTTTGGGAAATTTGGGGGCCAGCCCCCTTTTGGGAGATATCCCAAAAAACTAAACTACAAGAGTATTAAAAAAGGGAAAATGTTTTTGGGTATGCCCAAAAGAGAAAAAATCGTGGACTAAAACCCCAAGGGTATTTAAAAGAGGGCAACAAAAAGGGTGCTTCATAGAAAACCCGGAAGCTTTCCCACAACCCGATTGGGGAAAATAAAAGTCTGGGCTTTAATGGTACTTTCCCTTTATACTGGCCATTTTATTCCCAAAAAGTAAGGGTGGAGATGATGGGCCCGGTAGTCAGTAAATTTTTGGGCTTTAAGTGCTTCCTGGGGGACAGTAAAGGGAAAAGGGGGATGCCATCCTGGGGGACAGTAATGGTGAAGCTGGGGGAAGCGCCGGGGGGACAAATAAAAGGTGAAGGGAGATTTTTTCCCCGGTAGACGGGGGAATTTTAGCGGAAGGAATACAAAAAATGACCTTTAAGGGGGGCAGGAACCATAGTAGGGAAACAAGTTTTAGTTAAAAAAAAAGATAAAACCCAAAATTGCAAAATATAAAACTGCCCGGGAAAATAGCAAACAAAGGGGGGGGACCCCTAGCAATAGTGAGGATATATAAACCAAAAAAAATGGGGGAAACTCCATTTTTGGTGCTAGGGGGGATAGAAGTAAGACAGGGAAACATGCACCCAAAAGGGGAAAAATCACAGAAAAACCCAAAGGGAAACGGAAAAACCCCGCCTTTCACCCCCTATGCACTTGGTATCTTCTGGATGGGAAAAACTGGGAAAAAAGGGTGGGGCGGGGGAAATATGACCACCCTAGAAAAAAGCCAGCCATAGGGCAAAAGGGAAAATGGGAAACTCCCTTCCTTAAGCTTTTTCAAACCCCGAACTGTGTACCTCTTTATACAGGAAAACTTTGCTATAACTTAAAATTTCCGGCTACCATCTAAAAAGGGGGCAAAAAAATACAAAAATCCCGGCCAAGGAAAACCTGGGGAGGCCAAAACCACTCAAGAGGGAGGGGGTTTTTTTGTACAGGGGAAAGGGAAAAAAAAATGGAGGAAAAGGCAGAAAAAGTACACCAAATCCAATCATTCCGATTTGGGAAACCCCAGTCGATGGCCCCCCAAATCCAAACCAAAGAACAGAAAAATAATGCCCGGAAAAAAAAACCCCCCCCCCCCGTACCCAAAAATAAACCAAACCCGTCCCATAAATTTTCTTGGGGAAATATAAAGGGGCTTAAAACCCCAAAAAAACACCCCAAAAAAACCTTTTTTATCCGTGGGGCCCGGGTTGTGAGGCAAAGGGAAGTTCGCGGCTTTCACTGGGGACCCACATAAAGGTCACTTGGGGCAAAGAAAAATGGATCCCCCCTTTTTCAACCTAATTTCAGATGTGACAGAGTGAAAAGGGCAAAAAGGGGGGGGGGGGTTGGCCTGTACTTTCAACTCACTTTTTTTTCACAAAAAATTTCCCAAATGGGCCCCAAATGTGTGTGGAAGGGTTTTTGCAGTAAAGGTCGGGAACCCCCAAAACCTAGTCATTGTGGGTTAAAGGGGCTACAAACCCCCGGATGGCCATCCCACAAATTCCAGGAAAGCTGTTAAAAAATTTACCACCCGGGCTGGAAAAATTTTTTCCCGGGTCCTGCCCCCCCCCCAAACCATATGCTCCTGGGGGATTTCAACTTTTAAAAAACCTAAAATGGAGGGAAAATAGCAAAAAATTTTTTTTTTTGCGTTATAAAAAACCAGGAGGCAAACTTGATGAAAAAAATCACACTACACAGCTTTTAAAAACTCTGCAAAAAAAATTAAAATTTAAAAAAAAAGCAAATAATAAAAGCCTATAGAAATCCGGGGAAATACAAATAGAACCCCATCTTCCAAATAACAATGAAGATCGATAAGAATTACCATATCAAAAAACCAAAATATCAGAACCCAACAAAAAAATTGGGGGTTCATTTATGTTTTTCGCGGAAACCCCAAACCGACAAAAGGGGATTAGTCACAGGGGCATTTTACCAAATTTTAACTTCAAAAACAAAAACCCAAAGTGGGCCCCCGTAAACCCAAATCCTAACCGATAAAGGGGGAAGATATTTCAACAACACAGGGCCCCAAATTTTTGCCCCAGAAACAGAATTAAAACCGGGGGCACTGAAGTAAAGCACAAGGCTTTTTCCTCTAAGAAAAAGGGGGAGAGGATGTAAAATAGAGAGACCGGCGCTCCCCCACAGGCGACGGGAAAAAAATAAAAAGAGCGGCTTTAAAAAGGTTTTCAATTATCGAAATGGTAGGAACACTGGTCAGAGAAAAGCAACTTCGAACTTAAGCTAAAAAGATTTCCCTTTTGGAGTCAGGGGTCGCGGGAAAAAACTAAAACCCTAAAAGAAAACGAAAAAAAACCCAAATTTTTTTCTTCTTTCCCATGCCAAAAACAAAAATTTGGGGAACAACGTTTTAGTATTGGGGGCCCACTTAAACAAGATGGGTCTTACACAGTGACAGCAAAAATGATTTAGCTACTCAAGCCCCAAAATGCCCCAGTTTTTTTTGCAAACCGCTAACCAAATGAGAGTCGAAAATCAAAATGAAATTTTTTTAAAGAGAGGGCCCCAAAATTTGATTAACACAAAACCTATTTTTTTATTCCCACGCCAAATGACTTCGAACAGGCGAAAATGACATGGGCCCCTGCCTTGGCCCCGGGCCAGACTCCCTGGGAAATCCTGTTCATTTAAGAACTGCAAGAAGCCCTTATTTACGAGCCTTTTTCCTCCTATGGAGAGGGGGGCCCTGGGCACGGGGTCGCCCCCCGTTACTAAAAACAACAACATAGCCCCAAATCCCCAAAGGGGGGAAATAAAGCAACCGCAAAGAACTACAGACCAATAGCACTAACCCCAAATCATAAAAAAACTTTGAAAGGGGCCTAAAAAGCAAGATCACCACCCCTCTGAAACCCCTCATTTTCACAAACCAGGGCAACAAGGGTTTTGAACAGGTCCTCCTGTCTGGGCTCAACTATTTGGGTCACTACGGCCCAAAGGTCCTAAATGACTAGAAAAACAAAAAGAAAAGCGATGTTAAAATATACAGACTTTTCAAAAGCCTTCGACAAGTGTGACCCTGGCGTTTAAAAGCGCAAAAATGGTGCTAAAGGAATAACAGGAAAAATCGGTTCCCATGGATCTATTTTTTTCCCCCACTAACAAAAACAGGGGGTTGTCTCAAAATAAAGTCCGAGGCAAACACGGTTTAAAAGTCTGTTCCCAAGGCACATTTTCCCCTCCCATCTTTTTTTCCCCATCCCATATCCGACTAGACAAGGATTTGCCACAGCACGGTCCCTTTTCCCTTTGCAATTACACCCCAAACTCAAAGACATTTTCTTTTATTGCAGGGCCCCTGCAAGGCTCCAGGGGGCATCAACCAAATCTTTTTTTTTAGTGGGGTGCCCGAAACAATATGAAGTTCAAGATGAAAAAATTTTCAATATCAGATAAAGGTTTAAAAATAGGAAAATTTAAAACTTCATCAGAGAAAAAAACAAATTCTGGCCACAAAATAAGCGAAACCCCCAACGTCAAAAACCTGGGAATGTTATGTCGGAGGGTCTCACATTCAAGGACCATAACAATTTTATCAATGCATCTGCTAGAAAAATGACAGGATGGGAAAAGAGAACCTTCAAAACAGGGAGGGCCAAACCCATGAGACATCTTTTAGGGGCACTTGTTCTATCTAGGCTGGAATAATTTCTGCCCACTAACAGCACCTTTCAAGGGAGGTGAAATTTTCCGACCTAGAAAAAGTACAGGAACTTTCCGGCGCGCTTTAAAGGAGATAAAACACCTCAATTACTGGGAGCCTTGAGGTTCCTAAACCTGTATTCCCCGGAACGGAGGAGGGAGAGGGAAAAATGTTTTATAACCCCGGGAAAAACCTAGGGGGGACAATTTCCGAAATTGGGACACGAAAAAAACACTCACACGAAAACAAAAGATTGGCGGGCGATGCTATCCCCCCCAAAGAAAAGCAGGGGTGTCACTAGCCCCGTTAAGGGGACCATAGAAAAAGTTTCAGGGGCCCAGACTGTTCAAATTTCCTTCCCAGCATACATAAGGGGGGGTTACCAAAAAGCCCCTGGGAGTCTTCAAGCTGGCACGGGGGCAAACACCAAAATTTAGTTCCTATCACCCCCCTTGGGGGCTCGTACGTTGGTTTGCGTGCAGCCCGCACAAACCCGCCGGTTTATCAGGGTCTGATCCACCCGGAGGCCCGGTCACAGACCGGGCCGCGGGGCGTTTACCCCCCGGGAAATCTCTCCAGGAAAATCCCGGTTGGGTTATCAGAAAGAAATTTTTTAGAAAACTTAAAAATTTGTGTCCCTTTCCATCATGAGATATTTAAAATTTAAAAATTTTTTTGTGAGTCACCATATTCTCTCGTGAGTCACATTTTTTTCTCGTGGGTCACTTTTTTCTCTCGGAGTTTCCCATAAACCCTCGTGGGAAACCCCTATATTTTTTTCGTGAGTCACTATATTTTCTCGTGATTCACTATATTCTTTTATGGTCACTTATTTTTCTCGTGATCATTTTAAAAACTCTCGTGGGGACTATATTCCCCTCGTAGTCCCCTATATTCTCTCGTGAGCACTATATTCCCCTCGTGAGAGTCCAAAAATTTTCTTGTGATCATATATTTTGTGAGAGTCCAGCACCTAAGGAAAGAAAAGTACTGCCTCAAGTTCATTTTCAAAATCTTTGGACAACAACGAAAAAATTTACTTCACATTTCCCCGGTCTTGTTTTTACCATTTTGATTACATCACAAAAGCCCTCTCTAAAAAATTTATGTGGGGGTTTTTCTTTGATGCCAAAGTTTATCGAAGAATCACAGTGGGATTTATATTGGGTTTTTACCCCTCAAGGCCCACAAATTCCCGAGCGGAAAAGGCGATCCTAATTTAAAAAGCAGTAAAGTGTGCATTTTACACATTTTCCATTTACAGGGCCCTCAGCCTCGAAAAAAATTTGGAGGGAACTTTTAAAATATCTTGTCTTGGGAAGCCTGTAATTGGGGTGACATAACTGGGTTTCTTTTCCCGGGCGCCCAGTCCTTTTTTCCCACCCCTTTAAAAAAACTAAATTTTAATGGGCCAAAAAGTAACAAGGGGAAAAAGTTGGAAAACTGAAGACACAGATGAACCACAGGGATGTTTTGGAAATTTTTTCTTTCAGCCACCAATTTGTCAGTAATTTGGGAAAAGTTTTGGGGAAAGGGTTTTATGGAGGCAGGGTCCAAATAGCTTTTAAACAGAGGTTTATAAACTCACGGCCCGGGAGAAAGGGGCCTAGTAGCGATGTGAAGGCGGGGCCCGGAGCTCGGGGCCGAAACCCCCCCAACCTAACTGGGGGGAGTACAACTAGGTGAGTACAGTTTACACACGTCTGTTTTAAATTTATCAGGTGTTTTCGACAATTCCAAATAGGTGTTTTAATTTGTTTCCCAACAACCCCTGTTGTGATATCCCCATTCAAAATTCTCCGTTTTAACGTGTGTTTCATAAAAAAAAACAGTAATTTTTTTTGCAGCATTCCCCTCCCGTAAAGTCACGAATTTTTATCCCTTTTCAGTAGGGGGAAGAAAAAGGAAAACCCCATTAATTAAGGGAGTTTTTTTTCCCGTGCCAAAACCTCAGTGGTACCCATAGAACGAGAAGCCCTGATAAGGGCTGTTCATGTAACTAACCCATACAAACGGAAAGGTCGCTTTTCAAAACCCGGGTTCCCCTACTTTGGGGGAAGTTTAAAAAATTTTCATCTTTTAAAGGGTTTGGGGTTTAAAAAAGCCTTTAGATGGGGCTAATGAAATTGGCGGCCCAAAAAAACCCCCCGATAGAATCTAACCCAATATGTTGCACAGTGTTTGTGGACGCCCTGCTTTAATGTTGGACGCGAAGCCGTACCGGATGTAATTCTCATCATAATTGCATTTTTTGGTTGACGATGTCATTTCAACCCCTGAAAAACATAATGGAATACAGTAACAACAAGTGCGTGAATAAGACACATGCGCAATATTTAGATATCTTTATTACCAATATCTCAGTAATAAGATTCCAAAACGTGTCTTATCCCTGAAATATATGTTGATGTTTTTATTTTCCAGTTTGCCAATATATATGAATGATAACGAGATCGAATGTTTATTCAAGTAAATGTTATCGTTGTTGTTGGCATTATTATTATTTTAATATTTAGGGGAAAGCGCTAAACCCCTAGGCGTCATATAACGACTGGGGAATGGGAGATAGTCTGATTCTGTCCAACGAAAAAAAGTCCAGTTCCTCGAATCAAGATCCCATTTCCCAGCATCAAGTAACCTCTCTTGATAGAATAGCCTAGTAGCACCCCAAAACAGAATCAGATTGTACATAAAAATATTTTATTTCAGTACAACTGTCAGCATAACATTATGTACTGAAAGTGAGAATAAGTTTAATAAATCAGTGCCTGCCTGGTTTCTTGCAGAATTCGTACTTAAGATAATGAACATAGAGCGTGAGAGAGAGTAGTGTTCCTATACCTACCCACCCAAGTTTAATATCTTTATTATGCACCCCATACCTATCCTGAGGGCGGTAATCAAAAGATAAGAAAAAGAAGAGAAGAAGTAAACTGTAGAGAGAGAGAGAGAGACGCTCCCTCTACAGGAGAAGGCGAAGAACAAACCATACCACGGGTGGGTGTAGAACCCGCGATCCGAGTCTCAAAACTCCAGACCGTCGCGTTAGCCACTGGACCAGCCACTGGTCCAGTGGCTAACGCGACGGTCTGGAGTTTTGAGACTCTTTGATCGCGGGTTCTATCTCCGCCTGTGGTATGGTTTGTTTGCAATTGTGTCATTACGATTTCGTGAATCATGAAGGCGAAGAATCATTGAGCTCCTCAAGAATGCTAGATTATCTGAAACATGGAAGGAAGCGCTAACCATGGAATCGGAAAATACCGAGCTTAAGTTAAAGGACTCATACAGGATCCAGGAGAGACAAGAGGAGCTAAAAGCGATTAGTGAAACTGGAAGAAATTAGAAATATTTCTTTTCATATTCCAAAAACAAGGCAAAAACCACATCTGGTATAGGGCCCTTGCTCAGACAAGACGGATCCTACACAGATGACAACAAAGAAATGAGTGATACTGAAATTTCAATATGACTCTTTGTTCAGCGAGCCACTTATCAGTCTCAAGATAGACAATCCAAATAATTTTTTCATGAATGAGCCTCAAAACCCTGTCAATGCCTACCAAATTTCTGACTTAACCCTAACTCCACTAGACTTTAAGAAAGTAATTGACAACAAGTCCATGCACTTAGAAAAGTCAGAACTGCACCTGCCCACTCACCGGAGTTTCACTCTTCACCGTTATAAGAAAGCATCTTTTTTTAACGTTTGAAGCCACGCCGTAGAGGAACTGCAGGTTATCGAAGCCATTCCTGGATGCTGGGGATATGTTCAATAACTCTGATTATAGGGCACCTCCTGCATATGCCAATTGTTCCAAAAATCTTGCCCTAGTTTCCGCACACCAGAATTGAAAATTTGAAGCCGATCCGATGAGACCTTCTCATAATATGAGAGAAATAAAAATAAAAAGTTGACAATGAATAAAAGGTTGCAGTAACCGCTGGAGGGTTCGTCCTTCGTGGATACCTAATAAAGAGTGATACTGATTTCCATTAAGTGACTTCAGAACACCTCATCTTACCGGCTTCAAAATATTAACACTGATGTATTCCATAAGAAGGATGGCTTAGGTGCAAATTTAAAATTTTAATAAAGGTTTAAAAAAAAACATGGAATCGTTAGATTTAGGGCAAGTACTGAAGAAAATTTTCTGCAAGGCTTCAAGTGTTCAGTGTTGATGGCTTTATGGAAACGTAAGAACATAAGAAAGAAGAAACACTGCAACAGGCCTACTGACCCATGCGAAGCAGGTCCATGCCACCCCCCGGCCTAAAACAATGACCACCTAGTCAGGTCACTTCCACTTAAGTAAGGAGCACGGCACCAGACCTAGTAGCCCAAGCTAGTCAGGTCTAACTCACACCCACTCACACCCACTCATGTATTTATCCACCCTATTTTTAAAACTACACAAGGTCTTAGCTTCTATGACGGTACTCAGGAGTTTGTTCCACGCATCCACAGCTCTATTATCAAAACAGGTTTTTCCTATGTCCTTCCTGAATCTGAACTTTTCCAACTTGAAACCATTGCTGCGAGTCCTGTCTTGGCTGGATATTTTCAGCACACCAGTTACATCCATTTTATTTATTCCTGTTTTCCATTTATACACCTCAATCATATCCCCCCCTAATTCTACGCCTTTCGAGAGAGTGCAGATTCAGGGCCCTCAGTCTATCCTCATAGGGAAGATTTCTGATACATGGGATCAACTTTGTCATCCTCCTTTGTACGTTTTCCAGAGCATTTATATCCATTCTGTAATATGGTGACCAGAACTGTGCAGCATAGTCTAAATGAGGCCTAACCAAGGATATAAAGAGTTGAAGAACAATCTGAGGACTTCTATTATTTATACTTCTTGATATGAAGTCAAAGATTCTGTTAGCTTTATTGCAAACACTTATGCACTGTTGTCTTAGTTTTAGATTACTGCTAATCAGAACTCCTAAATCCTTTTCGCAATTAGTAGTATTAAGATCTACACTATTCAGTTTATAAGTGGCATGGTTATTGTCCTGTCCAACACTTAGAACTTTGCATTTGTCTATATTAAACTGCATCTGCCACTTCTCCGACCATTGCATCAGTCTATTCAAATCATCCCGGAGTGCACTAATGCCCTCAATAGAATGAATTGGACGGCCTATTTTGGTGTCATCAGCAAATCTGACCTATGTAAATTTAAAAATGCCAATCTTATTAAATACTTATACTACTGGTACTACTAATAATAATACCACTTCAGCGGTAGTGAATCATAATTGGACGAATTTTTGTATTGAATTTGTCAAAATTATAGATTTTTTTTATTAAATTGTTACAGTGATCTCGACCTTAACTCCCTCCAAGGCTTTCGTTTGTAACTTCAAAATGCTTTATCCGATCGGCATCAAATTTTCAACGTAGTTGAACTTAGCCAACGTATACTAGGTAATTGTTCGTGGAACAACTGACAGGTGTAAGCTCCCTTTACTCTTATGTGCCCGTAACATCTGTGTCCAATGTAAAACTATTGAATGTTGTGTACACAGTCTAAATAAGAATTATCTCTTTGTTTTACTTTCATATTTATTTATTAACTTACTTATTCCTTAAACTAAGGTCAGTCTTACTTATAGAAAGGTTTCAATTCATTTTGGCCTGTATAGGTCCTATTTTGCCTAATTGGTAAAACTGAAATATTGCTTTTTCGTGCGATAATTTGTGCGTGCCTCATACGACTGACTTTAACACTTAAAACTGATAACTTTATACTGCAGCTTCTCAGCGGCTTCAAGCTTAATGTACTGGTGTATTTTAGGATGACGATGTTTTTGAAATGAGAATGCCTCATCAGTTTATCTTTAAAGCTGGTGTTTCGTAGTGAAGGTCTGAATTAGTTTTGGGCTGTTTATGTCCTAATTTGCCATTTTTACTAAAGAAATTATGATGCTGGTTTCCATGTGATAACTAGTGAATGTCTCCTCTGATTCGCTTCACATCCTCAGTGCTAATATTTAACTTCAGTAGAAAGTTATGTCGCACAACGATTAAAATTCGTTTAGTTTTCTATAAATGATGCCCATGGATACAAGTGATGAAGAAAGGTAGAATTCGTGATAACAACATTCACATTAAATCCAGAGTACACGCATCCACGTAAATAGACACGCACTTGACACACTTACCATACCACGGGCGGGGATAGAACCCGCGATCAGAGAGTCTCAAAACTCCAGACCGTCGCGTTAGTCACTGGACCAGCTAGCCACAATAAGATTCGTCCAACTAGGTATATTTCTACACCATAGGAAGGTTAGCATAGCCACCACTGTGACCACAAATATGGCTAGCTGGTCTAGTGGATAACGTGACGGTCTGGAGTTTTGAGACTCTCTGACCGCGGGTTCTATCCCCTCCCGTGGTATGGTTTGTTTGCAATCGTGTCATTACGATTTCATGAGTCATCTTGACACACTTGCTATAAGAGGTAGTCCTGTTTACAGTTACTGGAGAATTTCATGATGAAAACCAAACAAATCACCGGATCCTGACGCACCGTTTTCAATAGGTATTTTAGTTGTGCCGCCTGAGCCGCTAGTTTATTGTTGTGCACCCGCAGCTCATCCTGTGAGCGGCAGCGCAAAAAAACGGATTACAAATGTCACAATGGGTCTTTGTTAAACCCCACTGGGCATTGTTACATCACTAGAAAGAAATATTAGTGATTTCATTTTACAGTTACTTCATATAGTTGGAATACAATATATATATATATATATATATATATATATATATATATATATATATATATTATATATATATATATATATATATATATATATATATATATATATATGTATATTAACAAATCGTCCGTCTCCCACCGAGGCAGGGTGACCCAAAAAGAAAGAAAATCCTCAAAAAGAAAATACTTTCATCATTCAACACTTTCACCTCACTCATACATAATCACTGTTTTTGCAGAGGTTCTCAGAATACAACAGTCTAGAAGCATATACGTATAAAGATACACAACATATCCTTCCAAACTGCTAATATCCTGAACCCCTCCTTTAGAGTGCAGGCATTGTACTTCCCATTTCCAGGACTCAGGTCCGGCTATATGAAAATAACCGGTTTCCCTGAATCCCTTCACTAAATATTACCCTGCTCACACTCCAACAGATCGTCAGGTCCCAAATACCATTCGTCTCCATTCACTCCTATCGAACACGCTCATGCACGCCTGCTGGAAGTCCAAGCCCCTAGCCCACAAAACCTCAAGTCAAGTCAACCTCCCTTACCCTTTCCTTCCAACCTTTTCGAGGACATAAAAATTGTCGCATTATTTAAAAATTTCAACATTTTTCCAAAGAAAGCAAATTGGGATCTAGACAGGCAAATATCAATCCAAATTTTTCTCCAAGATTGACCACCTTTGAAGGAAGAAAGTAAGGTTTATGTAACCATCCCCCTAATGAAAAGCAGGGGTGTCACTAGCACGTTAAGAGACCATACAATAAGTGTCAGGGGCCCGAGACTGTTCAACTGCCTCCCAGCACACATAAGGGGGATTACCAACAGACCCCTGGCAGTCTTCAAGCTGGCACTGGACAAGCACCTAAAGTCAGTTCCTGATCAGCCGGGCTGTGGCTCGTACGTTGGTTTGCGTGCAGCCAGCAGCAACAGCCTGGTTGATCAGGCGCTGATCCACCAGGAGGCCTGGTCACAGACCGGGCCGCGGGGGCGTTGACCCCCGAAACTCTCTCCAGGTAAACTCCAGGTAATAACTTACACATTTTTAACAATGATCTTGAGGGCACACAGATGTTATTTGGCACATGAAAGAACATTAAGTTTGTTTAACTTAGAATAACCAAATAAAGTAAAACACCGTGACTCATTTCTGATCAGCAGAGACACTCTCCAATTATTTCACAGAAACAAGTTTGAGTAATAAAACTGGCACATGATAACTTAAACATGTTAACATCAAGAGATTGTTTCCCTCGAGGAAAACACATAAACACTAAACATTTACAGCTGACCAGAAGATGTATTTTCCATCAAATGCACAGAATCCAACGTAATGTGTTTACACATTCTTAACCCATGCAACGTGCCATCCAGTTCACATGATGCATCAGCCATTAAAGGTTAATGCTGTTTACAAGTGTTTCCTGACAGGTCTTGATCATATTATGAATCGCTACATATTGAATATGCTATAATACTCTTGTTATAACATTCGTCCTGACACGGATCTTAATATTTCAACGACCTGTTGGTAGATTAGCTGCTATAATATTAGTTTAATATTCTTCAGGACAGAGTCCTGACCCGGGTCTTACTTAATATTTACGACGACCTTAGAATAAATCTTATGATTTTTTTTTTTCGTCAGTAAATAGGACAAAGTGCTTCCTGACAGGGGTCACAATTATTTAGATGACCCATTGTTGTATAATTATATTATATTGATGGCAGGTTATTTATTATATACAAGGACTGAACACTTTAATCTCAAACGTTTCAGGTTTTTACACTTTTAACATTCATACAGAAGAGTGAACACTGTTATAAGTAGTAGCAGTAACATTATTATTATTATTATTATTATTATTATTATTATTATTATTATTATTATTATTATTATTATTATTATTATTATTATTATTATTATTATCACAACAATACATGGACCCAGCATGCAGTCCACACCTGGTCAAGTCGGCGAAGCAGTTCGAAAAGGTGCAGAGGGTAGCAACTAGAATTTGCGCTAAACCCATCTGGATCATTCAGCGCAAGACGTGGTGGAGGCTTGATCCTCCGTGTCTGCTGAACGCGAGACAGACGCCCTTCCTATTTGTACTCGCCTGGATAACTGCACTCTGAAGAGAGGTTGAAGAAAATGAACCTGATGACCTTGGAAGAGAGAAGGACAAGAGGAGACGTGATTACAACATATAAAAATCTTAATATGAATTGATGGGGCAGATTAGGACAGACAGTTTGAATTAATACGCAAATAACCCGCGCATAAGAGAGAGAAAAGCATTTGACGACGTTTCGGTCCGTCTTGGACCATTCACACGTCACAGTGTGACTTGTGAATGGTCCAGCGAAGACTGGTAGCGACCAGTGAAGAGGCGGGGCCGGGAGATGGGGCTCGACCGACCCCTGTAACCACAATTAGGCGAGTACATACACACACACACATACTCATGTCGGGGAAGGACAGGTGATATATCCCACCAGATGTTATCTCGCACACCTGTTTTTACACACAATCATTAACATTTGGACAGCTTGTTTTTCTGACTCTGGCTTTGTAAGAGTTTGTTGTTCAATCAATCTATTAGAGTGAATGTTGCTTAGTAAACAACAGAAACAGAGTTTTGCTTCCTGGGGGTCACGTATGGTTTTGGCTAGGCAAGTTGCCAGGTAGTATTTACATCACACACACACACAAATCACACACACACTTATATGTATTATATAAATATATATATATATATATATATAATATTTTATATATATATAATATAATATATATATATATTATACTATAGCACACATACCGCGTGATCCAAGGACATACATTGGAATGGGTGCCTCTGAGCTAAATTTCACATTCCTACCTGCCCCGCCCTCGCAAGTCAGCAGTGTTGTAATGATTCAATACCACTCGTTCGTGTTACAGACAGTAATATATAAACTGTTTGTGGAGCATACACCAAACGCGAGTAGAATGACACTTAATTCGGAGGACAACCCTACACCGCATGCCCCTCGTCAAGGTAAAAAAACCCCATCTCCTGGGGAGGGGGGGGGTCGGTTATTCTTGTAGGACTGAGTGTCCAGTAGGTTAGAGCGGCCATGTGATTTTCGCGTCACCATGCGGCCAACTTGTGCTCATTCCTAGAGCCTACTCTTAAATTATTGGCGATTACAATGCGAGACAAACTAAAGCATTGGGAACCTCACAGTTTTGGTAATCGTAATGGCAATCACACTGTTTGCCACTCTTAAACAGTCACTGATAATGTCCCAAATGTAGGTGACTTGAACCCACACATATCCTCATGGAGGCATCCTTGATCTGTGCTTGGGCTTCAAGCATCCTTCTGCCACTGTGAGTCTTTCCATTGTAACAGTATAGCCGTCTGTATCATTTCCCTAGGCCAACCTCTCTAAGAATATTGGTAATCTACATCCTACCTGTGGATATTCAAACGAAAGCGTAGTTAAAATTATGTTCCCAGATCAGCATGAACTGACATTTGTGCACATGTGACATGACTGTATAATCACTACTGTGAAGTGTTCTCCTCTGTCATAGACCTTTTAAAAACAATGATACCTTGTGAGCAGTATTCAGAACTACTTAGAGCCGGCCATCCTGCAACTCTTGGTACTCCTAAACCCAACAAATTCCATAATATAATCGATACTCTTTCAAAAACCATACTTATTACAATGATTCTCAAACTTGTCACACCGTGAAACGTACTGCGCGCAACTAGCCTACGCCTATAGAAAACATCGGGTTACCCCTGGAATGCTGGGCTGCTTCCAAACTGCCAAGATAGCGTATGACAGGTCTGCGCAAACCGACTGGGAAAACATCTTTGTCAACGGTCTTAAAGCTCACACCCCACTTAGCGCGTGCATGGACGGAATAAAATAAATTAAGGTGTAACGAACTGGGCAGATCGCGCACCCTCATTCCCTTCATAGGAGCGACAGAGTTAGTCAGATGCTTGGGCTGCTACACTCTAGCTATGACAATCTTATCCCCAGTACCACACAGGCAAAATAAAATGACAAATCTGAAATGCAAGGGGAGAGACTTGTTTGCTTAACTGCCATTAAGGCAGATGGATTGCAACATTCCTTTCACTAATTATTGAACTTGATGCAGCGCTAACTAAGGCCAACTTCCACGTCGCCCTGCCTTGAAGGACTAGCGTATAGGTATACTACCTCCTTACAACAACTCAGTAGCTGTGTACGAGTACCAGGTAATCCATTACTTTAAATTTATATAACATGAGTCTATGTAACTGGGAGCTCCTCAATCTTGGACCAACAGCTCATCATTCCAATTCCTAAGCCGCAATCAACAAAATGCATTCGCCCCAATATCCTTACTAGCTGCTTGTGTAAACATTATGACAAAAATGATTCTTAATCGTCTACATGTACAGAATCCAACAATTTTTGGCTCTCCCCGGTTACATAGGTTACTCACTGGATCATGGAAGAGCGTGCATCATAGCATACCCACCTTTTCTCATCCTGCACACTGACAGCTCCTCACTACCCTTCCTTCACGCTTAAATCCGCTACTCGAGATGTAGCAACAACCCAAACATGAAATACTTACTTTTGAACTGCCCAGACTGGATGTTGGAGCGATGGCAATCCTCCGCTGGATTAACAGGCTACCTGTCCAACAGAAACATCGTCAGTGTTGGTTCAGACATAGAAGTGTAACTAAAGACATTGAATTAGGAACCCCACAGGGAGGTGTGACCAGTCCCACACTGTTCAATATTCTAATTACTGCATTACTTAATGCTATTCCCTAGTCCAGCCCCATAATTATGTTGATTAGTTTTGCTGAATGATATAATGTTCACAACACCGAATCCCTTCCAAACACCCAAAAACATACACTTAACCATGTATAGCCTCGTGTCAGGACATGGGTTGATAATCTCTACTGATAAAAAATAGATACTCAATAAGGCCGTTCCTCCTCGACAGAGAGGCACAGCTCGTCAGATCCAATGTTGCATGAAGGTCTCTTTTTTAGAATATGTAAGCAATACTGGTATCTAGGCTTTTAGAGTTCCACTACTGGACTGTCTGTTGTAAACAAGAACTTTGTCGCCAATACAAAGAACGACTAATAGCACTAGAGTTCGAGGCCGTGGCTTCCCCCCAGATATGGTGACTGAATTTAAAATTGTGAAAATGATGTAGCTTGCTTACTATAATTCATTGTTGAATATGCTGCGCCACTATCTTGCCACTTTGGCTGCTCTGAAAGCTTGGAGCTGGAAAAACTGCAGAACGGAAGCATGAGGATCATCCTAGGATGGCCCTCTACTGGCCAAAATTTTAAATAGCCAAAAAGAACTTGAGATATCCAACGCACCAGAGATCGTTTACTGAAAGAAATATCCTAATTGGGGTTAATCTGCTCCAGCAAGCCTCACTACAAAACCCTCTGCAACAGAAGCATCAAACCAAACTTTTCCTCAGCACTGGCTGCGAACACCCTCCAATTGTATCGAAAAGACTGGAACCAGCCGACCTACCCGCATGATTCAGATAATGACAGTCAATAAGGCAAACAGCGGCACTTCTCCACACCATGGAATATTACCTCCTTCCAACTACCAGTCCCCATTTCCCCGCCAAACTACAGTCTTAAATCACAACCAAAACTTCGCCTTGAAGCCAACTAGCCTTAAGCTGTATTGATACTTAGTCACTACAGCACACACTCCAGCAAATTATTTACGTTGATGGTTCTGTTCACCAATCCACTGGGTGCAGCTGGTAGTGCAGCTTTAGTCGATACAGAGTGATTGATCTCTTAAAGAAATTGGAGCATCGCATCAATACTTGGGCCTCTAACCCTTCAGGACAGAACTGTTTGTACATACTCCTTGCACTGAAATGCATCTACGTATCAAAGATTGACAGTTTAATTGTAACTGTTTCTCTGTCAATCCCATAAATGCTCATCAACTCATTAAGCATAAATTGTGGCATGCTTTGTGTCAGAAGCCAGACACAGTATGGAGGATTGGTGACAGTGGAGTCCAGAGTGCACATGCTGTGTATTCCAACTCACATTGGTCCTTCAGATGCAGATAGAACTGATAAATTGGCTAAGCTGGTTATGCTTTCAAAGAGGGAGTAGATTACAATCTTGGCTTCAGGTATAGTTTTGAGAACAATAATACAAAAAGAACTTCAGCTGAATTTTATGGACTTAAGGCTCAGGAGATGACACCAGTGAGTCCCCTCTATCAATCATTCTAACATGCCATGAGGAGCCACATGTCTATGGTGCATCCAACAAAATAAGAACACTTGGATGGGCCACTACCGCCCGGCTCCGGCTGGTTGTTACAAGTATCTTTGGCAGTTAAATCACCACCACCAGATGTAGACTAAAGCGAAATTAAACTTTTGCCGATATGAATGTATTGTCACACAACACCTCAGCGTCATTATGTTCTGGAGTGCGATACAATTAATGAATTTAGAAACCACTCAACTTAATCTCAGAAGTGTTCAAGAAATGGGCTAAGTAGTTTTTATCCACAGTGGTATATTACAGACCATTCTGGAGAAATACCCTGATTGCTAGCTGTAAATAAAGCATTACGCGAACATATGTGCAGGGTGTGGTGTATGTGTTGATGGTGTGTGGTGGTGTGTTTGTGTGTGGTGTGTGTGTGTGTGTTTGTGTGTATGTGATTAGTGTGTGAGTGTGTGGTGTTGTGTGTGTGGTGTGTGTGTTTGTGAGTATGAGTGTGGTGCTGTGTATGATGAGTGTGTGTGTTATGATTGGTGTGCGTGTGAGCGTATGATTTGTGTGTGTGTGTGTGTTGTGTGTGTGTGGGTGGTGTGTTTGTGTGTGTTGTGTGTGGTGTGTTGTGTGTGTGTGTGTGTGTGGTGTGTGTGTGTGTGTGTGATGTGTGTGTTTTATGTGGAGGTGTGTATGATTTGTATGTGTGAGTGTGTGTGTGTGTGAAGAGAGAGAACACTCAGCAATCAACATTTGCACCAATAACTTGACTACATTGTGACCGGGTGGGAAGTGGTGAATTGCTCATTACTCTAAAATTTGTTCATGATTGCAGCCATGTATAAATGTAAGTAACCATTCTTACAAGTAATTCATTACCTTTGAAACTTGTGAGTTCATTACTTTGTAACTTTGTGAGTTCATACCTGTACCTATATCAGGCCATCATAAACTTGGAGCCGGGCCGGTCCTGGACCCCATAGTGTACCCTAGTAGATCTGTACATACCTTTGTAACTTGTCATTGAAAGTGACTAGACTACCTGAGATTTTCATTACCTTTGTAAATTGTGAGTTCATTACCTTTGTAAATTGTGATTCATTACCTCAGTAACTTGCTCAGCTATCAAAACTTTGAGGCCCAGTCCCTGAGGACCCATTATTACCTCTGTAATCTTTGACTAAACGCCCACAGGATGGGGTATGGTGTGCTAATAAACATATTAAAACTTAAACTTAAACATGCGGAGGGCCGAAAACGACATGGTTCCATGTTTGTTACGATATACATATAAATATATATACGATATATATGATAACATTATTATATATTCATATATATATATAATTTTTTAAAAATATAATACTAATAATATCTAAATATATATAAAATTCTACATATATACTAATATAGCTATATATATATAATAAATATATATATATATATATATTAAAATACTCGATTTATATATAAATTATATTATCATACATAGGTACGTCAGGTATGGAGACACAACCGCCCAGGGAGGTACAACCAAGTCCAGCCCAACGTCAGTGATTCGTTTAGTTTAATAGTTTATTAAGCACCCCATACCCATCCCGTGTCTCGTAATACAAAAGGATTACAGAGGTACATATTTGGGCCAGGGACTGGACTCCAAAGTTATTGCATAGTTGAGCAAAGTTACAGAGGAAGAACTCACAATTTAGACAAAGTAATGAACTCACAATTAACAAAGGTAATGAACTCCAGGTAGGTCCCTGGTCACAATCAAGACAAGTTACAAGGTATTTACCGATTATCAGAGGTACGTAATGGGTCCAGGGACGGAGTCCCCCAAATTTTGATAGCTGAACTAGGACACCAACACACCAAGTGAGTGTAAACGAAAGCCTGCTAAATCGTTTTTAAGCATGATGGTAAGGATTGCTGGGGTGTGTTTTGCTCTGTCTCATAATATGTGAAGATTACAGGTACGACCATGCTACTTCGACGTACACTTAGGTCACACTATCCCACACATATACATATGTCCAGACCATATATTATAACACACACCCCTCTTTAGCGTTTCATCTCTATTTTCTTTTTAATTCTTATTCTGTTTATTCCTCTTATTCTCCATGGGGAAGTGGAAAACAAAACCCGTACTCAGTACAGTCATGCGTGTCCGAAAGAGGCGACTAAAATAGCCGGAGCAAGGGGCTAGTAAAACCCCACTTCTCCAGGTATAGATTACTAAGAATCTAAAAAAAGGAAAACGTTAGTTTTTTTCTTTTGGGCCACCCCCCCTCCGGTGGATACGGCTGGTACGTTGAAAGAAATATGTTATACTCTAAACTATTATCTCTATAATATAAACTACCTATATATATATATATAATATATATATATATACATATATATATCAATAATATATCGATAAATATTAAAATAAAATTATATATAATACTATATATTATATATATACACTATATAAATATACAGGAATTCGCGAGAAACATTGCGAAATAAACACAAACAACTGAGCTCGTCTATGGCCTGCAGAGACTCGAACCACGAACCTAGGACAAAAGGGGGCCCGGTGGCCTGGTGCTAAAGCTCTCCCGCTTCACACACGAGGTGCCGGGTTCTGAGTCCCGGCGGGTGGAAAACATTCGACACGTTTCCTTAACACACCTTTATAGTTCCTGTTCAACTAGCGAGCAAATAGGTACCTGGACGGTTAGTACAGAGACTGGAGTGGGTCCATCCTGGGGGACAAGACAAAAGGACCTCAATGAAAATAGTTTAGACACAGTCCTCGATGACGCCACTGACCGTTTCCTGGGTGGCAAACCTCTCCCGGGGTTTCAAAATCGAACGAAATCTTAATCTTAAGGTACACGCAGTGCAATTTACTCTACCCACACCTGGACAATACCCTTGCGAGTTAGCAAGACCCCACCACGTTTGATTCCAAGCACGGCAGGCCAACAGTTCAGCGGAGAAGGCTTATCAGCTTTTTCATCTCATCCCCCTGCATGCATCAGTCCGTTACTAGAGAATTTGAACAATCAAGGAAACTTCGTAGCGAGAACAGGCGAAATATACACAAAACACTGATCCTGGTTGAAAGGGAGACCGAACCTACGACCCTTAGGACAAGGTACGCAGTGCTTTACCAATCTCCACCACAACACTGGACAAACCTGGCGTGTAGCGATGCGCTACACGTTTGGATCCAAGGCAGCCAGCTTTCAGGGAGAAGGCTTAAACAGCTTTTCATCTCATCCGCCTGCATGCATCAGCCTTACTGAGATTTAGAACAATGCAAGGAATTCGCGAGTAACATAAGCGAACATTACACAAACACTAGATCTCTGTGTTCTGGCTGAAGAACTCAACCTACGAACCTTAGGATAAGGTAATGCAGGGCTTTAACAATCTACCCAAACTGACAATACCCTTGGCGTGTAGCAATACTCTAGCACGTGTTGAGTCCAAGTGCAACGCCAGCTTCAGGAGAAGGCTAAGCTTTTCATCTCATCCCCTGCATGCATCAGCCTTTACTAGAGGTTTTTGAACAATGCAGGAATTCGACGAGAACATGCGAAATATACACAAACACTGCGATCTTGCTGGCTGAAGGAGAACACGAACCAACGAACCTTAGGACAAGGTACGACAGTCTTTAATCCAATCCTACCCACACTGGACAATAATCTTGGCGTGTAGCAGCGCTAGCACGTTTTGATCCAAGGCAGCCAGCTTTCAGGTAGAAGCTTCAGCTTTTCATCTCGAATCCCCTGCAATGCATCAGCCTTACTAAGATGTGAACAAGCAAGGAATTCCGAGAGAAACAGCGAAAATATACACAACCAACTGATCTCCGGCGTGAAGAGACTCGAACCTACGAACCTTTGGACACAGGTACGCATGTCTTTTACCGTCTCCCACACTGGGGAACAATACCTCATGCATGTAGCATGCGCTACCATCACGTTGATCCAAGGCAGCAAGCTTTTCAGGACGAAAGGCTAACAGCTTTTCATCTCATCCCCTCTCACGCATCACTCAGCCCTACTCAGAGAATTTGAACACTAATGCAAGGAAATTCGCGCGAACATGCAAATATACACAAACAACTGACTCTCTGGCCTGAAGGAGACTCGAACCTACGAACCTTAGGACAAGGTATGCAGTGCCTTTACCAGCTACACCCACTACTGGACACATACCTTTGGCGTTGTAGCTATGCGCTACACACGTTTTGATCCAGCAGCCAGCTTTCACAGGGAGAAGGCTTACCTTTCATCTCATCCCCTGCTGCATCACCTTACTAAGACTTGAACAATGCAAGGAATTCGCGAGAACATGCAAATATACACAAACACTGATCTCTGGCTGGGAAGAGACCTCGAACCACGACCTGTAGGACAAGTAACCAGTGCTTTACCAATCTACCCACACTGACAATACATACCTTGGCGTGTAGCATGCTCAACACGTTTGATCCAAGGCAGCCCAGCTTTTCAGGGATAAGGCTTACAACTTTTCATCTCATCCCCTGCATGGATCAGCCTTACTAAGATTTAAAGAATGCAAAATTCGGAGAACATGTCGAAATATACACATACACTGATCTCTTTGGCTGAAGAGACTTTCCGCACCTACTAACCATAAGTGACCAAGGTCCGCAGTGCTAAACCCCTCAACCCACACTGACAATACCTTTGCGTGTAGCATGCGCTACAACTGTTTGATCCCAGGCAGAGCCATCTATCAGGGAGAAGGCTTACAGCTTCTCATCTCAACCCCTGCAGTTGCATCCCTCCTTAACAAGAATTTGCGAACAATGCAAGGAATTCGCGAGAACATGCGAATAAACACAAACACTGATCTCTGGCTGAAGAGACTCGAACCTACTAACCTAAGGATAAGTTATGCATTGCTTTACCATCTACCCCACTGGAAACCATACCTAGAGCGTGTTATCATGCATGCGCTACACGTTTGATCCAAGCAGCCAGCTTTCAGGAGAAGGCTTACAGCTTTTCATCTCACCCTGCATGCATCAGCCTTACTATGAGATTTGCACAATGCAAGGAATTCGCGAGAACCTGCGAAATATACACAACAACTGACTCTGGCTGAAGGAGACTCGAACCTACAAACCTTGGACAAGGTACGCAATGCGTTTACCATCTACCCGACCTGGACAATACCTTTGGCGTGTAGCAATGGCCTACACGTTTGATCTAGGCAGCCCAAACAAAGCCAGCTATTCAGGGAGAAGGCTACAGCTTTCCAATCTCATCCCCTGCATTGCATCAGCCTACTAAGATATTGGGAACAATGCCAGGAATTCGAGAGGAACATGCGAAATATACACAAACACTGATCTACTGGCTGAAGGAGACTCGAACCTAAGAACCTTAGGACAAGTATCAGTGCTTTACCAATCTACCCACACTGGACAATACCTAGCGTGATAGCATGCGCTAGCACGATTGATCCAAGGCAGCCAGTTCAGGGAGAAGGCTTACAGACTTTTCATCTCAATCCCCTGCATACATCAGCCTTACTAGAGTTTGAACAATTGCACAAGGAATTCTCGAGAACATGCAAATATACACAAACACTGATCCTGGCTGAAGGCGAACTCGAACCTACGAACCTAAGGACAAGGTACCAGTGCTTACCAACTACCCACACTGTGACAATACATTGGCGTGTAGCATGCGCTACACGTTTGATCCAAGGCAGCCACTTTTCAGGGAGAAGGCTACAGCTTTTCATCGCATCCCCTGCAGCATCACCTTACTAGAGATTTAGAACAATGCAAGGAATTCGCGAGAAAATGCGAAATATACCCAAACACGATCTCTGGCTGAAGGCGACACGAACCTACGAACCTTAGGACAAGGTAACGCAAGTGCTTTACCAATCTACCACACTGGACAATACCTTGGCGTGTAGCATGCGCTACAAACTTTTGAATCCAAGGCATCCAGCTCTCAAGGGAGAAGAGAGGCTTTACAGCTTTTCAAATCTCATCCCCTGCATCATCAGCATTAACTAAGAGATTTGAACAATGCAAGGAATTCGCGTGAACATGCGAAATAAACACAAACACTGATCTCTGGCTGAAGGAGACTCGAACCTACGACCTTAGGACAAGGTATGCAGTGCTTTCACTCTACCCACACTGACAATAACTTGGCGATGTAGCAATTCGCTACACGTTTGATTCCAAGGCACCAGCTATCACAGGGAGTAGGCTTACAGCTTTTCATCTCATCCCCTGCATGCATCAGCCTTACTAGAGATTTGAACAATCAAGGAATTTCGCGAGAACATGCGAAATATAACACGACAAAACACTGATCTCTGGCTGAAGGAGACTCGAACCTACGAACCTTTGACAAGGTACGCAATGCTTACCAATCAACCCCACACTGACAATCCTTGCGTGTAGCATGCGCTACACGTTTGATCCAAGGCAGCAAGCTTTCAGGGAGAAGGCTTACAGTCTTTCATCTCATATCCCCAGCATGCCTCAGCCTTACTAGAATTTGAACGAATGCAAGGAATTTTTCGCGAGAACATGCGAAATATACACAAACACTTATCTCCTGCTGAAGGAGACTCGAACCTACGAACCTTAGGACAAGGTAAGCAGTGCTTACCAATCTAAAACCACACTGACAATACCTTGGCGTGTAGCATGCGCTCACGTTTTTTGATCCAAGGCAGGCCACTTTCAAGGGAGAAGGCATACAGCTTTCATCTGCAACCCCTGCATGCATCATCCTTACTGAGATTTGAAAACAATGCAAGGAATTCGCGAAGAACGAAGCGAAATATTCACAAACACTGATCTCTGGCGAGGAGAACTCGAACCTAACGAACCTTAGGACAAGGTACGCATGCTTAAACCAATCTACCCACACTGGACAATACCTTGCGTGGTAGCATGCCAACACCGTTTGTTCCAAGGCAGCCAGCTTTCAGGGAGAAGGCTTACAGCTTTTTCATCTCATTCCCCTGCATGCATCAGCCTTACTAGAGATATAAACAATGCAAGGAATCGCGAGAACATGCGAATAACACAAACACTGATCTCAGTCTGAAGAGACTCGTACCTACGAACCTTAGGACAAGGTACGCAGTGGCTTTAGCAATCTACCCACATGACAATACCTTGGCGTGTAGCATGTTGCGCTACAACGTTTGATCCCCAAGGCAGCCAGCTTTCAGGGAAAGGCTTACAGCTTTCATCTCAGTCCCCTGCAATGCATCAGCCTTACTAGAGTTTTGAACAATGCAGGAATTCTCGAGAACATGGCGAAATATAACACAAACACTGATCCTGCTGAAGGGAGAACTCGAACCTACGAACTTAGGATAAAGGATATGCGTGCTTTACAATCTTACCCACACTGGACAATACCTTGGCGTGTAGCATGCGCTACACGTATGATCCAAGGCTCCAGCTTACAGGGATAAGGCTTACAGACTTTCATCTCATCCCTGCATGCATCAGCCTTAACTAGAGATTTGAACAATGCAAGGATTCGCGAGAACATGCGAAAATATACACAAACACGATCTCCTGGCTGAAGGAGACCTCGAACCGAACCCTAGACATAGGGTTACGCAGTGCTTTACCAATCTACCCACACTGGACAATACCTTGGCGTGTAGCATGCGCTACACGTTTGATCCAAGGCAGCCAGCTTTCAGGGAGAAGGCTTACAGCTTTTCATCTCATCCCTCTGCATCATCAGCCTTACTAGAGACTTTGAACAATGCAAGGAATTCGCGAGAACATGCGAAATATACACAAACACTGGATGTCTTGGCTGAAGGAGACTCGAACCTACGAACTTTGGACAAGGTACGCAATGCTTTACCATCTACCCACTACTGGACAATACCTTGGCGTGTAGCATCGCTACCACCGTTTGATCCAAGGCAGCCAGCTTTCAGGAGAAGGCTTACAGCTTTTCAATCTCATCCCCGCAATA
Organism: Cherax quadricarinatus; assembly: GCF_026875155.1. NCBI lineage: Eukaryota > Metazoa > Arthropoda > Malacostraca > Decapoda > Parastacidae > Cherax > Cherax quadricarinatus. The sequence continues at coordinate 110,211,060 of NC_069402.1, forward strand.
CATCAGCCTTACTAAAGATTTGAAACAATGCAAGGATTCGCGAGAACAGTGCGAAGTATACACAAACACTGATCTCTGGCTGAAGGAGACTTCGAACCTACGAATCTTATGACAAGGTACCAGTGCTTTACCAATCTAACCCACACTGGGACAATAACCTTGGCGGTGTGCATGCGCTACACGTTTGATCCAAGTCAGCCAGCTTTCAGGGAGAAGGCTCTACAGCTTTTTCATCTCATCCCCTGCATGCATCAGCCTACTAGAGATTTTGAACATTGCAAGGAATTCTGCGTGAGTAACATGCGAAATATAACACAAATACACGATCTCTGCTGAAGGGAGACACGAACCTACGAACTCTTAGAATAAGACACAGTGCTTTACCAATCTACCCACACTGGACAATACCTTGCCGTGTAGCATGCGCTACACGTTTGATCCAAGGACCAGCTTTCAGGGAGAAGGCTTACAGCTTTTCATCTCATCCCTGCATGCATCAGCCTTACTAGAGATTCGAACAATGCAAGGATATTCGCGAGAACATGCGAAATATACACAAACACTGATCTCTGGCTGAAGGAGACTCGAACCTACGAACCTTAGGACAAGGTACGCAGTGCTTTACCAATCTACCCACACTGGACAATACCTTGGCGTGTAGCATGCGCTACACGTTTGATCCAAGGCTGATGAGATGAAAGGCTGTAAGCCTTCTCCCCTGAAAGCTGGCTGCCTTGGATCAAACGTGTAGCGCATGCTACACGCCAAGGTATTGTCCAGTGTGGGTAGATTGGTTAAAGCACTGCGTACCTTGTCCTAAGGTTTCGTAGGTTCGAGTCTCCTTCAGCCAGAGATCAGTGTTTATATATATATATATTATATATATATATATAATATATATATATTTATATTATATATAATACCTATGTATATGGTAATTCAGGTAATAGTAACTGCAGCTCGGTTGAATGAAACGTTTGCAGCTCCCGTCACTGATGAACCTGTAATGGAATACTTGACGACATCTTCATTATACCAGTGTTATTATACCAGTGTTATTATGCACGCTGTAGCCATCCTGTGGACGGAAAGCCCGTGGTTACACAAGTACATAAATGGCCAAGAAGCTGTGACTAAACATTTTGACTGTTAAGTAAGTTACAATGGTAATAAATTTCCGTGTTTTTTCAAACTTGTGCTCTGCTGAAGTTTCCAGCTCAGGCTGACACTACAGCAGTCACCCAGGTCAGACTGACACTACAGCAGTCACCCAGGTCAAGCTCACACTACAGCAGTCACCCAGGTCAGACTGACACTACAGCAGTCACCCAGGTCAGACTGACACTACAGCAGTCACCAGGTCAAGCTGACACTACAGCAGTCACCCAGGTCAGGCTGACACTACAGCAGTCACCAGGTCAAGCTGACACTACAGCAGTCACCCAGGTCAAGCTGACACTAACAGCAGTCACCCAGGTCAGGCTGACACTACAACAGTCATCCAGGTCAAGCTGACACTACTGCAGTCACCCAGGTCAAGCTGACACTACTGCAGTCACCCAGGTCAAGCTGACACTACTGCAGTCACCCAGGTCAGGCTGACACTACTGCAGTCACCAGGTCAGGCTGACACTACTGCAGTCACCCAGGTCAGGCTGACACTACTGCAGTCACCCAGGTCAGGCTGACACTACTGCAGTCACCCAGGTCAGGCTGACACTACAGCAGTCACCCAGGTCAAGCTGACACTACTGCAGTCACCCAGGTCAGGCTGACGCTACTGCAGTCACCCAGGTCAGGCTGACACTACTGCAGTCACCCAGGTCAGGCTGACACTACTGCAGTCACCCAGGTCAGGCTGACACTACTGCAGTCACCCAGGTCAAGCTGACACTACTGCAGTCACCCAGGTCAGGCTGACACTACTGCAGTCACACAGGTCAGGCTGACACTACTGCAGTCATCCAGGTCAGGCTGACACTACTGCAGTCACCCAGGTCAGGCTGACACTACTGCAGTCACCCAGGTCAGGCTGACACTACTGCAGTCACCCAGGTCAGGCTGACACTACTGCAGTCACCCAGGTCAGGCTGACACTACTGCAGTCACCCAGGTCAGGCTGACACTACTGCAGTCACCCAGGTCAGGCTGACACTACTGCAGTCACCCAGGTCAGGCTGACACTACTGCAGTCACCCAGGTCAGGCTGACACTACTGCAGTCACCCAGGTCAGGCTGACACTACTGCAGTCACCCAGGTCAAGCTGACACTATTGCAGTCACCCAGCTCAGGCTGACACTATTGCAGTCATCCAGGTCAAGCTGACACTATTGCAGTCACCCAGCTCAGGCTGACACTATTGCAGTCATCCAGGTCAAGCTGACACTATTGCAGTCACCTAACTCAGGCTGACACTATTGCAGTCATCCAGGTCAAGCTGACACTATTGCAGTCACCTAACTCAGGCTGACACTATTGCAGTCATCCAGGTCAAGCTGACACTATTGCAGTCACCTAACTCAGGCTGACACTATTGCAGTCACCCAGCTCAGGCTGACACTATTGCAGTCATCCAGGTCAAGCTGACACTATTGCAGTCACCTAACTCAGGCTGACACTATTGCAGTCACCCAGCTCAGGCTGACACTATTGCAGTCATCCAGGTCAAGCTGACACTATTGCAGTCACCTAACTCAGGCTGACACTATTGCAGTCACCCAGCTCAGGCTGACACTATTGCAGTCATTCAGGTCAAGCAAACACTATTGCAGTCACCTAACTCAGGCTGACACTATTGCAGTCACCCAGCTCAGGCTGACACTATTGCAGTCACCTAACTCAGGCTGACACTATTGCAGTCACCAGGTCAAGCTGACACTATTGCAGTCACCTAACTCAGGCTGTCAGGTTTCAACACTTCATGAATCAGTGTTGTGTGAAAGAGTATGACTGGGAGACATCAGCACACTGTTGATGTATCCATTTTTTTTTAATAGAAAAAGAGGGGGAAAAGCGTCACACAGCACTTGTAACGTGGTGATAACTTGTATTGTGTCAGAGTTCATGGTAGCGACTCATCCCACCGCTATACACGGAAACGCTTTACTGCGTGGAGATACTGACTCTGTAGTGGGGGGGGGGGGGGATAAACAACTCTGTTGCGTGTGGATACCTAATCTAGTACGTGAGGATGCCATCTCTAGTGTGTAAGAGATGCTAAACTGTAGTGTGTAAGAGATGCTAACTGTAGTGTGTAAGAGATGCTAACTGTAGTGTGTTAGAGATGCTAACTGTGTGTGTAAGGGATGCTAACTGTGTGTGTAAGAGATGCTAACTGTAGGTGTAAGAGATGCTAACTGTAGTGTGTAAGAGATGCTAACTGTAGTGTGTAAAGATTTCTAACTGTTGTGTGTAAGGGATGCTAACTGTAGTGTGTAAGGGATGCTAGCTCTATGTGTAAGAGATGCTAACTGTAGTGTGTAAGAGATGCTAACTGTAGTGTGTAAGAGATGCTAACTGTAGTGTGTAAGGGATGCTAATGTAGTGTGTAAACCCATGCTAAATGTAGTGTGTAAGGGATGCTAGCTCTAGTGTGTAAGAGATGCTAACTGTAGTGTGTAAGAGATGCTAACTGTAGTGTGTAAGAGATGTAACTGCAGTGGTAAGAGATTTCTAACTGTAGGTGTAAGAGATGCTAACTGTTGTGTGTAAGAGATGCTAACTGTAGTGTGTAAGGGATGCTAACGTAAGGGGTGTAAGAGATGCTAACTGTTAGTGTGTAAGAGATGCTAAATGGAAAGGGGTAAGAGATGCTAACTGTAGGTGTAAGAGATGCTAAAATGTAGTGTGTAAGAGATGCTAACTGTATGTGTTAAGGATGCTAACTGTTTGTGTGTAAGGGATGCTAGCTCTAGTGTGTAAAAGATGCTAACTGTAGTGTGTAAGAGATGCTAACTGTGTGTGTAAGAGATGCTAACTGTAGTGTGTAAGGGATGCTAACTGTAGTGTGTAAGGGATGCTAATGTAGTGTGTAAGAGATGCTAACTGTAGTGTGTAAGAGATGCTAACTGTAGTGTGTAAGAGATGCTAACTGTAGGTGTAAGAGATGCTAACTGCAGTGTGTAAGAGATGCTAACTGTAGTGTGTAAGGGATGCTAACTGTAGTGTGTAAGAGATGCAAACTGTAGTGTGTAAGAGATGCTAACTGTAGTGTGTAAGAGATGCTAACTGTAGTGTGTAGAGATGTAACTGTAGTGTGTAAGAGATGCTAACTGTAGTGTGTAAGAGATGCTAACTGTAGTGTGTAAGAGATGCTAACTGTAGTGTGTAAGAGATGCTAACTGTAGCGTGTAAGGGATGCTAACTGTAATGGTGTAAGGGATGCTACTGTAGTGTGTAAGAGATGCTAACTGTAGTGTGTAAGAGATGATAACTGTAGTGTTTAAGAGAGGGGATAACTGTAGTGTGTAAGGGATGCTAACTGTAATGTGTAGAGATGCTAACTGTAGTGTGTAAGGGATGCTAACTGTAGTGTGTAAGAGATGCTAACTGTAGTGTGTAAGGGATGCTAACTGTAGTGTGTAAGAGATGCTAACTGTAGTGTGTAAGAGATGCTAACTGTAGTGTGTAAGAGATGCTAAACTGTAGTGTGTAAGAGATGCTAGCTGTAGCGTTTAAGAGATGCTAACTGTAGTGTGTAAGGGATGCTAACTGTAGTGTGTAAGAGATGCTAACTGTAGTGTGTAAGGGATGCTAACTGTAGTGTGTAAGAGATGCTAAACTGTAGTGTGTAAGAGATGCTAACTGTAGTGTGTAAGAGATGCTAACTGTAGTGTGTAAGAGATGCTAACTGTAGTGTGTAAGGGATGCTAACTGTAGTGTGTAAGGGATGCTAACTGTGTTGTGTAAGGGATGCTAACTGTAGTGTGTAAGAGATGCTAACTGTAGTGTGTAAGGGATGCTAACTGTAGTGTGTAAGGGATGCTAACTGTAGTGTATAAGGGATGCTAACTGTAGTGTACGTGGGGATATTAAATCTATGAGGATACCAACTCTAGTGTGCCAGTATACCAACTCTAGTATACGGGAGGTAGCAACACCATGAGACATCACACAGGATATTATAGTGTCTATCTCAGTACTTGACAGTAAGTGTTGATAACCTCACACTGCAGAAGAGAATTTAAAACAATATAAAGAAATATTGTTATTAACGCCTTTTGTCATGTAGGGGGGTAATGATTGAATAGGATATAAGTGGGGAATATGGGAGTAAGGGATTATGTAGGCAGGGGAGAGGCAGGCGCGGTGTTAGGAGTGAGATGATTAGCGGAGGTAGGTAGGTAATGACAGGTCAGTGGTGACCACCACGACACTCTCATTAACTCTACACTACTCACTAACATATGCCTCGCCCACTCTTCACTCATATAAACATAATAAAATATGAGAAATAGGAATAGCTAATAACGGGGACAGTGAATATTACTATTCTACTCAAACACAGTTTATTATTAAGTCCTTGTACAATAATATATTTGGGAACAGGAGTACTTTGGGGTTTAGATAAATGGGGTGGTACACATAAGCAGTGAGACAGGGAATACAATTAGCTTGGCGAAACAGAATATAACTTACAATGTAGTTCAGAGGCAGTTCATCACAGGAAACTAAGCCACAGGTCCCAAGACCTACACAACACGAGTACTGCGCCAAGCCAGTCCTCTGCCCAATGCCTCCAACAGTCTCCTCCAGAGACTTCAGCAGCCTTCTCCCGAGCCCTGCACCCCAGCAGCCGCTCCGCTCGAAGTCTCTGCTCAGGAGCTCTGCATCCAGTAGCAGCTCCGCTCGAATCTCCTGATCATGCTCTTCTTTGGGTTTTATGGTGGTCCAAGCACCCTCCACAACCACGTGTACGACCTGACGCCTGGGTTTCTGGGGGCGTCAAGAACAAAAGACCCCCAGACGTGGGCGTGGCTACAGACGTTTGCCAAGGCAAGGTGTGACCATATAATTGGTTAAATTAGGTCTCCCCAGAGACCTCACAAGCCCAGCGGACTACATCACATCCCCTTTCTCCCCCAATTTTAAAATTTATCTGAGAACTAGGACAATTTGTCTAGTTATTAGACTTTTTAATCCTAATCCCTTAAATTTTTACAATCAAAAGACAAAATTATACATAATACAATTATTCAACTACATATATTTCCCTCAACCTTCTCATCTACCACAAGACAGCATAATCAGTACACCTGACAGTTGGCCAGCATAATAGTCGCTCTCTGGTGCAAAGCCTCCTTACCCGTCATTTTCCTTAAACCAAAATATCGGGCTCCAGTGCCTTCCCTACTTCTATAGAAATGCACTACCCAATGCTAGTCACCCTCGCACGTTAACCATTGGGCCAAACCTCTCGGACTTCTTTGGCGTGAAAATGCTCCAAGGGGTTGCATTCTTTCAAGTAACTGCAACTAGACCACTTCACGACCACCAAGGTCGCATTTTCGGCACACTTCATATGCACACTACATCTGAAAATCGAGACAGGGCAGGCATCGCAGCTAAGACCCTCCATAATCCTATGCCCTACTAGGTTCACTGGCCTAAAACAAGGCGGCCAAAATCATGGACCGTATTCAAGGTCACTTATTTCACACAGGTAACACTAACACTTCTGGCAAGTCAAAGTAGGCTGGGGACATCTCACACTCTCAATTGTCTCTCATGGCTGGCAGGGCATCCCCGCATACCGGTCGTACAGGTCGACGAGCAAGGCAGGATACGCCTCCATACCGCCCTTGAAAGCAGGCTGGTCCCAGCAACTGGAGTCCATCTTCGCGGCTCACTTCCTTCCACATCTCCGAGGATGGCAACTCCTTCATAATAGATTCTCCTGTCCTGGCACACCAGCCAGAATCCCTCACACACCACTGCAGCATCACTGCCATCTCCTCCTCTTGAGCTAGGCAGCATCGCAGCATCACAGCACGGCCACAGCATCGCAGCACGGTCCCAGCATCACAGCACGGCCGCAGCATCTCAACATCATCGCACGACCGCAGCATCTCAACATTTACAGCACGGCCGCATCACGCAGCACACAGCACGGCCACGCATGCAGCACGGTCCCAGCATCACAGCACGGCCGCAGCATCTCAACATCACAGCACGGCCGCAGCATCTCAACATCACAGCAGCACACAGCACGGCCACAGCATCGCAGCACGGCTACAGCATCTCAGCACGGCCACAGCATAGCAGCACGGCTACAACATCTCAGCAGCATCACAGCAGCCGACATCAGCCGTAGCAGGCAATGGTCAGTTGCTCGGGGTGAGGTGAGGTCACTTAGGTCTCAACAGCAGGTGCGGTCACCCATCCCTGGCAACTGCGTGTAACTGGCGGTCCGTGGGTGATGGTCACAGAGCTGGGTGACGCAGACACCCACTACATGGATGACAGACCAGGGCAGCAATCATTTACTGGGGCACATCAGCTGGGGACTGGGCATAACAGTGGGTGACTGGGCACATCAGGTGGACAGCAATCATAGGCAACTCTTCAATGGGTGACAGTTTGTGGGTAAGTCTTCCAAGGCGGGCTGGTTTACTTCTCATTCCTCTGTAAATATTCAATTTCGGCCAGTAATTGCTTCCCCAAAAGTCTCACCCCAAAAACTGATATTCTCCACCCTTTTTCTCAAAACCAACAACCCAAATCCACCAAATATAATATTACACCCAAACAATTTTCAGACCCACCCTCAAAAAAGGACAGTTAAGGTTCTAGGATTTTTAATATCATACAGATATTCACTTTAGATTTTACACACAAGAAAAAAAGTGGTAGCAATGGTAGCATAACAAGTATAACGAGCAGTCAAAAATAAAAGGGACATGGGACTGGTTCTACATAAAAAAATAAGAACCACCACCGCTTAGACACCATGTCATGTAGGGGGGGTAATGATTGAATAGGATTTAAAATGGGGAATTGGGAGTAAGGGATTATGTAGGCAGGGGAGAGGCAGGCGCGGGTGTTAGGAGTGAGATGAATTAGCGGAGGTAGGTAGGTAATGACAGGTCAGTGGTGACCACCACGACACTCTCATTAACTCACACTATCACTAACATATGCCTCGCCCACTCTTCACTCATATAACATAATAAATATGAGAAATAGGAATAGCTAATAACGGGGACAGTGAATATTATATTCTACTCAAACACAGTTTTTATTAAGTCCTTGTACAATAATATATTTGGGAACAGGAGTACTTTGGGGTTTAGATAAAATGGGGTGGTACACATAAGCAGTGAGGGCAGGGATACAAATTTGCTTGGCGAAACAGAATATAACTTACAATGTAGTTCAGAGGGCAGTTCATCACAGGAACTAAGCCAAGGTCCCAAGACCACCCCAGCAGAGTACTGCGCCAAGCCAGTCCTCTGCCCAATGCCTCCAACAGTCTCCTCCAGAGACTTCAGCAGCCTTCTCCCGAGCCCTGCACCCCAGCAGCCGCTCCGCTCGAAGTCTCTGCTCAGGAGCTCTGCACTCCAGTAGCAGCTCCGCTCGAATCTCCTGATCATGCTCTTCTTTGGGCTTTTATGGTGGTCCAAGCACCCTCCACAACCACGTGTACGACCTGACGCCTAGGTCTGAGGCGTCAAGAACAAAAGACCTCAGACGTGGGCGTGGCTACAGACGTTTGCCAAGGCAAGGTGTGACCATATAATTGGTTAAATTAGGTCTCCCCAGAGACCTCACAAGCCCAGCTGGACTACATCACATCCCCCTTTCTCCCCCAATTTAAAATATCTGAGAACTAGGAAAATTTGTCCTAGTTATTAGACTATTTTAATCCTAATCCCTTAAATCTATTACAATACAAAGACAAAATTATACATAATACAATTATTCAACTACATATATTTCCCTCAACCTTCTCATCTACCACAAGGCAGCATAATCAGTACACCTGACAGTTGGCCAGCATAATAGTCGCTCTCTGGTGCAAAGCCTCCTCAGTCGTCAGTGTTCAGTGGTCAGTCGTCACGTGAGGTCACAGACCCTGAGCTGCTTTGGGGATTAGCGTGAACGGTTACAAAGCATGGCTTGCTTCTGCAGTGTTTTAGAAACTGAGGTTGGAGAGTTGAAGGAGGAGGTCTTGCTTCTCCAGGAGGAGATTAGGAGGCTGAAGGTCCACCTCAATGGGCCTGGGAGAGAGTGTGAGGTGGTTGGAGATGTGGGGAATGAGGCTTCTAGCAGTGAGGTGCAGTCTGTCTCTCACGGAGGAGGCTGTAGGTGGGGAGGTAGCAACGGCTACCAGCAGTGAGGTGCAGCCCAGCACCTGCTACAAGTTTGGGGAGTTGTTCACAGTAATGGGAGGCGCATCAGAGTAAGGAAAGTTAAGAGTGAAGATCTGAAAGGGAGGAAATCGCTTCTCTGTTCTCCAGGATGAATTACTTCTGGCCATGAAGGTAAGGGTTTCTACTGCCCCTGTAATGAAG
>NC_069402.1:110221072-110236311 GCF_026875155.1 Cherax quadricarinatus
TGGAAAAACCAGTTAAACGAAAAAGGGTGTTTAAAAAACGATAGACAAAATTTCCCAAAACAGTCTGTTTTGGGAAATTGTAATTTTTTTTTAAACAACCTGTAGTTCATGACCACTGTAAGTTATTTATCTATCAAAAATTGGGGCCCAGTCCCTGGAAACATCATGTGCCGCTGTAATCTCTTGACTACCACCCACAGGATGGGTATGGGGCACATAATAAAGATATTAAACCCACTTAGTTTAATAGGCCTAACATTCACAGAACTCATAGATGGGTTAATAATCTGTTAACATTAACATGCGCCTCTTAGCAGGCCCATCGCCAGAGTAGACCCAGTAACAAAATAAGATTTTTTTTTTTGGAGACTTCTGGAAATACAGTTACTTAAAAATATATAAACGGGATGCTGAAAGTGTGATGTAGTCCAGCTGGGCTTGTGAGGTCTCTGGGGAGACCTAATTTAACCAATTATATGGTCACACCTTGCCTTGGCAAACGTCTGTAGCCACGCCCACGTCTGAGGTCTTTTGTTCTTGACGCCTCAGACCTAGGCGTCAGGTCGTACACGTGGTTGTGGAGGGTACTTGGACCACCATAAAATCCCAAGGAAGAGCATGATCAGGAGATTCGAGCGGAGCTGCTGCTGGAGTGCAGAGCTCCTGAGCTGCTGTGATGTTGAGATGCTGCGGCCGTGCTGTGATGTTGAGATGCTGCGGCCGTGTTGTGATGCTGGGACTGTGCTGCGATGCTGTGGCCATGCTGTGTGCTGCTGTGATGCGGCCGTGCTGTGATGTTGAGATGCTGCGGTCGTGCGAAGATGTTGAGATGCTGCGGCCGTGCTGTGATGCTGGGACCGTGCTGCGATGCTGTGGCCGTGCTGTGATGCTGCGATGCTGCCTAGCTCAAGAGGAGGAGATGGCAGTGATGCTGCAGTGGTGTGTGAGGGATTCTGGCTGGTGTGCCAGGACAGGAGAATCTACTATGAAGGAGTTGCCATCCTCGGAGATGTGGAAGGAAGTGAGCCGCGAAGATGGCCTCCAGCTGTGGGACCACTGCTTTCAAGGGCGGTATGGAGGGATCCTCCCTTGCTCGTCGACCTGTACGGACCCGGTATGCGGGGATGCCCTGCCAGCCATGAGAGACAATTGAGAGTGTGGGGATGTCCCCAGCCTACTTGACTTGCCAGAAGTGTTTAGTGTTACCTGTGTGGGAAAAAAGGTGACCCTTTAATATTGGGCCCGTGATTATGGGCCGCCTTGTTTTATGAGGCCAGTGAATCCTAGTAGTGGCATAGGATTATGGAGGGTCTTAGCTGCGATGCCTGCCCTGTCTCGATTTTCAGATGTAGTGTGCATATGAAGTGTGCCGAAAATGCGACCTTGGTGGTCGTGAAGTGGTCTAGTTGCAGTTACTTGAAAGAATGCAACCCGTTGGAGCATTTTTCCACGCCAAAGAAGCCTAGAGAGGTTTGGCCCAATGGTTAACGTGCGAGGGTGACTAGCATTGGTTAGTGCATTTCTAGTAGAAGTAGGGAAGGCACTGGAGCCCGATATTTAGGTTTAAGGAGAAATGACGGGTAAGAACATAAGAACATAAGAACGAAGGAACACTGCAGAAGGCCTACTGGCCCATGCGAGGCAGGTCCAAGTCTCCCACAGGCTTAAGCCAATGCACCCAACCTAGTCAGGTCAGGTCACACTGACTTAAGGGAGGAACACGGCAACCGACCTGGTAGCACAAGCTATCAGGTCTAACTCACACCCACCCACATCTACTCATGTATTTATCCAACCTATTTTAAAAACTACACAACGTTCTGGCCTCTATAACGGTACTTGGGGTTTGTTCCACTCATCCACAAAATCTATTACCAAACCAGTACTTTCCTATATCCCTCCTGAATCTAAATTTTTCCAACTTAAACCTTTGCTGCGACCCTGCCCTGGGCTAGATATTTTCAGCCACAATTTACATCCCCTTTATTTATTCCGTTTTCCCATTTTTTACACCTCAATCATTCCCCCCTAATTCTACGTTTTTTCCAAAGGAGTGCAGTTTCGGGGCCCTTAGTCTATCCTCATAGGGAAGGTTTTGAAAGGGGATCATCTTTGTCCCTTTCCTTTGTCCCTTGTTCCGGGAGAATTTTACCTTTCTGTAAAGGGTGCCCAAAAACTTTTGGCAAAATCTAAATAAAGGCCAAACCCCCGGATGTAAAGAGTTGAAGAAAAACCATGAGGACTCCTATTTTTTACCCTTTTTGGGATAGGGAAAGAAAGGTTTCTATTAGCTTTATTGCGAACACTTATGCACTGTTTTTTGGTTTTCAAAATTACTGTAACCAAACTCCAAAAACTTTTTGGGCAATCCGTAATTTTAAAGATCTACATTTTTTAAATTTTATTTTGGCAGGGTTTTTTGTCCGGGCCCAAAATTTTTTAGAAACTTTGTTTTGGTCTATATTAAACTGAAATTCGGGCCATTTTCCCCGGACCACTGCATCCAGTCTATTAAAATTTTCCCCTGGAGTGCCCCAAAATTGCCCTCGTCAGAATAAATTTGGGACGGCCTTTTTTTTGGGGTAAACCGGCAAACTTGCCCAAATGTCGCTTTTTACCCCCTAAATCTTTTGTCGTTTATGAAGTTTTGGGGAAACAGCAGGGGGCCCAACACTGACCCCGGGGGAAACCCACCGTTTCTTTAAAGTTTCCCCCACTCTGATTTTCCCCTTTTAATAAAATTTTCTCTGCTCCCTATTTGTCAACCATGCCTCTATCCGGGAAAAAAAATTTTCCTCCTATACCATGTGTTTTTAATTTTCCCCCAATAGTCTCTGTGTGGGACCGTAAAAAAGCCTTACTGAAGTCCATATACACAATATCTTTCCCCCTTTACCATGATCTACCCCCCTCAAATATTGGGTGAAAAAAGTTAATAAATTCTTTAAGGGGGAACCCCCCCCCCTTTTGGAAAAAACCTTTTGAGATTTTTTAAATTAATTTATGTTTTTCAAGGTGGCTACAAACCCTCCCTCGGAAATTTAAATTGGCCCAAATTAATTTTCCCACTATGGAGGTTAGGCTTATTGGTCAAAATTTTTCGAAGCTAAGGACCTGCACTTTTTGAAAATAGGTATCACTTTTGCCTTTTTTCCCACTTTTCGGGCACCATGCCATTTGTAGTGTATTTTGAAAAAGATTACCCAAAGGGCGTGCAAAGTTTCCCCCCCTTTACTTTCCCTTTAAAAACCCTTGCATACAGTTCATCGGGCCGGGGGGATTTTTTAAAGGGTTTTAAATTTTATCTATTTGCCTAAGGGACCATGTCATTTTTACCCTAAATTTGCACAGTTTTATTATCGCCCCCGGTTCTAATAAAAAAATTTTAACTGGAATATCGCTGGTTTTCCTCCTGTGAAAAAAACTGAGGGGAAAGTATGTGTTAAAAATTTCCTACAACTTTTCCCTTTAAATAAATGTCAGTGAGCTGACCCGAGGAATTTTTGGAGGGGGCCCAATCTTGCCCCTGATCTTACTTCGGTATACCTGAAAGAACCCTTTTGGGGTTAGTCTTTTTTTTCTTTCCCCCGCCCTTTAACCTCTAATCTCTATTTTTTTTTAAAAATTTCCCCCCTTTTTTTTCTTTTTTTAACGGGAATATATCGTTTTTCTTAATTGCCCCCTTTTTCCCCTTTTGATTTGCCTATATTTCCCCTTCTCTTTTGCCCAATTTTCAGATTTTTTTAAAACTTTTGGGTTCATCCTTTTTGGATCATTTTTGTTTGATCTGATTTCCCTTTTTGGGAACAAAATTTGGGACTGAGCAGCTAGAACTTTTGCCCTGGAAGTTTCATATCGGCAACCTTTCACCACCTACCTAAACCCCCTTTGTCGGGGTCATTCCAGTTCACCCCACCAAGAAATTTTTTTTCAGTCCTATAAATCAGCCAAGCGAAATTTCTGGGACGGAGACTTGATTCCCATTATTGGGGGAAAAATTCCATGATATGTTAAAACTGAGTGTTTTTGTGATCACTCTCCCCAAGCTCATAAATTAACCTAAAGGATTTTTAAAATTAGTTTTTTTCCCTACTGGCAAGAACCAAGTAAAGGGAGGTTTTTTCCCCCTAGTTGGCTTTTGTCACAAACTTTTTTAAAAAAAACAATCCTGGATCGTATCAAAAAAGTCACACGATTTCCTAAATTTCCTGTCAAATTGCTTTCCCGGGCAATCGGGCTATAGTTGAAACTCCCATTACACAACATTTTTTGTATGTAGAAAGCCTTACGAATTTCGTCCCCTAGAAGTTTTTACGGGACTCCCTATCAAGATTTTGGGGCCCCCCGAAATACACCCCAAAATTAGTTTTTCTCGGGCCCCGAAAGCTTAACCAAAAAAAGATTTAGTGGGTGACGCTTCTAAATTTTAAAATCTTGTCCCCAAAACAACAATTTAAATTGGTCTCGACATACCCTCGCTAAATTTTCCCCACCCCTTTTCCCGTTGACCCCGCAGTGTGGAAAAAAATTTATAGCCTTTTTTTGTGGCATTCCCGAGGGCATCTCTCCCAAACTTTCAGATTGACCAGGGGCCCCTGTTTTTAGCCCAAAAATTTTAAGTTTCCCGACTTGCAATTAATTTAGGGTCATCTATCTTATTTCTAACACTCCTGCTTAGTATAGTAAACCCCTTTAAAGGGAAACTAGTTTCCCCTTTCTGCCCTCGCTGTCCCCCCTTTTTTTGCACCGGGTTTTATTTCTTTTTTTAACTTCAGGGTGAAAACCTTTTAAAACATTTTCTGTTTCCAACCCTTTGTGTTGCAACCCCCCTTGTTTCCCCAACACCCATACCCCTAATTTTTCCCTTTAGTTTAAAATCATAGGCATTTCACCAAAGCCTTTTTCAAAACGGTCTGGCAAATGCTACCACCCCTGCCCCCGAGAATGGACCCCATCCCCTTTCCTTTCATATCAAAGTTTTGCCATTTAAAAATTGTTTTCCCGTTGGGCCAAAGAAGGGATTGGGAAATTCCGGCAGTATCTTCTAGCCCGCAATTTACAAAACCCAAAATTCCCCCAGACAACCATTTTATTTCCTACCCCCCCCTTCTAGGCAAAAAGCTACATTAAAAATTGGGATCCCTCCCCTTTGACTTTAAAGAAATCTATGGGTGACCTGTACTTTTTTAGCAGCTTTCTCTCCTACCCTTCCCAATAAACTTTCCACCAACCTTTAGACAGATAAAGGGGTTGTTTCCATTACCTGACATATTAAATCCGCCTGTTACAATTTTCCCCAACACCAGCTCCAAGGGAAACCCACTTCCCATCTCTCATTTCTTTTTTTAATTTCCAAAAAACCACGGTTTAACCCTATTTAAACCGAGAGTCACCAACCCCCCGAATGCGCCTTACCTTTATTAGAGGGGGAGTAGTACCCTTAACCCTTTACTGGCCCCCTTTAAAGTACATTTTCCTGGAGAAAAGAGAACGAAATTTCCCCAAACCCTTTAAACTTCCCCTTAACTTTTCCCTTTCTCTGATGCGCCCCCCAATTTCTTTTGAACAACTCGCCCCTTGTAGCAGGTGCTGGCTGCACCTCACTGCTTTGGGAGCCGTTGCTAACCCCCCCACCTACGCCTCCCAAAAGTGAGAGACAGACTGGGAAACCCCCTGGGTTGGAAACCCAAAACCCCCCAAACTCCAACCCCCCTCACACTCTCCCCCAGGCCCAAATTTAGGTGGACCTTCACCCTTTCCCAATCCCCCCCTGGAGAAGCAAAAAACCTTCCCCCTTCAAAATCCCCAACATTCCCGTTTCTAAAACACTGCAGAAGCAAACCCTGCTTTGTAAAACCCTTCACGCTAATCCCCAAAAACAGCTCAGGGGCTGTGACCCCACTTTACGACTGACCAACCCGAACACTGACGACTTTAAGGGGGGCTTTGCACCAGGGGCGATATTAGCTGGGGCCCAAATGTCCCGGTGTATTTATTTTGCTGCCTTGGTGGTGATTAGAAAAGGTTTGGGGAAAAAATATGTAGTTGAATAATTGTATTTGGGATTTAAATTTTTTTTTGTATTGTTTAAAAATTTAAGGGATTAGGATTAAAATAGCTAATAACTTGGGGCAAATTTTCCTAGTTCTCAGATATTTTAAATTGGGGGGGAAAGGGGGATGTGATGTTAAATCCAGCTGGCATGTGAGGGCCCCGGGGAGACCTAATTTAACCAATTTTATGGTCCCCCACCTTGCCTTGGCAAACTCGTAAACCACGCCCACTCCCGAGGGTTTTTTTGTTTATGACGCCTTTAGAAACCAAAGGGGCAGGGTTTGTACACGTGGTTGTTGGGGGGTGCTTGGACCACCATAAAAGCCCCAAAGAAGAGCATGATCAGGGGGGAATTCGAGCGGGGCTGGGTACTGGAGTGCAGAGCTCCCGAGGGAAAGACTTCGAGCGGAGCGGTCTGGTGGGGTGCAGGGCCCCGGGGGAAAGGGTGCTGAAGTCTCTGGAGGAGACTGTTGGGGGCATTTTGGGGAGAGGGCCCGGCTTGGCCCGTACTCGGGGCCGTGTAGGTCTTTTGGGGCCTGTGGCTTAGTTCCCCGTGATAACTTTCCCTCGAACTACATTTTGGGAAGTTATTTTTCGTTTCGCCAAGCTAATTTTTTTTTTCCCGTCTCACTTGCTTATGTGTAAAACCCCCCCATTTACTAAACCCCCAAAATACCCTGGGTTTCCCCAAATTTTTTATTGTACAAAGGGCTTAATAATTTAAATGTGTTTTTAGTAGAATAGTAATATTTTACTGTCCCCGTTATTACTATTCCTATTTTCAAAATTTTATTTTTGTTTATATGAGTTTAAAATGGGCGGGCATATGTTAGTTAAAAAATAGTGTAGGTTAATGGAGAGTGTCGTGGGTGGGCACCACTGACCCCGTCATTACCCACCTACCTCCGCTAATCATCTCCCCTCCTAAAACCACCCGGGCCCGCCCTCCCCCCCTGCCCACATAATCCCCTTTCTCCCCCTATTCCCCCTTATATCCTAATTTAATTTAATTTCCCCCCCCCCACATTACATGGTGTCTAACGGGGGTGGTTCTTATTAAATTTTTTAGTAAGGGAACCAGTCCCATTTCCTTATTTTTTACTTTCTCGGGTTTTACTTTTTAAAGCTACCATTTGCTACCAAATTTTATTTTTTTTGGGGGGGAAAACTAAAGTGAATATCTGTTGATATTATAATTTCCAGTAAACCCTTTAAATGTCCTTTTTTGAAAGGTGGGTCTGAATAATTGTTTGGGGGGTAAAAATTATATTTGGTGAGTTTGGGTTTTTGGTTTTAGTTTAAAAGGTGGGAGAATATCAGTATTTGGGGGGAGGGGGAAATTTTGGGGGGAAGCAAATTTTTGGCCGAAATTGAATTTTTTACAAAAGGAATGAGAAGTCCCCCCAGGGCCCCCCTTGGAAGACTTCCCCCAAAAATTTTTTCACCCCTTTAAGAGTTTTCCTATGATTGCTGTCCACCTGAAAGTCCCCTTTACCCCGCTGATACCCCCCCGTTTACCCCGGTTTATTTTGCCCCCGTAGTGTATTGCTGCCCTGGTCTGTCTTTCCCGTTTTAGTGGGTGTCTCGTCCCCAGGGGCCCTGTGACCACACCACGGACCGCCAGTTTCACGCAGTTCCCCGGGGGGGGTGACCGCACCCGCTGTTGATGACCTAGTGACCTCACCCCACCCCCAGCAAATGACCCTTTTCCTGCTACGGCCCGATGTCGGCTGCCCGTGATGGGTGCTGAGATGTTGTACCGTGCTGCTAGGGTGTGGCCGGTTTTGAGATGCTGTACCGTGCTGGGGGATGCTGTGGCCCCTGCTGGTGCTGCGTGTGTTTGGAAAATGCTGCGGCCGGCTGGGATTTGAGATGCTTTCTGGGCCCGGGTGTATGCTGGGGCCGTGTGCGATTTCTTTTGGCCGTGCTGTGGCTGCTGTGATGCGGGGCCCTGCTGTGGGTGTTGGATGGGGCGGGGCGGTTTCGATGATGTTGAGATTTCGCGGCCAGTGCTGTGTTTCTGGGGCCGGGGTGCGATTTCTGTGGCCGTGCTGTGATTTTTCTTGCAATTTTTGCTACTCAAGAGGGGGAGTGGCAGTGGGTGCTCGTGGTGTGTGAGGGGGTTCTGGGGGTGGGGTGCCAGGACCGGAGAATCTATTTGAAGGATTTTCCATCCTTTGGGGATGTTTGGGAAGGGAAATTTACCGCGAAAATGGACTTTCCCGTTGCTGGGACCAGCCCGCTTTTAAAAGGGGGGTTTTGGAGGCGTTTTCCTTTCCTTTTCTCGTCGACCTGTAAAAACCCGGGATGCGGGGGATGCCCCCTTTCCAGCCATGAGAGACAATTTTAAAAGTGTGAGATTTCCCCAGCCTACTTTGACTTGCCAGAAGTGTTTGGGGTTACCTGTGTGAAAAAAAGGTGACCTTGAATACGGGCCAGGGGATTATGGCCGCCTTGGGTTTTTGATGGCCAGTGAATCCTTGTTTTGGCATAGGAAATTTTGGAGGGTCTTAGCTGCGGGTCCTCCCCGTCCCGATTTTTTAGATGAGTGGCATATTAAGGTGCCGAAAATTTCGACCTTGGGGGTCGTGAAGGGGTCTAGTTTCAGTTTTTAAAGAATTTCAACCCGTTGGAAACATTTTTCCACGCCAAAGAAGTCTAGGAGGTTTTTTGGCCCCCAAAAGGTTAACGGGGGAGGGTGACTAGCATTGGTAGTCTTTTTTAGTAAAGTAGGGAAGGCACTGGGGGCCCGGATTTAGGGTTTTTGGAAAATGACGGGTAAGGAAAGGGTTTGGGACCCAAGGGGCGACTATTATGCTGGCCAACTGTCAGGTTTTACTGTTTTTGCTGTCTTGTGGTAGAGAGAAGGTTGAGGGAAATATTGTAGTTTTAATTAAAATTTTATTATGGGATAATTTTGTTTTTTGTATTGTAATAGATTTAAGGGGTTTGGATTAAAAAAATTTTAATAAATAGGACAAAAATTGTCCTAGTTTTCAGATATTTTAAAATTGGGGGGGGAAAGGGGGATTGGGGAAAGTGGCCCGCTGGGCTTTTTGAGGTCTCTGGGGGGGGCCTATTTAACCAATTAAAATGGGGCCACCCCCTTCCTTGGGAAACGTCCCGTAGCCACGCCCAAAGTCTGAGGTCTTTTGTTTCTTTACGCCAGACCCAGGCTCGGGCGTTTCACGTGGTTGTGGAAAGGGGGGGTTGGACCACCAAAAAGCCCCAAAAAAGAGCATGAAACCCGGAGGTTGAGCGGAGCTGGCCCATGGAGGTTTCAAGCTCCTGAGGCCCGAGACTTCGAGCGGAGCGGGCCCGCTGGGGGGCCGGGCTCGGGAGAAGGCTGCTGAAGTCCTGGGGGAGCCCGTTGGAGGCATTGGGGCAGAGGGACTTTGGTTGGCGCAGTAAAATCGTGGGTTTTGTAGGGGCTTGGGGGGCCTGTGGCTTAGTTCCCGTGATGAACTGCCCTCCCGAACTACATTGGGAAGTTATATTCGTTTCCCCCAACTAATTGTATTTCCCTGTCTCAAATTTTATGTTACCACCCCAAATTTTTCTAAACCCCAAAAATACCCCTGTTTTCCCCCAAAAAATATTATTGTACAAGGACCCTTAAATAATAAACTGTGTTTGAGTAGAATAATTTAAAATTTACTTCCCCGTTTTTTAGGCCCATTTCCCCATTTTTCATATTTAATTTTGTTTATATGAGTGAAGATTTGGGGGAGGCCCTATGTTAGTGGGTATGTAGAGTTTAATTTGGGGGTGTTTGTGGGGGTCCCCCACTGGGCCTGTCAATTTTCCCACCTACCCCCGCTAAACATCTCCCCTCCTAAACCGCGCCTGGGCCCCTCCCCCCGTACATAATCCCCTTTCTCCCATATTTCCCCACTTATATCCTATTCAATCATTACCCCCACATGACAAAAGGGGTTAAAAAACAATATTTCTTTATATTGTTTTAAATTTTTCTTCTGGGAGTGGTTTAGGTTATCCCAAAACCCTTTCTGGGCAAGTTTCTGAGATAGACACATAATTTTCCCGTGTGATGTTTCCCCCATGGGGTTTCTACCGGGGCCCGTATACTAGAGTTGGTAAAATGGCACACAAAATTTGGGATCCTCATAGATTTAATATCCCCACGTACACTACAGTTAGCATCCCTTATACACTACAGTTAGCATCCCTTACACACTACAGTTAGCATCCCTTACACACTACAGTTAGCATCTCTTACACACTACAGTTAGCATCCCTTACACAACACAGTTAGCATCCCTTACACACTACAGTTAGCATCCCTTACACACTACAGTTAGCATCTCTTACACACTACAGTTAGCATCTCTTACACACTACAGTTAGCATCTCTTACACACTACAGTTAGCATCTCTTACACACTACAGTTAGCATCCCTTACACACTACAGTTAGCATCTCTTACACACTACAGTTAGCATCCCTTACACACTACAGTTAGCATCTCTTAAACGCTACAGCTAGCATCTCTTACACACTACAGTTAGCATCTCTTACACACTACAGTTAGCATCTCTTACACACTACAGTTAGCATCTCTTACACACTACAGTTAGCATCCCTTACACACTACAGTTAGCATCTCTTACACACTACAGTTAGCATCCCTTACACACTACAGTTAGCATCTCTTACACATTACAGTTAGCATCCCTTACACACTACAGTTATCATCTCTTAAACACTACAGTTATCATCTCTTACACACTACAGTTAGCATCTCTTACACACTACAGTTAGCATCCCTTACACATTACAGTTAGCATCCCTTACACGCTACAGTTAGCATCTCTTACACACTACAGTTAGCATCTCTTACACACTACAGTTAGCATCTCTTACACACTACAGTTAGCATCTCTTACACACTACAGTTAGCATCTCTTACACACTACAGTTAGCATCTCTTAAAACACTACAGTTAGCATCTCTTACACACTACAGTTAGCATCTCTTACACACTACAGTTAGCATCCCTTACACACTACAGTTAGCATCCCTTACACACTACAGTTAGCATCTCTTACACACTACAGTTAGCATCTCTTACACACTACAGTTAGCATCCCTTACATATTACAGTTAGCATCCCTTACACGCTACAGTTAGCATCTCTTACACACTACAGTTAGCATCTCTTACACACTACAGTTAGCATCTCTTACACACTACAGTTAGCATCTCTTACACACTCCAGTTAGCATCTCTTACACACTACAGTTAGCATCTCTTACACACTACAGTTAGCATCCCTTACACACTACAGTTAGCATCTCTTACACACTACAGTTAGCATCTCTTACACACTACAGTTAGCATCTCTTACACACTGCAGTTAGCATCTCTTACACACTACAGTTAGCATCTCTTACACACTACAGTTAGCATCTCTTACACACTACAGTTAGCATCTCTTACACACTACATTTAGCATCCCTTACACACTACAGTTAGCATCCCTTACACACTACAGTTAGCATCTCTTACACACTACAGTTAGCATCTCTTACACACTACAGTTAGCATCTCTTACACACTAGAGCTAGCATCCCTTACACACTACAGTTAGCATCCCTTACACACTACAGTTAGCATCTCTTACACACTACAGTTAGCATCTCTTACACACTACAGTTAGCATCTCTTACACACTCCAGTTAGCATCTCTTACACACTACAGTTAGCATCTCTTACACACTACAGTTAGCATCCCTTACACACTACAGTTAGCATCTCTTACACACTACAGTTAGCATCTCTTACACACTACAGTTAGCATCTCTTACACACTGCAGTTAGCATCTCTTACACACTACAGTTAGCATCTCTTACACACTACAGTTAGCATCTCTTACACACTAGAGCTAGCATCCCTTACACACTACATTTAGCATCGGTTACACACTACAGTTAGCATCCCTTACACACTACAGTTAGCATCTCTTACACACTACAGTTAGCATCTCTTACACACTACAGTTAGCATCTCTTACACACTAGAGCTAGCATCCCTTACACACTACAGTTAGCATCCCTTACACACTACAGTTAGCATCTCTTACACACTACAGTTAGCATCTCTTACACACTACAGTTAGCATCTCTTACACACTACAGTTAGCATCTCTTACACACTACAGTTAGCATCCCTTACACACTACAGTTAGCATCTCTAACACACTACAGTTAGCATCTCTTACACACTACAGTTAGCATCTCTTACACACTACAGTTAGCATCTCTTACACACTAGAGATGGCATCCTCACGTACTAGATTAGGTATCCACACGCAACAGAGTTGCTATCCCCCCCCCCCCCACTACAGAGTCAGTATCTCCACGCAGTAAAGCGTTTCCGTGTATAGCGGTGGGATGAGTCGCTACCATGAACTCTGACACAATACAAGTTATCACACGGTTACAAGTGCTGTGTGACGCTTCCCTCTCTTTTTCTATTAAAAAAAAATGGATACATCAACAGTGTGCTGATGTCTCCCAGTCATACTCTTTCACACAACACTGATTCATGATGTGTTGAAACCTGACAGCCTGAGTTAGGTGACTGCAATAGTGTCAGCTTGACCTGGGTGACTGCAATAGTGTCAGCCTGAGTTAGGTGACTGCAATAGTGTCAGCCTGAGCTGGGTGACTGCAATAGTGTCAGCCTGAGTTAGGTGACTGCAATAGTGTCAGCTTGACCTGAATGACTGCAATAGTGTCAGCCTGAGCTGGGTGACTGCAATAGTGTCAGCCTGAGTTAGGTGACTGCAATAGTGTCAGCTTGACCTGGATGACTGCAATAGTGTCAGCCTGAGCTGGGTGACTGCAATAGTGTCAGCCTGAGTTAGGTGACTGCAATAGTGTCAGCTTGACCTGGATGACTGCAATATGTCAGCCTGAGCTGGGTGACTGCAATAGTGTCAGCCTGAGTTAGGTGACTGCAATAGTGTCAGCTTGACCTGGATGACTGCAATAGTGTCAGCCTGAGTTAGGTGACTGCAATAGTGTCAGCTTGACCTGGATGACTGCAATAGTGTCAGCCTGAGTTAGGTGACTGCAATAGTGTCAGCTTGACCTGGATGACTGCAAATAGTGTCAGCCTGAGCTGGGTGACTGCAATAGTGTCAGCTTGACCTGGATGACTGCAATTTGTGTCAGCCTGAGCTGGGTGACTGCAATAGTGTCAGCTTGACCTGGGTGACTGCAGTAGTGTCAGCCTGACCTGGGTGACTGCAGTAGTGTCAGCCTGACCTGGGTGACTGCAGTAGTGTCAGCCTGACCTGGGTGACTGCAGTAGTGTCAGCCTGACCTGGGTGACTGCAGTAGTGTCAGCCTGACCTGGTGACTGCAGTAAGTGTCAGCCTGACCTGGGTGACTGCAGTAGTGTCAGCCTGACCTGGGTGACTGCAGTAGTGTCAGCCTGACCTGGGTGACTGCAGTAGTGTCAGCCTGACCTGGGTGACTGCATAGTGTCAGCCTGACCTGGATGACTGCAGTAGTGTCAGCCTGACCTGTGTGACTGCAGTAGTGTCAGCCTGACCTGGGTGACTGCAGTAGTGTCAGCTTGACCTGGGTGACTGCAGTAGTGTCAGCCTGACCTGGGTGACTGCAGTAGTGTCAGCCTGACCTGGGTGACTGCAGTAGTGTCAGCCTGACCTGGGTGACTGCAGTAGCGTCAGCCTGACCTGGGTGACTGCAGTAGTGTCAGCTTGACCTGGGTGACTGCTGTAGTGTCAGCCTGACCTGGGTGACTGCAGGTAGTGTCAGCCTGACCTGGGTGACTGCAGTAGTGTCAGCCTGACCTGGGTGACTGCAGTAGTGTCAGCCTGACCTGGGTGACTGCAGTAGTGTCAGCCTGACCTGGGTGACTGCAGTAGTGTCAGCTTGACCGGGTGACTGCAGTAGTGTCAGCTTGACCTGGGTGACTGCAGTAGTGTCAGCTTGACCCGGATGACTGTTGTAGTGTCAGCCTGACCTGGGTGACTGCTGTAGTGTCAGCTTGACCTGGGTGACTGCTGTAGTGTCAGCTTGACCTGGGTGACTGCTGTAGTGTCAGCCTGACCTGGGTGACTGCTGTAGTGTCAGCTTGACCTGGGTGACTGCTGTAGTGTCAGTCTGACCTGGGTGACTGCTGTAGTGTCAGTCTGACCTGGGTGACTGCTGTAGTGTGAGCTTGACCTGGGTGACTGCTGTAGTGTCAGTCTGACCTGGGTGACTGCTGTAGTGTCAGCCTGAGCTGGAAACTTCAGCAGAGCACAAGTTTGAAAAAACACGGAAATTTATTACCATTGTAACTTACTTAACAGTCAAAATGTTTAGTCACAGCTTCTTGGCCATTTATGTACTTGTGTAACCACTGGGCTTCCGTCCACAGGATGGCTACAGCGTGCATAATAACACTGGTATAATAACACTGGTATAATGAAGATGTCGTCAAGTATTCCATTACAGGTTCATCAGTGACGGGAGCTGCAAACGTTTCATTTCAACCGAGCTGCAGTTACTATTACCTGGGAAATTACCATATACATAGGTATATATATATATAAATATATATATTATATATATATATATATATATATATATATATATATATAAACACTGATCTCTGGCTGAAGGAGACTCGAACCTACGAACCTTAGGACAAGGTACGCAGTGCTTTACCAATCTACCCACACTGGACAATACCTTGGCGTGTAGCATGCGCTACACGTTTGATCCAAGGCAGCCAGCTTTCAGGGAAAAAGGCTTACAGCCTTTCATCTCATCAGCCTTGGATCAAACGTGTAGCGCATGCTACACGCCAAGGTATTGTCCAGTGTGGGTAGATTGGTAAAGCACTGCGTACCTTGTCCTAAGGTTCGTAGGTTCGAGTCTCCTTCAGCCAGAGATCAGTGTTTGTGTAAAATTTCGCATGTTTCTCGCGAATTCCTTGCATTGTTCGAATCTCTAGTAAGGCTGATGCATGCAGGGATGAGATGAAAAGCTGTAAGCCTTCTCCCTGAAAGCTGGCTGCCTTGGATCAAACGTGGGAGCGCATGCTACACGGCAAGGTATTGTCCAGTGTGGGTAGATTGGTAAAGCACTGTGTACCTTGTCCTAAGGTTCGTAGGTTCGAGTCTCCTTCAGCAGAGATCAGTGTT
>NC_069402.1:110236811-110259148 GCF_026875155.1 Cherax quadricarinatus
CAGGGTTTGAATTTTAAAATTAAATTGTTTTAAAAAACCCCAATTATTTTTTAAATTTTTAAAAAACAACAATATAAAAACTAAATGGAAATTTGTATAAAAACTTTTGAACATTGAAAAAATAAAAATGAAAAAATGCAACTAACACATTCCTTAAAAACTTTCAACCCATTTGTGGGGGCCTGGGGAAAAATTTTTATTTAATTCTAATTGCTAGAAGGGAAGTACTAAGGCATTTTATATCTTTCCGATTTATTTTGATCCGAATTTTGAAATGAGGATTTGGAAAAAAATTTCCTGCCCTCAAAATCAAACTATTTTAACCTTTGCTATTCCCCCTAAAAACTTTTTTTTATCTAAAGACAATAAAAACATTCGTTTTTAGATCCAGACCACTCAGGGGGTTAAATTTTTCAATAATTTTTTAATTTATAAAAATTTATTTTAAAAAATGTTTTGTCTAAAAAGGGAGGGGAAAATTTCGCCCTTTTTTGGAAAAAAATTTTTTCAACTGATGTAATAAACCACCCAAACTTTTTTTTAAAATTTCCAAACACATTTCAAAAACAAAAAAACTTTTACATTGAAAGGGGGTTAAAAAAAATATAAATGAACAAAATGGAAAAAACCCATCCGGGTACTCCAAGCCCAATGTTTAATTTTTTCCTCCAGAAGGAACTAAAAATTCTAATTGCTGAATGATCAAAAGGGTTTTTAAATTTTAGAATTAAAAACAGGAATTAAATGTGGGTGACCTCCCAAAAATTTGGGAAATGCCGTCCTGGCCCCTTTTTCTTGATTGAAGGCTCTTCTTGCCCCCAAAAGTCATATATCCCCAAAAACTTTTAAAAATTTTCCCCCTTTACTAGTACTTTCTAGGCACCAGGTGAATCTTCTTGTTTTTTAACTCCCTCGTCACATTTCCTTTCCCAAAGGCCCTTTTGTTTTCCCCTTCCTAACCCCCCGTTTTTGTCCCATTGTCTATCCGTGATTTTTAAATAAGGTTATATGTCTTGACCCATCCTGGGTGTCTCACCCCCATTTTAACCTTTTCTTTGGGCAATGAGTTTGGGAATCTTTGTTGCAAACTTGATTTTTAAAATTTTGACGTGTTTGCGGTTTGGGATAAAACTATGGCAACTCCGTTGGGCCTCGTAAATGGTTACGGTCTTCCCCTTTCTGGGGTACAACGCTATCCTAAAAACCCCGGCCCATAGTCACTTTCTGTTATTCCCCAAAAAGGCCTGATATCACCCGATCTTTTCCTTGGGGTTTAGGTTTAATTTTTCCATTTTAAACTTTGTGCTGGTCTTCTTTGGCCCCCCCCTCTTTGACTTTGCTTTTGGCAAAAAATTTCAAGGACCAGTTGCTGGACCACCTTGTAGCCTTTCCGGTCTCTTTTAGCCCTGTGATCCTCATCCATTTGATTCTTTCAAATTTTCGCATCAACTGCAAAAAGGAAACACTTTGAGTTACCTTCTTTTATGTCGCCCAATATCCGAACGAGGTCCTGGGAAAATGCCCCTTAACCCCCGCTTTCCGGGATTGAATCTGGACCAAGCTCGTTTTTTGCCCCCCCCCTTCAGTATTCTCTGATCCATTGCAGTGCCTTTCCTTTTAGATCCCCTGATCTTCTGCTTTTCAGTAACCTCTTGGGGGAACTGTGTCAAAGGCCCTTTCTTGCAGCCAAAAAATATCAGTCAATCCCCTCTCTCTTTTTCTTACTTCTGTCCCCTTGTCATAAAACTCAGTAGGTTTGGACACGTTTTTCCCTTTCCCCTAAAACCGTGGGGTTGTCAATTACACACTTGTTTCTTTCCAGGGCCCCCATCCCCTCTGATGATCTTCCCCATGACCTTGCATACTATACACGTTAGGATACGGTTTAGTTAGTGCCCCCCCTGTCTTTTCCCCCTTTTTTAAAATTGGGACTAATTTGCCTTTTTCCATACCTCGGGAGTTGCCCATTTTTCAAATGATGGTTGAAGATCTTTGTTAATGGCCACACAATTCTTGCTCCCTCTTTAAAGGCCCAGGGAGAGTTTTTGGTCCCACCCCCTTTGGGGTGTCAAGTTCGCATAGCAGCTTCTTCACCTCCCCCTTGGGTTTATATGACCTCCCAGCCTTGTGGTGGGGGCCCCCCCTTTTTCAAATTTTCCTGGAGTCCTACTGGTTTCCACTGTAAATACCCTCTTTAAATCTTGTGTTGAGCTCCTAATACCTCTTGGTCATTTTTTTAAAAATTCCCCATAACCCTTCCTCGCTGATTCCCTGGTCCTGAGTTGTTTTCCTCCTAAGTAGCGTACAACAGCTTGGGTCAGTTTTTTACTTTTGATGCTTGTAAATTTTCATATTGTCTCTGAGCCTCCTTTTTATCTGTGCATATCTTTTTGGGCTTTTTTCGGCCTGATTTCTTTATTTTCCTGAGTTCTCTGTTTTGGGACCTTTTCCATTCTCTGTACCCTTTTTTTCCCTCCCTACCCCTTTTGGGTAAACCCAAAGGACTCGTTCTGTTTTTCCCCCTTATTTCTTTTTCCCCTTTGGGGGAAAAAAACCTCTCCTCTGCCCCCTTGATTTTGTTCCCACATACCCATCATTTCTTGTACGGGTTTTTCCCTGCATTTCCCCTCCCCCAGAATGTTTTGAAGGAAGTTCCTCATGCCTGAGTATTTCCCCCCTTTTGTATTTGGTTTTTCCCAGCCTATTCCTGCTACTTCCCCACTTGGAGCTCAATATGAAGTCGAAAAAAGGAACCACTGATCACTAGCTCCCGGGCCTTTCAAATGATACCCTCGATGCCCGAACTATAAAGGTGAATACAAGGTCCACTTTGTGGTTCATCCTCCCCTCTCTCTGGTGTTCTCTAACTTTTTTGGATCATGAGTTTTCCGTCCCACATCCTCATCTTGGTTCCCCAATGTTTCGTGACCCCAGGGCCCCGGGTTTTTCCCCCTTTCAATCTCCTTGTGATTGAAATACCCATAATATAACTTTGTCCCCCATGTGTGCTCTCCTGGCCACCTCGGCTAGTGTGTAACTTGTTTTGCTTCATCGTTTTTTTCTTGGCCTCCTGCAGTTCTGTGGTGGGTTGTACATTACTGCAATTATCCCCTTTATGCCCCTCAGACTGGATTGTTCCTACAAAAGTAGTCCCTTTCGCCCGTCCCACCCTTTCCCTTCCATTTTTTAAAAAACCCCACGGGTTTTTAAAAGGCATGCAACTTCCCCCCCCTCCCCTCCCTTCTTTCCCGAGGATTTGATACCCGGAAAGGAAAGATTGAATCTATTATTTTTTGGGGGAGTTTTGTTTCTGTGAGTGCTATTATTTTGGGGGATGTCTCCTTGATTTTTTTCGTGCCATCCTCATATTGTTTTTTTATTCCATCTGCTTTTTTATACCACACCTTCAACTTTTTTCAAGACTGTGGTCTGGGAGGTATTTGGGGTTGGGGAAAGGGGAGCCGGTAAGGAACTTGGGTTGTTGCTGTGGGGGGGGGTGGAGTTTGTAATGCAGTGAGGGCATTGGATGGGAAAGGGTGTTTTGATTTAGATGTTTGGTTGCACTGGGGGGACTTGGTTGGGGGGGGCTTTTTATAGGAATTGTGGGGAGGCTGATTTGATCTTCTTCCGGTCTGGGACTCCTGTCTGTCTTCTCCATCCCTCTCTTTCCTCCTTCGCCCTTTTTACCATTCTCTCAGTTTCTTCTTTCTTCTTGGTTTTTTTGTCGCGGTCGAGATTCACCCTTTCCCGTATGCCCGCAGTCCCTTAACGTGCTTTTCCTGCAGGGTCCTGGCCGAGTCGCTTCCCCCTGAAGGTCACTTTCACTGGCCCGGGTTCTTTTTTTTTTCAAACCCCCCCATTTCGAAAATTTTCCGCTGGGCATGTCGGCCAAAAGTGACGTGTTTAAAAGGCGAAAAGTTTGCCCTTTGCCCCAAAAAAGGGTTGAAAACATTATTTCTTAACTGTCCTCCCTTCTTTTGATACAGCAAATTGCTTCTCTTTTGACCGTGAGATATTTTACCCTTTTTTCATCCATTTGGGGTCATTTTTGTTAGACTAATTTTCCCACCGGAATTAAGTTGTCTGGGAGTAGAACTAGAACCCCGAAAAAACATGATGTTGCAACAATCACCCCCTACCGACCCATAGTCAGGTCGTTCCAATTTATCCCACCCAATTAACTTCTCAGTCCCATGAAATCAGCCAAAGGGAAAACTGGGACAGAACTTGATTGAGTTTTTAGGTAATTCCATGGATATTGAAAAAAAGTGTTTTTTGAATCCCTAAGTATCTTTAACCTCAAGTTATTAATTAGTGTTCTTTTTTGGAAAGAAACCCAAATCGTAGGTTGTTTCCTCTTTGGGTTTAGTCAGAAATGTTTTAAAAAGCCGTCCCGAAAAAAATCAAAAAAGTCACTAGACTCAAAATTTCCGTCACATTACTCCAATCAATTAGTCTAAAATCCAAAATTCCCCTTGACACAATATTTTCTATTTAGACACCCTTCGAAATTTCGTCCCCTAGAGCTTTCTGCACTCCCTGTCAAGGTTTGGGTCTATAAATAAAAAAAATTAATTTTTCAGACCTTTGAGAAACTGTAGCCAAACAGTTCTGTGTCTGATTTTCTAAAATATACCTTTTCAACAAAACAATTTAAAAATTTCCTTGACATACGGCCATCCCCACCCTTTGTTGGCCCCATCAGTGTGGGAAAGTTTTTTAACCCTGTAGTTGCATTCGAAAGGATTCTCTATCTTTCAGGTTTAACCAGGTCTTGTTATAGCAAAAAAATCTATATTTCTTTACTTATAAGTAACATTAGCTCATTATCTTATTTCTTAATTTTACCCCAAGGGAGAGTCATTGCTGCCCCTCTCTACCCCTCTTTGTTTGTTGTCAATTGCTTTGCCTTTACTAGCAACTTTTTTTTGAATTTGTCGGCTGCCGGATTGAGTCCCTGGAGGGGAAGCACAGGGCCTGCACTTGAAGGGGATGTTACGCTGCATTTTATAATGTAGTGTAAGCACACCACTGGCAAGACATTGATGGAGCGAATGATAGTGAAACTTTTTTTTTTCTGGGGATAGTTAGGGAGGTACCACGCGGGGCTGTCCTGGGAACCCCCATCTCAGAGAAAAGAATAAACTTTTTCAGGGAAAACTCAAGGTCTTCCTGAAACTGTCGAAATTTTTTTCTCCTACCGCCCCCATATTCTATTTCTAGTGACTTTATTTAAAAACAAATACATTGACAAAAAAAAAATAGGGAGTAAACAACATAGATAAAATCTCCAGCTAATCTCGAATACTTGGTTTCCGCTCCCCCGCATTTTCCCCTGGATCACAACACTGAGTCTCTGAAAAAGGAAGCTGGCTGCCCCGTGATCCCTTTGGTTTCTATGATGAATTTTTTGCCCACTCTTTGGGAATTAGAGACACTTCCCCATATCCAAGGTTCCCACCCTTTGGGATGAAGTTATGCAAGGGGGAAGGGTTTCATATTTGCGGAAATTTTTGGGGCTCCTGTGGTGGCAGTCCCCCCCTTCCGTTTCGAGGAGGCAAGTAGGTGTCTGCCAATGTGGGACACAGGGTAGTTCAGGTAATTCCTTACCCCCTTCCATGGGAGCCAGGTCTCCATCAGCTGCTTTTTTATTTCCAACAGACCTCTGTAATTGGGGTTCCCATTGAACTGGGCAACGGGCTGTGGGGGAGGCTTCTCTTTATGGCCATTAACCTTTTCATGTCTAGTATAATTTCTATGTGGACACAGGGACCCTGAAGTCTGAATTTTCAGCCCTGCCCTGCCGCCCCAAATGCACCCGTTTTCGGTTTAGTATGGGGGCAGCTAGGGAAGGCAACACCAATCGAATGGTTGTGGGGCGAGTAAGTGCCCAAAGGGGGAATTGGGAAAAAACTAGAAAGGGAAATTTTTCCCTTTGTGTGGTGACTTACCGCAGGAGATGAGCTTTGTCCTTTCCTGAAGCTTTTCACATTGTGTTGGTGATTTTTTCCATGATCGGTTTTTTTCCCAGGGGACTGTTTTTTGCTCTTTGGGAGGAGCCGGTTTTATTGAGGGGTTGCATGGGGCCAACCCCGGGTGCTTCAGTGAACCCGGGGTCTTAAGCTCCCACGTCCCCTCAAGTGTTCGTGGGCAATCTTTTACTAATCCAGGGAAACAAACACGAAGACAGAAAAGCGGTAAAAACTACCTACTTGCTTTATGCACCCCCACACCTCCATCGCCCTGGGGAGTTGCCTGACCCCTTACTGTTTTTAGTGGTAGATTCGTGCCCCCATTGATTATTTCAGGAGTGATTTAATTTGTTGAGTGTTGGGTTGTCCAAAAGAGGGTGCCACCCAAGAAATGAGTCTTTGGGAGAGTAAGACCCCCTTTTGAGGGGATACAGGGATCATGGGGACCAAAAAATCATTATTCCTCCTCCGTTCTCTTAGGGCATTCAGTTTGTCGTTGAGGACCTGTCGATGGCCTGATGACCCAGTGGTGCTCCCCAAAAGGGTTCTTTGGATTTTGTGGTTTTTTTGGATGATTTACACTTAGAAGGATTGAGGATTAATATTTTTTTTTTATAAATTATTAAAATTTATATAAATTAAAAAAAATTTATTTAAAAAAAAATAATATATTAAAATTTTATAAATTTATTTAAAAAAAAAATTAATTTTTAATAAATAAAAAAAAATAAGGCCTCCCTGGTCAAAAACTCTTTTCCCTTTAAAGGCATTTCTAAATTCAATTTCCGGCCCGATTTTGAGGTCCCTGGTAGCCCCAGAGTGGCGGTTCACCCTTGAAACCCCAAAGGTTCATGTCATAAAAATTGGGCTTCAGGGGAAGAGAAAAACTGGGCGATTCCCCCATCCTTTTCTTTAAAAAGGCAATTTCTATTAAAGAAGGGTTTAAAATTTTTTGGAAATTTGCCCCGAGGGATTGGTTTGGGTTTGTTAAAAAAAGAAAAATTTCAGTGTGGAGTTTGGTTTAAATTCTTTGGGGATGGGTTAAATCCAGTTAAACCCCCCTCTTGGAAATGACCTATTTATACTTCGATTTTGGCAAAAAGCAGTGTGAGGTTTCCCCAGGTTGTTACGATGGTGCCCTTTGATTTTTTCCCTTTAGTTTTGGAATTTTATCATTGGGGAAATGCATATTGTTTATTTGTTCTTTTTTTTTAATTTTTTCAATGTGGGTTTTTCGGGGTTTTTTTATTTCTTTGGGTCTCCTCTGTATTTTGGATGTGGAAAAAGGGAACCAATAATGTTCTTCTTGTAATTTATCTGATTGTTCAGTTTCCTTTTTCGAAGGTTGGGTGGGTGTGGTTTTTTTAAAACTCCATTCCGATTTTCTGTTTTCCTGCCTTTGGGCTATTTGGGATTTGGGCGGCGGGGGGATGGAATGCCCAAGAAAAAAACTTCCAAAGGGAAAGGTGCCTTGGAATTGTCATTGCCCGTGGGGCTGTGGGCTGCCGGGGGGATTTGGTGCCTCCCATTGGGAAATTAAACCTGTTTTTGGGGCCCGATTTCCCCCCCATGACAGGCCCCCTTTTTTTTAATTAATTCAATTAATTTAAAGTTTTAATTTCCTTAAAATTCAAGTGAGTTTACAGAATTTGGTTATTGTGTGGTTTACATGTAGTAAAATAATGATTACAGAGTGTACCACTAGAACACCTAGCATGGCTAGGCATTTCGGGCAGACTTAGTTTAAATTCTTAATTTTAAAATATTACAAATTATGAGGTAAGTTGGTATTATGGCTAAGTGACTAAATACTAGTTTGTGAGTTTAGCAATGTGAATGCTTTTGTTTTGGCACAGTACATAGTTTCAGTATTGGAGTATCACAGGATTCATTATTTTAAGATTGAGATTAATATTTCTGTTTATGGTCAAATGGGTGAGTGAGTGTAAGTGTGAACCATCAGGTGGTATTCGTGTAGTTAGTTGACGGGGTGTATCAGGGAGATAAGATGTTTTCTAATGGTAGTTTTGAAGGTGATGAATGTGTCTGCAGTTCTAGAGTTCTCAGGTAGGGCGTTCCATATTTTAGGGCCTTTGACATACGTTGAATTCTTGTAAAGGTTTAGTCGGACACGGGGAATGTCGTAGAGATGTTTGTGTCTGGTGTTATGCCTGTGGGTTCTGTCACAACTAGCGGGAAAGCTTTTTAGGTAAAATTTTATATTAGGGGTTTAAAGGGGTTTTGTAAAATTTTGGATTGCACAGTAGTAAGTGTGGATGTATGAACAGGGGTAATTTTTAGATCTATAAAGAGGGGGGGGGTGTGTTCCCAGGGGGGGGTTTTAAATGATTATTTTTAATGCAGCTTTTTTTTTGGGTTATTTTTGGCTTTAGGTGTGTTGTTGCTTTTGACCCCCAGCCCCAAATTTGCTTATGTGAGGTTGGATAAAATTGTGAGTGGTATAGTGTGAAAAAGGGGCTTTTTCGGCACGTAGTATCGTATTTGGAGAGGTCCCAACCGTTTTGGATATTTTTTTTTGGTTTATTGTTGGTTTAGGGGTGCTAAAAAATTCAGGTTGTTGTAAAGGGTATAGGCTAGAATTTCCCCTCTTATGTCTGGTAATTGGGAGTGTTGTAAATTTCTTATTTTTTAATTTGTGCTTTCCCCTGCTCTGTCCCAAAAACAAAAAATATTTGGTTTTGTAAATTGTTAAGCTTTTAAGTTTATTGGCTGTACCCAAAGGGTTTTTGAAGGCTTATTTCCCCCTGTAAAACTTCAGACGTATTCCCAAAGGTTGGTCCCCCTTTCGGGAAAAAAATTAGTGAATAGAAAAAAAAATAAAAAACAGAAAAAATAAACACTTTATTATTTTGAAAATGAAACCTTAAATGAAATTTTAATCCTTTTTTAAAAGAAAAGGGAAAATTTAAAAAATTATAAATGATAACTAAATTTCAACGCTAATTATATGGGGGTGTTGGTTTTTGGTGGACCTGGGTGTTGTTAAAAATCTTTAGAAGTTGTATGATGGGGGGGGGGGTCGCAGGTTTTGGGTTTACCCCCCAGGGGTTCGTTCACCGTTTCCCTTTGAGTATTCTATCCGATGACGGGAAAGCAGGTTTTTACGCTGCAATGTTGGGGGGTTACGCCCTGAAAATTTCTTTTACAGGTGCCCGGGTTTAATTAAACCCAAAAAAAAGGGAAGTTCGGATTTGGGCCCATCTCCTTTCAGTTTGCTCTTTGGGATTGGAAGGCCCCCCCCTCCCGTATCCGGGGGTAGTGGGGGAGCTGTGAGTCTAGTGTTTACTGTTTGGCCAGAGCCCCACAGGTCCCTTTTGGGTGGGGGGGGAAGGGGGGGGAAAGGGGATAGCGGGAGTGGGGACTGACCTACCTTAAAAAAGCACCCGGCCCGTAAAACTATCATTTGGGGGGGGTGGGGAAAAAGGGGGGGAATAGGGGGGTTTGGGACTTCCCCTCCCTTAAAAAAGTACCCGGCTTTGAAACTTTTGGGTTATATATACTCCCTTCTACTTTTTTATTGAACTTTTCCCTCAACCCCCCATACCAAGATTTATGGGTCAAGGAGTTTAAAAAAAGAATAGGAAAGGGGAAAAAGTTTTTTAACATTGGAAGTCACGTAAGGCAAAAATTTTTACTGACTGTCCGATTTAAAACCGTCAGAGAAATAATTGGATTAACCTTTGATTTTACAAATAGGGAATTTAAAAACCCTGGAGTGCCAATGTCCACCTCAAGAGGGAAATTTTGGGTTTTCCCTTAAAGTTTCTGGGTTATATCAAGGTTTGTGGTCCGTTTCAAAAAATGAATTTTTTCCCCAGCAAAAAAAATTTTAAATTTTTGGGAGATTCCCCACACGGGCCCAAAACCCATTCCTTTTTTTGGGTTTGGGAAATTCTTTTTCTTTTGGAAAGGATTTTTCCGGTTGGAAGCATAAAGGGGGGAAGACCATCTTTGGTATTATAGAAAGCATTTGCCCAAAAGCCAGTTTTGGAGGCATAAGTTCTTAACAAAATGAAAAATTAAACATCGGGGAATTTTAAGTATAGGGTTTTTCGAAAAGATACTTTTAATCTCTTTAAACTTTTCCCGGCTATGTCAGAAAGTTAAAGAGGTTCCTTCCCAAGATTTTTTTTGGAAAATCGGATTAGATGCCTGTAAGATCAGTAAGGTTGGGAAAAAACCCGTGCAAAAAAAATTTCCCAAAACCCAAAAAAAAGTCGCATGGCTTCTTTTTTTTGGGGGAATTTTTAAATTTTAAAAAAAAAAAAAACCTTTGACCCTTACGGGGAGAGGCTGCAAAAGGGGTTATTAAAAAGTACCCATTTTCCAAGTTTTTTCTAATCTTGTTATCCCCAAAGGGGAAAGCTTTTTCGGCTTGGCAGTGGGGCCCATTTGAGCGAAAACCTACAAAAAAATTGATGTTAATGTTTGGATATGTTCGCCCCATGTGGATGTAAATTAGGGAAAATTTTATAAAATTAAACTTAAAACTTTTGGGGTTTCCCCCAAACGCCCCTTTTTTCACCCGTCTACGTGGGTTTGCCAGGCAGTTCCCAAAAAGGGAAAAGGGGGCTTTAGTTCTATATTGCATAGCCCTTTGGAGTTTTGGGGAAAAGGGGTTTGTTTTCCCTTGAAGAAGGATCTAACATTATTGATGATATCCCTCGCCTTACCCCAAATTTTCCGGGGAAAAAAAAGGGGTCAAAAAATTTGTTTTAGATGTATCAAATTAAGGGCTTAGGCTCAACACCCCCCCGGTTATGCATTAAGGCCTTTGAAGAATAGGGGGTTCTATTGAATTATCCCCTTAACCATGCCCACTGGTGAACAATATGAAGTTGAAGGTTAAAGGGATCTTTAGTTTTAAAAATTTTTTTTCAAAACCTCTCTGTCAAATGCATCCTAGGTGAACTGGAACGGGGTTTAAAATTTTCTTTTGATGGGGACTGCCCGGGTCATAAGTCAATTTTAAGGACTACCGTGGGGTAACACCTGGAATTCAGTAAAGCGTTAAAAAATTTCCCTCACAAATTGAAGTAGTTCTTTGTCTCTTATGGTCATCCAAAGATTCTTTAAATTATTATTTTTGGGTTTAGTGCCCGAAAGGGTGGTCAAGGGTCCCCCAAATTTTTATTTTAGTTCTTATCATAGTCTAATTTAGAGGTGTAAATTTATGCACATTTTTCATTCTTCAGTTGTCTTATAAAGGGTTCGTGTGGAAAAACTAAGTAAAAGTTATTAAGGCATTTAAACCGAATTTTTCGGAAAATTTTTTCTTAAGGATGTTGATTTGATAAACCTTGGTTTCCCTTGACTTCATGAGGTAGTAAATTTTTCCCCAAAAAATTTTTAATACTTTTTGGACCTTTCCAGGGACAAATTATTTATTTTAAA
Source organism: Cherax quadricarinatus (assembly GCF_026875155.1). NCBI lineage: Eukaryota > Metazoa > Arthropoda > Malacostraca > Decapoda > Parastacidae > Cherax > Cherax quadricarinatus. The sequence goes on from NC_069402.1 coordinate 110,248,199, forward strand.
CTTGATCGGCAAAAAGTACAAGAGCTTCATCCCCTATTTTAAAAAACCTTCCTTTTGGACTTTTGGAATCAAAATAGGTTTTTTTAATGGTCATTGAAAATTTTTATTTGGGTTTTTTCGAAACTATGTAAAGAGGTCTCCTAAAGGGTTTGGGAAATTTTGGGTTTCAAGGAAAAACTGGAAAGGGAAAGACTGAACCTCAGAAATTTATTTCCTCATTAAAATAAGTATAAAGGGGGACAGGGGAAACCTCGGGCCTGTCTCCCTAGAGAAGTTAAAAAGGTGAAAACCCCCCCCCAAAAGAGTCACTGGGGAATTCCCCTCAGGGAAAAAAAAGCACAGGGTAGGAACGATGCCACTCCTTAGGTTTTAAGGGAGAAAATTTTCCCTTAAAAATGGATTTGGAAAAATCAAATTTGTGGTGAAAAAAATCCTCCCATTACACGGGGTTGGGATGGGGTGTGGTAAAGAGGGGGCTTCATTTCCCAGAAGTTTGGTTTAGTTGGGGTTTTAAGTAAGATGTGAATTGTGTCCCACGGTCAGCCCAAAAATTTCCCTCTGGGGATGCCCACTTGGAGATGAGGGGCCCAAAAGGGCCCTTAAAGCCACTTTTTGTAGTTTTTTGGCCCTTTAAAGGGGTTAGGGGCTTCAGGGAAATCGAAGCATAATCAACAAAATTTTCCCCAAAATGAAAGGGTGTTTAAAAGGCCCAACGATGTCAATAGTATCTTTAAAAAGGGTACAGAAAAGGGACGGGCTTTTGGGCCCTTAGGTCTCGCGGGTACTTCGGGAGGATGACATTTGGGGCAAACTTTACCCCGATCTACAATAAGTGTGACTCTGGGGGACTTTTTTGGCCCAAAAAAAAATGGGTTTTTCCCTAATTTTTTTTAAAGGTTTCCCCCCCCGAATCGGGGAAATGGGGGGCCCAATGGCAGGTCTTGAGCCATTTTAAAAACAGCTCTCTGCTTTTATTTGGGAAAACAACTAAGAGGGAAATGTCGGGTTCTCATCTAAAATTTAAATTTTGAATATTTTGACTTGTACAAGATACCTTTTATATATTCAAATTTTTATTGAAAAGTTTTTCCTTTGGGAAATAACTTGATTTTTTTTTGGTGGCATTATGGCAATTCTGAAGAGAAGGGCAATTAGGGTTGGGTAATTTGACAAAGGAGTTCCTTCATTATCTAAAGACTTAAAGTCAAAAAAAAATAAAAAGGAAATGGATAGTAGGAGAAGCCGGGGCTTTGGTTTTAAAGCCCTAGTCAAGACATTTATGGTATGGGAAAGGTGATATTTTTCATTTCATCTAACAAGTAAACCCGGGTGCCCCTTTACTCCCTCGTTTTCCAGGGTATCATCACTGGTTTTTAATCCCAAAATGAATCTCACGAAAAACTTTGTCTCATTAAACCCTTTCGAGGGACTTCTCTGACTTTTACAGAAGGGAGGATTAAAAACACCTGTGCCCACCCTTTGGTGATGAAAGGTCAACCTCAGAGGAAAAATGGCTTTTTTAAACTTTTCCTATTAGGACGGAGAAAAAGTGTTGGGGGGTTTAGTACGGTTCAGAAAAAACCATGTGAAAATTTGCCCTTTTAATGTAACAAGGGTTTGGTAAAAAAAGTGCTGTATGGCCCCAAGTAGTCTAAAAGTATAGCGGGGAATGAGTTTTTTTAAAAAGATTAGGGAAAGTTTATCGGGAAAAGGACTAAATGTGACCCAGTGTTCGAAAAATGGTAGAAAAATTTAAAAGTTTTTTAAAACGGGTTCCTGAACAGAGGGGGTTTTTGGCCCATTACGTTTTAAAATATCTTCCAACTTTTTGGCCCTTCTTAGAAGGACAATCGGGGACGTTTTTGTCCCTTAAACCACACAAAGAAAAACCCAGGAATAAAAAAAAGGTCATTTTATTTCCACTAGAGGCTTTGATTTTTTAAGGTCTGATAAAACCCTTGCCCTTAGGGTTGGGCCCCCTTTAGGTTTTTATGGGAAATTTGGACCCTCAGAACGGTCAGCACCCTCAGCAATTTCCCTCAGTTTTAATCAGATTCGTTCTCTGATGAATTTTTCGTATCTGAGGGGAAAGAGCTGTCAGGAACTGATCAGAACCCATAAAAGGCTCTGAGATTCAAATGGGGACCCAATTCCTAAAACCTTCTACCCAAAAAGTCGAACAAAACGAAAGAGTGTTACCTGTAACTGATGAAAGTTTTTTGATTGTTTTAAGGATTGCCTTCTTCGTAGGTTTAATTAAATATGAATCCTGCGAAAAAGTTGCTTTGTTATTCAAGGCTGTACCAGAAAAAAACATTCCAAACCGGGTAGCCGGTGTCAGATCCCAAATTCACAGAGGGTTGCGGTATTTTAAAACTGATAATGTTTGAATTTTTTGTTTTCCCCCCTTGTGAAGGGAGGTAAAATTAGGTGTTGGAATATGTGAAATGATGCATGATTTTTCAATTACTCCTTTTTTTAATTGTTGTTGTTTTAAAATTAACTTTTTATTCTCAAATCAAGCGGAGATTTTTCGTGCTGGGCGATCCTTTTCTCTCTCTTTTACTAAAATTTTCTCTAGTTTTTTCCAAAAACTTCTCTATCCTTTGGCTTTCTTAAAGTTTTTTTAAAATTTAAAAACCTGTTCCTCAGAAATCTTAGTTTGGGTTTCCAAACGTATTTTAGCTTGTTCCTCCCCGTTCCCTATCCTTTGTTTTTCCCTTTCAAGTTCTCTTAAATTTAACTTGTTCTTAAAGTACTCTAGCTCCCCTCCTCACGATAAAAGTCTATCACGCCCCTTTTTGTCTTCTTCCTCTTTTTTAAAACTGTTTTTCTTGGTTTTTTCTCAATTCCTCTTTCCCTTTTCTTTTTTTTGGGGAATTCCTTTTCCTTTTTTTTCTTTTTTCCCCCTCCCTGTCTTTCTTCTCTCTCAATTTCTCTCTTTAAAGTTTTTTTCCCGGGATTTTAGCCAAAGGGAAAGTTTCTAATTTTTTCCTGTTTATTCCTAATTTATTCCAGTGTTATCCAAAATGGTTTTTTCATCCATACTTGAAAGAATAACTTAAACTACGGGGGAAAATAAAAAGGGTATTAAAAAAAAGGGGGTTCAATTCCGCTCGCTCAAACTGTAAAAAAACCCAAGGGCTCGACCCCCTACTTAAATTTAAAACCAATATGTTTTAAATTAAAACAAAGGGTTTCCAAATTCCGGGCTCCGAGCAAACATTAAGTAGAAGGGGGCCCAATTGACCATCCAATCTTCTTTTAAACCAAAACAAATCAAGAGGCCCCATGACAGTTACCTTTATATTTAAAAAAAAGCTCAATGGAAAAAAAATTGTCATGGAAAATCTCGGGTTTCTAGAGTCTAATCCCCCAAAGGTTTCAAACTCACACAAAAAAAAATGGCAGAATTAATTGTATTCCTGGGTTTTACCTTTACTTATTACAATAAATTGAGACTTTAACAAAACACAAAAACTTTTTAAAAAACCCCGTTTCTGTAGTCCCACCATAGAGAAGATTACTCAGGCTGGGGTAAAGTCTGTGGCATGCCGGGGGTTGAAGTTCCAAATTTTTGGGGGGAATTTGAGTGGGTTGTATCTTGATTCAGGCGAGTTTGATCCTGGCAAGGTCGCCACTTTTGAAAAGGGTTACTAGCCCCGTAACAACTTGGGCCCGTATTACCAAGGTGGCTCTTCCCCAGGGAAAAATTTTTGTGAATAGAAAAAGAAAAAAATAAAAGGACAAAAATAAAAAACTTTATCATATTGAAAATATAAAAAAATTAAATATGAAATATTAATTTCCCACATTAAAGGAAAAAAGAAAAGAAAAAAATTTAAAAGTTAAATGAACTCAAAATTAAAATATATTGGGGTGTCTGGGGTTGGTGACATGGTGTGTTGAAATCGTAAACAGTTGCTGATGTGGGGGGGGGGGGGCGAGGTGTTGGTTAAAAACCCACGGTTTTGTTCCATATAGCCTTTTAGTATTTAACTGAGGCGGGGAAAACAGGTTCTTTACCGCTGGGAAAGTGAGGGGTTTCGTCCCGCAATTTCTTTTCGGTGCACAGGTAATTAAATCCCAAAAAAGGGGAAAATCTCAGGACGTTAGGGCCATCTCCATCAGTTCTGCCCCGTTGTTTTGGGAGGGTGACCCCCCTTGTCATCCAAGAGTAGTGCGGGAGCTGTGAAATCTTTGGATTACTGTTTGGACTGGCCCCCCCCACACGGGCAAACCCTTTTGGGGGGGGGGGGGGGAAGAAGGAGGGAAGGGGGTAGGGAGGGGCTTGACTGACCCTACCCCTTTAAAAGGGAGCCGGGAGTCAAAAATATTCCCCTTTTGGGGGTGGGGGAAAAAAAGGGAGGAATAGTTGGGGGTTGGGTTACCCCACCTTAACAAGGGAGCCCGGCCCAAAGAAAAAAATCACTTTCAGGGAAGGGGGGAAAAAAAGGGGGGAATAGCGGGAGCTTGGGCTTACCCTACCCTTTAAAAAGTAGTGGCCAATGAAAAATAAATTTTTGCTATTACTCCCCCTCTATCCTATTTATTGAAAATTTTTTCCCCAAAAACAAATCGATTTTTTTGATCAAATCCTCGTTAAAAATGGTGTTGGGGTGGCAAAATTGGGTTTAGAGTGAAATAAGTTTGTTTTTCGTCCCGCAAAGAGGGAAAGGGTTTTAGGTGTTGGAAAATTTTTTTGGGGATCATTGGGTATATGGGAAGAGCAGGGGACCCGGACACTTCCCCGGGAAAACCCCGTTCAAGTGGCCGTGTTGTTGATGCTGTTTTTCTTTAATGGTGATTTACTGTTTCCTATTAGTGGTTTAAAATTTGAAAAAAAGCAAGCGCATGGCCCCTTTTACCCTTAAAAGGGCAAAGGTTTTTGGAGTAGGATGTCGTGGTCTAAAAATGTCGAAAGCTTTTCTTAGGTCAATAAAAATCCCTTGGGTTTCCCTTTTTTTCCAAAGCTGTGTAAAGCAGATCTAGCCCTTTTTTTGATTGATCATTAGTGTTTTATTTTTTCCCGGAAACCCAAAAAGGCAAAGGGGGTTTGGGATGGGTTTTGTGCAGTTAAAAATGAAAAACCCGGGTTTCCCGTGCAAAGGGGTTTCTCAAAAGGGTTTTTTGGGTAAACAATGGTAAGTTAGTATTTTGGCCTATAGCTGTTTAAGTCGTAGGGTCACCCCCTTTATGTTTTTGGGTTTTAAACCCCCTTTCCATCTTGAGTAGTTTCGGGAAGGGGCTTTGTTTCTAGTGATTTTTTAAAAAGTAATGAAAAAAAAAATGCGAAAGGCATGGGGCCGCTGCTTGTAAGTTTTTGGTGGGAATGAGAAATTCCCGGTTTTTTTTTAAGGCTTTATAACTCGGTGACTTCCGTGGGCTCAGTTTGGGCAAGATAGAAGGGAATTTTGGGGAAAAATTTTTATCTAGGGAGTCCCCGGCATGGGCAATTTGGGATGGGGATTTTATTGGCGAGATTGGGTCATATGGTTTTGGGAAAAAGCGTTTGTTTGTTTGCTGTTCAGTGGATGTAGTGGTGTTTCATTAGGTTTAGTTAGGACAATTTTTTTGTTTTTTTTTTTGTTTGTGGGTCCCTAGGGAAACTGAGATAGGGTTTTCCCGGTCTTTTTTATATCTCCTCTAGGGTCTGTGAATTCTGTAGTTTGTATAGTTGTTTGGCTTTTTTTTATTACTTTTTGGGGGAACTGATGTTTGTGTTTTTAAAAATTTCTTTGTGTATTAAAACCCTGTCTATATCGCCCTTTTCCCTATTGGGGGTTTTTTTCAATGGATTTTTAGAAAGGTGCTGGGTTTGCCCTGGGCAAACCCAAACCGTTTGTTTGTGATCTGTTTCGTTTTTTTTAGGACCCTTTTTTGTTGTATTGTTTTAAGTAAAATTTTTTAAGAAAAAAGTCTGTCCGTATCAAAACCCTTGGGCCCTTTGGGGAATTCTGTTTTGGGCCCGTCAACATTTTCTAGGTCAGCTGTTTAAATTTTTTTATTGAGGCTGTCATGGGTCTAAATGAGAACCCTTTTTTTTTATTTAAGTGGTGGTTTTCAAGGTTTTCAGGGGGAAAATAGGGTAGTGGGGCTGTGTGTATTGCGATTTTTTCCCCGTTTAAGGGGGGGGTTTTGTACATTGGCCATTGTGGGTTTTTTAGGTTGCACTTTTTTTTTCAGTGAGCCTGGTTGGTTTAGTTATTGTTGGTATGAGAAGTGGGTTGTTATATTTTGATGAAATCAGTTTTCAGGCTGATCATCTAGTAAACCAAGGTTTATGTTGAGTCTCCCGCCCAAGAGAAGGTGGGACTTATTCATTTGGGCTGTTTTTTTATTAGAGGGCTTTAATTTCCTGGAAAAATTTTGGGTTTTTTGTGTGAAATTTTCCGGTTTAAAAGGCACCCAAATTTTTAAAAGGTGTCTTTAAAGGTTTTTTTTCAGTTTTAAAATTTGCAAAAAGGTATTCCCATATTCATCACTTAAAAACAAGTGGTTTTAATACAAGAAAAATTGGGGTTAAATTAAAAAGATTGCGTACCACCCCCAGCTTGGGGTTTGGGGTTTCTGCAGTTGTGAATTGCTGTTTATCCCGGTTGAGGGGAGATATCTATTGTGTCCGGGTTAAGCCCGGTTCAGTGGGGTAATGCAAGGGGAAGGGGGTCTTTGTGAATTTTAAAGGTTTTCTAGGAGGGCATAATAGTGTTTGCTTAAAAGGGCTTTTTGTTGTAGTTAAAATAATGGTAGACTTTTTTCTTTTTTTTTTGGGTTTGTGCTGGCTTGTGTGCCGTGTAATTTAAAAGGGAGTTACTTTCCAATTGGTTTTTATTTGGGGGGTCAGGGTTATGGAGGTTTTGATCAGGGTCAACGTGATCAATTTATCTTCTAGGTTTAAAATTTTGGTTATTTATATCATGAGTTGTGTGTTTAGTTTTGTACTGATATCTGTAGTGATAAAGGGAAATTTGGACAAAATATATTGCTTTTAAAAGTATTTTGGTTTAAAAATTTGGGGGTATAGTCACTAATACCATAATGAAGTTGGTGTTGTCTATGTGTTGTGCTGGAATGAAATAAAGACAAACTAGGGATAAACTTGTAATATTAAAAAAACCAAAAATTTAAAAAAGTAAAAAAGACTCTCAAATTGGGAATTGCATTTAAAAGGGCTTAAAATAATGACTTTTGTGGGGGTTCTATGTTTTGAGCAGAAAAGAGCTATAGTTTCAACTAAAGGGTTTTTTTTTAAAAAAAATAAAAATAAAAATTTAAAAAAAAAGGGACCAGTCTCTCACTAGTAATTGCCTATGGTCTAATATTTGTGGATTTGGTATTGACTATGTATAGCTAGAGTGAGTATTGTACACGAGTTTAATTTAATTAAAATTAAAAAAAGGGACAAGGGCTCTCTTTGTAATTGCAATAAAAGGGGTTTCATAAGTTTTTTTTACAAGAATTAGAGTATAATTTGATTTAAATTGGGCCGGATTTAAAAAACACAAGTTTTTGGTAGCAAAAAGAATTAAAAAAAAAAATGATAAAAAAAAATGTCAATTTACTTGGTTATAATATGCTTGTAAGGGGCCGGAATATAAAAAATTGTAGTTGAAAATTAGTTTAAAAAAAAAAATTTTTTTAGAATTTAAAAATTTTGGGCAATTTAAAAAGTTTTCAATAAGTTTGATCACTATAGTTTAAAATTAAAAAAGGGGAAAAAATAGGGATTTTAGAAAAATATTGGGAAAATTGGGGTATTTTTTTTAAAATGGGTAAATTATTTAGGGCAAGTTATGGTTAGGTTTTTAATAAAAAAAAGAGGGAAAAAAGTGATGCGGTAAGTAGTAAAAAAAAAAGGAAAAATAGATTCTGGAGATATTAAAAAAAAATTAAAACTTGGGGGGTAGAATGGGGTTTTAAAACAACAATGACAATCAAAGTAGTTGGGGTATTAGAATTTTAGGGGGGCACAAATTTATGACAATTTAACACTAACTGTGGGGCTGTGGGTATTATCTGCACTTTATTTGGTTTTGTTGTCCGGGCCCCACTTAGGAAAGTTTTAAGGTTTATGCTTGTAGAGATGAAGTTTCTTCCCAGTGGGGTGTTTCCTAACTGCGATTTTTCCATCCCTCACCAAAACCTGGTGGATTTTTTTTTTCATAGCGAAAATTTCTTAGCCCAAAAAAAGAAGGTTTTGTTTGTTTTGGTAAGGCACTGTTTTGGTAAGTGCACTGTTTTTCCCTTTGGGTTTTTGGCGGGTTAGCTGCATCCCTCTGCCATACCTCAAAATGTGTGGTAAGCCCCGGTGAAGGGAAAAATGGCCCCATGGCACATACCCCAAGTGGTTCATGGGGTGGTGGGGAGGGGTGGAGGAGAGGGGTCTCCCGTCCCCAAATTTTGGGGAAAGGGGGGGGGGGTGGGGTGGGGTGGAGGCATGTTTATGAGAGGTGGGTTTAGGCAGGGATTTAAAGGGGGGATGAGAACCTGGTGAGGCAAAGGCCCGAGGGGGGTTGGGCCCCTCACTGCCCCACGACACATCACTATCAAACAAATATACACTATGCAATATACACTATTAATATATATATATTATAAATTTTATATATTATTTTATTTATATTATATATATATATATTATATATTAAAATATTATATAATATATAATAATTACATGGAATTCGCAAGAGCAGGCGGGAAAAATGCACAAAAAAACTGATTTTTGGCTTAAAAGGGGACCGAAAACCCACGAACCTTTTGGGCAAGGTTCGCGGTGTTGGGATTTTAAAACTTGGGAATAAAAACCCCAAGTTGGTTTTGAAAAACACGTTAAACAAAACACTATACTTATTTTTTAGAAAAAATTTCGGTCCTGGGAAACCCTTATCACTTCTAACTTCAGAGGTAGAAAAAGGCATTATATTAAAAAAAAGGCGGAGAGTGAGGTGTGCGCACGTGACCCGAGGGAAATTCCCTAAGAACATAAGAAAAAAAATGGAGGGAAAAACTGTTGAAGGCCAGGGCCCCTTTCGAGGGAGGTTTTTATCCCAAAAAAACCTTAACCCAGGTGAGGACGGGTTAGACGATGTTAAACATGTGATCCTGTGTTGTTGGGTTGGTGGTGCTTAAGTATCATGTATGCCAATGTTTTTGAAATTTTGTAGTTTCCAGTGTTGCGTTCTAGTGTCGGTGACGGCGATTAGTGAGGCTTCTAGGCACCGTCGGCGTCTGAGGTCTGGTTCGGTGAGAACGAGTTGTGCCTCATTCCAGTTCATCAAATGCCCCGTGGAGTCTATGTGGAGGACACAGGCGTACCTTACATCGTCTCTGTCAGAGGCATTTCGATGCTCATTCAGGCGGACTGCAAGATCTCTGCCTGTCTCGCCTACATATTTCTTGGGACAGAACCCACAGGGGATAGTGTAAACGCCTGCTGTAGAAGTTAGAGGTGTGGGGCTGCGTTCCGTAGTGAGGTCTTTGATAGATGATGTGTTTATGGTGGAAACTTTGATGTTACTCATAGCAAGTGCCCGGCGAGTATTCGTGGCAACATCACCACATGGGAGTACTATGAACTGCTTAGGGGGCTGTGCTATACCAGTCTCACCACACTGGACCAATACCTTGGCGTCCAGCTTGCGCTAGACGTTTTGATCCAAGGCAGCCAGCTTTCAGGGAGAAGGCTTTCAGCTTTTCATCTCATCCCCTGCATGCATCAGCCTTACTAAAGACTTTAACAATGCAAGGAATTCGCAAGAGCAGGCGAAATGTACACAAACTCCTTCAGCCAGAGGTCAGTGTTTGTGTATATTTCGCCTGCTCTTGCGAATTCCTTGCATATATATATATATATATATATATATATATATATATATATATATATATATATATATATATATATATATATATTAACAAGTCGACCGTCTCCCACCGAGGCAGGGTGACCCAAAAAAAAGAAAATCCACAAAAAAGAAAATACTTTCATCATCATTCAACACTTTCACCTCACTCACACAATCACTGTTTTTGCAGAGGTGCTCAGAACACAACAGTTTAGAAGCATATAAGTATAAAGATACACAATATATCCCTCCAAACTGCTAATATCCCAAAACTCCTCCTTTAAAGTGCAGGCATTGTACTTCCCATTTCCAGGACACAAGTCAGGCTATATAAAAATAACCGGTTTCCCTGAATCCCTTCACTAAATATTACCCTGCTTACACTCCAACAGCTCGTCAGGTCCCAAATACCATTCGTCTCCATTCACTCCTATCGAACACGCTCATTCACGCCTGCTTGAAGTCCAAGCTCCTCGCCCTCAAACCGTCCCTTACCCCTTCCAACCTTTTCGAGGACTACCCCTACCCCGCCTTCCTTCCCCTACAGATTTATACGCTCTCCATGTCATTCTACTTTGATCCATTCTCTCTAAATGACCAAACCACCTCAACAACCCCTCTTCAGCCCTCTGACTAATACTTTTATTAACTCCACACCTTCTCCTAATTTCCACACTCCGAATTTTCTGCATAATATTTACACCACACATTGCCCTTAGACAGGACATCTCCACTGCCTCCAACCGCCTCCTCGCTGTTACAACCCAAACTTCACACCCATGTAAGAGTGTTGGTACTACAATACCATTCATACATTCCCTTCTTTGCCTCCATAGATAACGTTTTTTTTGTCTCCACTTATACCTCAATGCACCACTCACCTTTTTTCCCTCATCAATCTATGATTAACCTCATCCTTCATAAATCCATCCGCCGACACGTCAACTCACAAGTATCTGAAAACATTCACTTCTTCCATACTCCTCCTCCCCAATTTGATATCCAATTTTTCTTTATCTAAATCATTTGATACCCTCATCACCTTACTTTTTTCTATGTTCACTTTCAACTTTCTACCATTACACACACTCCCAAACTAATCCACTAA
>NC_069402.1:110259648-110310500 GCF_026875155.1 Cherax quadricarinatus
GATTTGGACATTTGGGAGCTGCAACAAAGTAGAAAGACTTGGAGAGTATTATTATAATCATGGGGGAGCACTAAACCCATAGGATTATACAGTGCATGTGGGGGGTTATGGAAGGTATTGAGGCTCAATTCAGGGAACTGGAGCACAGATCCAGTTCCCTAGATCAAGAGCCCTTCACCAGCATCAAGGAACCTCCCTTGAGGGGTTTGGAGAGTGCATAAAAAGAGTGTCTCTTCTTTTTCGGGTCACCCTGCCTTGGTGGGAAACAGCCAATGTTTAACAATAAAAAAAAGAGAGATGAGAATATTAAATTGAATAGGTATCTGATGTAAAGAGAGTAGTAAGGGAGAAAAAGTTAGCATATGAGAAGTTTTTACAAAGCAGAAGTGATGCAAGGAGGGAAGAGTATATGGAGAAAGAGAGAGGTTAAGAGAGTGGTGAAGCAATGTAAAAAGAGAGCAAATGAGAGAGTGGGTGAGATGTTATCAACAAATTTTGTTGAAAATAAGAAAAAGTTTTGGAGTGAGATTAACAAGTTAAGAAAGCCTAGAGAACAAATGGATTTGTCAGTTAAAAATAGGAGAGGAGAGTTATTAAATGGAGAGTTAGAGGTATTGGGAAGATGGAGGGAATATTTTGAGGAATTGTTAAATGTTGATGAAGATAGGGAAGCTGTGATTTCGTGTATAGGGCAAGGAGGAATAACATCTTGTAGGAGTGAGGAAGAGCCAGTTGTGAGTGTGGGGGAAGTTCGTGAGGCAGTAAGGTAAAATGAAAGGGGGTAAGGCAGCCGGGATTGATGGGATAAAGATAGAAATGTTAAAAGCAGGTGGGGATTTAGTTTTGGAGTGGTTGGTGCAATTATTTAATAAATGTATGGAAGAGGGTAAGGTACCTAGGGATTGGCAGAGAGCATGCATAGTTCCTTTGTATAAAGGCAAAGGGGATAAAAGAGAGTGCAAAAATTATAGGGGGATAAGTCTGTTGAGTGTACCTGGTAAAGTGTATGGTAGAGTTATAATTGAAAGAATTAAGAGTAAGACGGAGAATAGGATAGCAGATGAACAAGGAGGCTTTAGGAAAGGTAGGGGGTGTGTGGACCAGGTGTTTACAGTGAAACATATAAGTGAACAGTATTTAGATAAGGCTAAAGAGGTCTTTGTGGCATTTATGGATTTGGAAAAGGCGTATGACAGGGTGGATAGGGGGGCAATGTGGCAGATGTTGCAAGTGTATGGTGTAGGAGGTAGGTTACTGAAAGCAGTGAAGAGTTTTTACGAGGATAGTGAGGCTCAAGTTAGAGTATGTAGGAAAGAGGGAAATTTTTTCCCAGTAAAAGTAGGCCTTAGACAAGGATGTGTGATGTCACCGTGGTTGTTTAATATATTTATAGATGGGGTTGTAAGAGAAGTAAATGCGAGGGTCTTGGCAAGAGCGTGGAGTTAAAAGATAAAGAATCACACACAAAGTGGGAGTTGTCACAGCTGCTCTTTGCTGATGACACTGTGCTCTTGGGAGATTCTGAAGAGAAGTTGCAGAGATTGGTGGATGAATTTGGTAGGATGTGCAGGAGAAGAAAATTAAAGGTGAATACAGGAAAGAGTAAGGTTATGAGGATAACAAAAAGATTAGGTGATGAAAGATTGAATATCAGATTGGAGGGAGAGAGTATGGAGGAGGTGAACGTATTCAGATATTTGGGAGTGGACGTGTCAGCGGATGGGTCTATGAAAGATGAGGTGAATCATAGAATTGATGAGGGAAAAAGAGTGAGTGGTGCACTTAGGAGTCTGTGGAGACAAAGAACTTTGTCCTTGGAGGCAAAGAGGGGAATGTATGAGAGTATAGTTTTACCAACGCTCTTATATGGGTGTGAAGCGTGGGTGATGAATGTTGCAGCGAGGAAAAGGGCTGGAGGCAGTGGAGATGTCATGTCTGAGAGCAATGTGTGGTGTGAATATAATGCAGAGAATTCGTAGTTTGGAAGTTAGGAGGAGGTGCGGGATTACCAAAACTGTTGTCCAGAGGGCTGAGGAAGGGTTGTTGAGGTGGTTCGGACATGTAGAGAGAATGGAGCGAAACAGGATGACTTCAAGAGTGTATCAGTCTGTAGTGGAAGGAAGGCGGGGTAGGGGTCGGCCTAGAAAGGTTGGAGGGAGGGGGTAAAGGAGGTTTTGTGTGCGAGGGGCTTGGACTTCCAGCAGGCATGCATGAGCGTGTTTGATAGGAGTGAATGGAGACAAATGGTTTTTTAATACTTGACGTGCTGTTGGAGTGTGAGCAAAGTAACATTTATGAAGGGATCCAGGGAAACCGGCAGGCCGGACTTGAGTCCTGGAGATGGGAAGTACAGTGCCTGCACTCTGAAGGAGGGGTGTTAATGTTGCAGTTTAAAAACTGTAGTGTAAAGCACCCTTCTGGCAAGACAGTGATGGAGTGAATGATGTGAAAGTTTTTCTTTTTCGGGCCACCCTGCCTTGGTGGGAATCGGCCAGTGTGATAATAATAATAAAATAAGGTATCTGATGAAAACTTAGTTTTTAATTAGAAACTGTAGGCTTTATATAAACTTGTTTGCTAAGTGACTTATCAATTTATTCATATCTAAAAATGGCAACCTAAAATTCTTCCTTAATTGTAAAGCATTTTTAATCAGTCTTTTTTTTTTTTTTTTTTTTTTTTTTTTTTTTTTTTTTTTTTTTTTTTTTTTTTTTTTTTTCTTTAACACGGCCGTTTCTCACCAAAGCAGGGTGACGTATATACATACCCCTCTAGGTTTTCTTCTATTTTCTTACTAGTTCTTGTTCTTGTTTATTTCTGCTTATCTCCATGGGAAAGTGGAACAGAATTCTTCCTCTGTAAGCCATTGCTTTGTAAGAGGCGACTTGAATGCCAGGAGTAAGGGGCTAGTAGCCCTTTCTCCTGTACATATTACTAAATTTAAGAGGAGAAACTTGCATTTTTCTTTTTGGGCCACCCCGCTTCGGTAGGATATGGCCAGTTTGTTGAAAGAATAATAATAATAATAATAATAATAATAATAATAATAATTCAACAGCTAATTCATAATTTGAAATATTGTTCTTATTGCTGGTAACCTTTTTTTTTGTGAACTTGTTCAGTTATTGTTGTACTTTTTTATTTCTTTTCAAAGAGCATTTCTAATACTTTGTCATATAATTCACATTTTCTCTAGAATTCATTTTGTCCATGTCTTCAAGCTCATAATATTTTCTCTCCCTCAAGGTGTGTGTTGTTTAATAATAATTAAAAATTGCTGTGATCTGTTCAATTTCAAATTAAGTGCCTTGTTTTTATCATACCTTCATATCTATCGTGTTATTTATTTTATTTATTTTTTTTTTTTTTTTAGGATCTTGTGAAAGTAATTCAGCAGGAGAGCTACACATACAAGGATCCCATTACAGAATTCCTTGCCCATTTGTATGTTGATTTTGATTTTGATGCTGCTCAGAAAAAGCTCCAACAATGTGCTGCAGTTTTGGAAAATGACTTTTTCCTTGTTGCATGTCAAAATGATTTCATCGAGAATGCCCGACTCATGATCTTTGAATTGTTCTGTAGAATTCATCAGTGCATTAGTATCAAGTAAGTTGATGACTATTTTTAAATATAAAATTTTAATTGTTCCTGGGAATTCTTAAAGGGGATTGGACTTCCAGCAAGCATGCATGAGCGTGTTAGATAGGAGTGAATGGAGACGAATGGTATTTGGGACCTGACGAGCTGTTGGAGTGTAAGCAGGGTAATTAGTGAAGGGATTCAGGGAAAACGGTTATTTTTATATAGCCAGACTTGAGTCCTGGAAATGGGAAGTACAGTGCCTATACTTTAAAGGAGGGGCTTGGAATATTGGCAGTTTGGAGGGATATGTTGTTTGTCTTTATACATATATGCTTCTAAACTGTTGTATTCTGAGCACCTCTGCACAATGATATTAAAACAGTGATTATGTGTGAGTGAGGTGAAAGTGTTGAATCAATCAGTCAATCAAGTTTATTCTCTATAAAGATTACAATGCGGGGTTTACAGATTTTGGATATTGTGTGGTTTACATGTTATAAAATACTAATTACAGATGGGGCCACTAGGACACCTAGCATGGCTAGGCATTTCGGGCAGACTTAGATTAATTCTTAACTCTAAATTAATACAGATTATGAAGTAAGCTGGTATTAAGGCTAAGTGACTACATTATAGTTTGTGAGTTTAGCAATGTAAATGCTTTTGTTTTGGCACAATACACAGGTTATATATTGTAGTATCACAGGCAAACTCATGACTAGTCAGGATTCATTATATATTAAAATTTGTATTTCTGTGATTATAGTCGAGTGGGTGAGTGACAGTGTGAACAGGTGGTTTTCATGTAGTTAGTTGTCGGGGTGTATCAGGGAGATAAGATGTTGTCTAGTGGTAGTTTTGTAGGTGATGAATGTGTCTGCAGTTCTAGAGCTTTCAGTTAGGGTTTTCCAAATTTTAGGCCCTTTGACATACATAGAATTTTTGTAGAGGTTTAGTCGGACACCGGGAATGTCATAGAGATGTTTGTGTCTGGTGTTATGCCTGTGGGTCCTGTCACAACTATCAAGAAAGCATTTTAGGTCAAGGTTAATATTGGAATTTAAGGTCCTGTAGATTTAGATTGCACAGTAGTAAGTGTGGATGCTCTCAACGGGGAGTAAGTTTAGATCTATGAATAGTGGGGGGGGGGTGTTGCCAGGGATGGGATTTAGTGATTATTCTTACTGAAGCTTTTTGTTGGGTTATTATTGGCTTTAGGTGTGTTGCTGCAGTTGATCCCCAAGCACAAATAGCATAGGTGAGGTATGGATAAATGAGTGAATGGTATAGTGTGAGAAGGGCAGTTTGCGGCACGTAGTATCGTATCTTGGAGAGGATTCCAAGTGTTTTGGATACTTTTTTGTTGTGTTGGATATGGGTACTGAAATTCAGATTGTTGTCGAGGTATAGGCCTAGGAATTTGCCCTCATTATGTCTGGCAATTAGAGTGTTGTCAATCTTAATGTTAAGTTGCGCAACACCTGCTCTGCTACCAAACATAATATAGTAGGTTTTGTCAATGTTAAGTGTAAGATTATTGGCTGTCATCCAAGTTGCTATTTTGAACAGCTCCTCGTTAACACTGGTGTTGAGGGTGGGAGATGACATAAGTCGTGTCATCAGCAAAGAGAATGGGTTTCAAGTGTTGAGATACGTTTGGAAGATCATTGATGTAAATGAGGAGAAGCAGGGGACCAAGGACACTTCCCTGCGGAACTCTGGTATCAAGTGGCCGTGTTGATGAGGCTGTGACTTTAATGGTGACATACTGATACCTATTTGTAAGGTAGGATTTAAAATGTGCAAGCGCATGGCCTCTTATACCATAATGGTCAAGTTTGTGGAGTAGGATTCCGTGGTCTACTGTGTCAAAAGCTTTTCTTAGGTCAAGAAAAAATTCCTAGTGGATATTAGTTCTTTTCCAATGCTATGTAAAGCAGATCTAGCATTTGTACAATTGCATCATTAGTGCTTTTATTTTTCCTGAATCCAAATTGGCAGGGGTTGAGTATGTTTTGTGCCGTAATAAATGAATATACATAGTCTCCTGTGCACGAGTTTCTCGAAGATTTTGGATAGCAATGGTAAGTTTGATATTGGCCTATAGTTGTTTGCATCTGTAGGGTCACCACCTTTATGTATTGGTGTAACCTTTGCTGTCTTGAGTAGTGTCGGGAAAGTGCTAGTTTCTAGTGACTTGTTAAAAAGTAATGTAATAGCGTGCGAAAGGACATGGGATGATGGAATGATGATGAAAGTATTTTCTTTTTGGGGATTTTCTTTCTTTTTTGGGTCACCCTGCTTCAGTGGGAGACAGCTGACTTATTTAAAAAAAAATAATTTCATACCTTTTTATTGCTTTTATTAATCTAGATTATGTAGCAGTTTATGAATTTCATTAATATAAAACTTACACCTAAAATTTAAGTGTGTATAATAATGTCTCATTCCTGTATTACTTTGATATTTGGGAAGAAAAAGAGCCTTTAACACTTGTTGCACTGAAGGACAGATGCAGGTTTAACCAGTAAATGGTCCAAACGTATATATACGCTCACTAAAAACAACAGACATAGCCCCACTCCACAAAGGGGGCAGTAAAGCAACAGCAAAGAACTACAGACCAATAGCACTAACATCCCATATCATAAAAATCTTTGAAAGGGTCCTAAGAAGCAAGATCACCACCCATCTAGAAACCCATCAGTTACACAACCCAGGGCAACATGGGTTTAGAACAGGTCGCTCCTGTCTGTCTCAACTATTGGATCACTACGACAAGGTCCTAAATGCACTAGAAGATAAAAAGAATGCAGATGTAATATATACAGACTTTGCAAAAGCCTTCGACAAGTGTGACCATGGCGTAATAGCGCACAAAATGCGTGCTAAAGGAATAACAGGAAAAGTCAGTCGATGGATCTATAATTTCCTCACTAACAGAACACAGAGAGTAGTCGTCAACAGAGTAAAGTCCGAGGCAGCTACAGTGAAAAGCTCTGTTCCACAAGGCACAGTACTAGCTCCCATCTTGTTCCTCATCCTCATATCCGACATAGACAAGGATGTCAGCCACAGCTCCGTGTCTTCCTTTGCAGATGACACCCGAATCTGCATGACAGTGTCTTCCATTGCAGACACTGCAAAGCTCCAGCGGACATCAAACCAAATCTTTCAGTGGGCTGCAGAAAACAATATGAAGTTCAACGATGAGAAATTTCAATTACTCAGATATGGTAAACATGAGGAAATAAAATCTTCATCAGAGTACAAAACAAATTCTGGCCACAAAATAGAGCGAAACACCAACGTCAAAAGACCTGGAGTGATCATGTCGGAGGATCTCACCTTCAAGGACCATAACATTGTATCAATCGCATCTGCTAGAAAAATGACAGGATGGATAATGAGAACCTTCAAAACTAGGAGGCTAAGCCCATGATGACACTCTTCAGGTCACTTGTTCTATCTAGGCTGGAATATTGCTGCACACTAACAGCACCTTTCAAGGCAGGTGAAATTGCCGACCTAGAAAATGTACAGAGAACTTTCACGGCGCGCATAACGGAGATAAAACACCTCAATTACTGGGAGCGCTTGAGGTTCCTAAACCTGTATTCCCTGGAACGCAGGAGGGAGAGATACATGATTAATATACACCTGGAAAATCCTAGAGGGACTAGTACCGAACTTGCACACGAAAATCACTCACTACAAAAGCAAAAGACTTGCCAGACGATGCAACATCCCCCCAATGAAAAGCAGGGGTGTCACTAGCACGTTAAGAGACCATACAATAAGTGTCAGGGGCCCGAGACTGTTCAACTGCCTCCCAGCACACATAAGGGGGATTACCAACAGACCCCTGGCAGTCTTCAAGCTGGCACTGGACAAGCACCTAAAGTCAGTTCCTGATCAGCCGGGCTGTGGCTCATACGTTGGTTTGCGTGCAGCCAGCAGCAACAGCCTGGTTGATCAGGCTCTGATCCACCAGGAGGCCTGGTCACAGACCGGGCCGCGGGGGCGTTGACCCCCGGAACTCTCTCCAGGTAAACTCCAGGTAAACTACCCCAGTGCCCTGAATATTTTGAAAAATAAAAAAAAACTTTTTTATTATTGAAAAAAAGAGCACATTTTTTAAGTGTTATAGGATAAAAAAAAATTTAGAGTCAATACTTACCGAGATATGAGGCCGCAAAGTTGGGACTTGGCGATCACCTGGCGGCAACATGGAGTGCTGCCGCTTGCAGAAGTGTTGCCGATATATCTTTTTTTCCATTTTTCATATTTTATGTAATTTTATGTTCTGATAATTACAATTTATAGTAGTTCTTTTCATTTCATAACCAATCTTTGTTCTGACACTAGTATTAGGTACTGAAATTTACTCACATTGTCACAAACACATTGACAGTTGGACATTTACACCTGCCTTGGTCATTCACTGTTGCCGTGGAATATAAACAAAGTACGTATTTATAGGTCCCAGCAATGTTTTGGATATGCGGAAGTATATAATAATAATGAGGAGGAGGAGGAGGAGGAGGAGGAGGAGAAGAATATGTAATAATAATAAAATAATAAGTTCCCCTGACAGTGACATGATGAGATAACATTTGATAATAGCTGACAGTTGTTGAGCATTCGCAAGGGTGCAGTAATAAGACTTGACAGGAAAAGATTAGGGCCTGCTTTGTTTTCGCTGGTACACAAACATGTCTGTCTGTCTGTCTGTCAAGCTCCCTGTCTATCTGTCTAGCTCTCTCAGAGAGAGCCACAAGACTGAGTCATCATCACGTTTACTCACATCTTCAAGCAGAGTATAGCACTTTGTCTGGATTTTTTGGGTTATCCTAGGTAATTTACACTATGTATACTTGTATTTGTGTGTACCTGTGTATTACAACCCAGGATTCCAAATGGCCTGTTATCCCGGGTGTAATGGGAGCAAAATAAACACAGCAGAAAAAGTTTAGACTTATATTATCCTTCACCAATTTAGAACAGCAATATGTACACTATGTACAGTGATAAGTATAGGGCACTCCATGATAAGCAAGGCAGAAATAGAAGCCACAAGATAGCAGACCGTGCTTCAACCAGCTCTAGAATGGGAATGACAAGGGCAGACAGGAGAGTGGTACCCACATAACCTCTGCGATTGCCAAAACCATCTTCTTATTGGCTAGAACCTGGTCACTAGTTGAACGACGGGGCCCCATCATCAACTCTTAGCAACCTGGTTCGCTGGTTGGGGGAGATAGCCTGTAAATAAGGGTGTGTACATGCGCCGAATAAAGGTTACGTACTCTTTGCATGCCACACCCCCACCCCGAGAAGGCTCAGGATTAGGCTGCCACCTCCCAGTGGTAACCGTGCCGCCATGACACAAAATAATGGGACCGCCTTTCCTCTCCACCATCCAACTCTTAGATAGAGCTCAGCTTTTCTCGTGACAAAAAGCCAAGCCCTAAACTCAAAGTGAGACAGCAGTCAGTCAGGCTAGCATAGGTCCAAGATACAGGCGGACGGTAGCCCGCATCCCCTCACAAAAAAAAAAAACCCACACCAGGGGATAAAAAAAAAAGAGCGTGAAAAGGGGGTTACCACAAATAATATAACATCCTAACCTAAATAAATAAAAATATTAGACTCTAGATAAAGAGTCCGCCAACACATTTTCTTTGCCGGCAATATATTTAATTCTGAGTGAGTCTGGTTGCAGTCTTAGCATCCAGCGCATGAGCCTTGTGTTGTGGTTCTTCATGGCTTGGAGATATACTAGAGGATTGTGATCACTGTAGACTGTGACCACCTGCGATGTCTGGCCCACATAAACATCAAAATGCTCCAAAGCCAGTACCAGCGCGAGGGCTTCTTTTTCAATGGTAGAGTAAGCCCTCTGATGTGGCTTTAACTTGGCTGAAAAGTATGCTACAGGCTGCAACTCCTCATTCTCGTTTTGTAATAGTACTGCCCCAACCCCAGACTCACAAGCATCAACCTGTAATGAAAAAGGTTTGGAGAAGTCTGGAGACAAGAGAATGGGTGCAGTACACAATATTCTTTTTGCTTTGTCAAAAGCAGTTTGACAATCTGGGGTCCAATTAAAGGGAACTTTGTGACTGGTAAGAGAGGTAAGAGGGGCTATAATATCTGAGAAATTCTTACAGAATCTTCTGTAAAATCCTATCATGCCTAGGAAACGAAGAGATTTCCTATCATGAGGAACTGGATAATCTTTAATAGCAAGAACTTTAGCAAGTTTAGGTGCAACTTTACCACTACCTACTTCATGGCCTAGAAAAGTGACAGTGGCCTGGCCAAAGGAAGATTTAGATAAATTAACTGTTAAATGGGAACTCTTAAAGGTCTCAAAAAGAGCCTTAAGTCTAAGTAGGTGTTGATCCCAAGTATCAGACACCACAACAATATCATCTAGGTACGCTGCCGTGCCTTCAAGTCCTTTAATAGCCTGATGGATAAGTTTCTGGAATGAAGAGGGGGGATTTTTCATTCCGAAGGGAGTAACTGTGTATTGATAATGACCTCCTGGAATTACGAAGGCAGAGATTTCCTTCGCCTTATCCGTTAAAGGTACCTGATAGTAACCTTTAAGGAGATCTAACTTAGATACAAAAGTAGCCTTACCCACAAAGTCAATTACGTCATCCAGACGAGGAAGAGGGTAAGCATCTGTAATTGTGACCTCATTCACCTTACGGTAGTCTGTACACATACGAAACCCTCCATCAGCCTTCTTCACAAGGATGCACGGTGAAGCCCATGGACTAGATGACTCCTCCACTAAACCATGCTTTAACAAAAATTCTACTTCCTGCTGAAGTAACCTTTGCTTTTCAGGATTAGCTCTGTAGGGGGAGAGTTTAATTGGTTTAGAGTTTCCCACATCCACATCATGATAACCTAACGTACATTTTTTCGGCACATATGAAAAAATTAGGATGACTGTAGAAGCTCAGTTAAATTTGTTGCTTGTGTTTCAGATAGTCCCTCCATTAAAGGGCTAGGATCCTTGAGAACAGAATTTGAAAGTTTAATATTAATTTCAGAGATAGAGTGCAAAGAATCAGAGTCGTCCTCAGAGTAGAGAGACAAGTCATTACTGGACTATCTGGTGTATGGAAATATTTTAATTGATTAATGTGGTAAGTTTTAGTTTTTGAGGTCTTATCAATGGGAGCTACCACATAATTTACATCAGATAATCTACTTACAATCTGCATAGGTCCCGTAAATCTAGCTTTGAAGGTGTGGCCAGGTATAGGTTCCTGCACCAACACCTTGTCTCCTGGATGGAAGGAGCGGAATTGTGCACTTCTGTCATATCTCTGTTTCATCTTACTTTGAGCTGTCTTTAGGTTAGCCTTGGCTAACTGACGTGCCACCTGCAACCTTGAAGACGGGTTGTAGAGTGTTGAGCTAACGTCTTCTCCCATCCATCCTTCTTTGAGCACCCGAAGAGGACCTCGTACATTGTGCCCAAAGATCAGCTCAAACGGACTATACCCTGTAGACTCTTGCACCGTCTCTCGTACTGAGAACAACAACAAAGGTAGTGATTCATCCCAGTCTGTAGGAAAGTGCATGCAAAAAGTTCTCATCATTGTTTTTAACGTCTGATGGAATCTTTCCAAGGCGCCTTGGGACTGAGGATGATAGGCAGTGGATAAGTTGTGGATTATCCCTAACCTAGTTAATACTTCCCTAAATGCTTTGGCAGTAAAGTTAGTACCTTGATCACTTTGAATAGTTTTAGGAATGCCAAAACAAGAAATGAATTTTGTTAAAGCTTTGAGAATAGCTTTAGTATTAATACTGCACATGGGAATTGCTTCAGGATATCTGGTTACTTTATCCATAATCGTAAATAAATATTGATTTCCAGACTTTGACCTAGGTAGTGGGCCTACACAATCTATAATTAAATCTGCAAAAGGTTCTCCATCAGCAGGTATAGGTTGGAGAGGTGCAGGTTTAATGGAATGTCCAGGTTTTCCCTACTTGCTGACATTCTCCGGCAACACCTAATGTGATTCTTCACATCTTTCTTTAATTTTGGCCAATAAAATTCTTTTGTGATTCTATACAAGGTTTTAGTAATTCCTAAGTGACCTCCTAATGAAGTATTATGATCTATATTTAATATTTGAGGTCTAAACTTAGTTGGAACCACTAACCTGTCATACAATTGCCGGCCCTCTATCTCCTTACCAGTCTCATTGTAGATCAAATAATCGTTTTTAACTTCATACTTGACCGGATGACCCAAAGAGGATTTACCCATGGCTGCCTGAGAAGCGAATTTTAGAGAAGGGTCCTTTCGTTGTTCCTCCCGGAAGGACAGTCCCTCGGGCATGGAAACAGACATCTGGCAATCCTGCAACCTGGGAATAGGAAGGCTTGATCGGGGTCTGTTCACTTGATTTAAGAGGCTCCGGCCGGTGTGCCTCATAAAACAACGTGGCTATTCCGAGATCGGAGTCGTCCAAGGATAGGTCAACATTCTCTCCAGACAACCCTTGGGATGTTGCCCGAGTTATGGCCAACACCGGAGAAGAATTACTCATTATAGGTCAGGACACGCACTAACAGTAGTAATGTTATTACCCAGTAATAACATGGCATCTTTCATGGGAATCCTTTGGACAACCTACAGTCAAGTACCCAGTGTAATATTTGCACTGTACATAAATTTTATGCAAAGGGACAGAATATATAGCTCCTCCAAATGCTTCCAATAAAACAGAGGAATTCAAGGAAGTGTTCTCTGAAGGGTAATATTCCTTCTCTTACAAGTGAGCAATATGCTCCAGTATCTCTAAAGGTCTTTACTTCAGTTGTTTCTGAGTTTTCCTGAAGGGAAATAAGACTCTTGCAATAATAAGGGGCCATACCTTTTTCTACTTCTCTAGGGACATGTTACTAGGGATATTAGAGATTTTCCCAATGGGTTGGGGTTTATGGGGGCAGTTGGGACGGATGTGACCTACTTTATTACACAGGAAGCAGACGACAGGCTTGCCCTTTACTCCCTGCTGACGTTGCAAATGGTGTCATTCTGGCTGGTGTCTCTCTGGATACTGTTGTCGAGATGCACCATGAGTAGTTTGCTTCTCCGCAGGTGGACCATAAGTTGAGAAGCGTGGCTCACCAGGTGACTTAGTTGGCTGACGTAGACGTTCTCCCTCCGGCTGGCACTTCATTCTCCAAGGTTGCCAATCTTCTGCTCATGCCGAGGCTGTTGAAAAGAGAGACGGGACCGCTCGACAAGGAGCGTTAGTTTCGAAGGTATCAGCCAACCTGGCTGCCTCCAATGCAGTGGTTAAGTCACGATCCTGCAGAAAGACTCGAACCTCTGGTCCCACAGACTCCAGCAGGTTATCAATCAGAATAAGCTGCACCAGCTCCTCAAAGATACAGACACCACTTGCTTTATACCAGCTGGTAAAAGCTTTGGTTTGCTGTCTCACAAAGTCCACTAGGGATTGACCAAGCTGTCGTCTGCCCAGCTTAAAAATCTTTATATTTGGCTGGGATACATGCATATGCTCCCAACACTGTGGTCTTCACTACTTGATAATCAGAAAATTCAGCGTCATTTAATACTGACGTAAATTCCTGTGCCTTACCAAACAATGCTGTATGAACCAACGATGCCCAATGCTGTTCCGGCCACCTCAAGGCTCGAGCCTGATTTTCGAAGCTTTCGAAAAATTGTTCTGGTTCGGCCTCATTGAAGCGGGGAACAAACTGTACTGCTTTCTGTAAACTAAAATTATTTACAGAATGCGAGAACTGCCTCCTTTCTCTTTCCCTATCAAATTCTTCCCTTGCGAATGCTCTCTGTTCCCTAGTTTGCTCAAGATTGATTTTTGCCAGCTCAAGTGCCAACGATGCTGATTCACCTTGAGACAACCCAGCTGCATTATACTGACCATTTTGCTCCATAGGTGTATCATCTTCCTCTTGCGAGAACATAGTAGTTTTTGCCCTAGCTCCCGTAGAGGGAGGAGTCTGATGTGCCATCTCTTCTTCTATAAGTTTCTCAGCAATCGGTGAATGCAGTTGCACAGCTGTGAGAGTGCGTTTGTATTTAATGCCAATGGAACGAGCAATTTGCCAACAACGCTGTAGGGACAATTTAGGTAGGTTATGCAAAGTATATGCCGACACCAGACGTCTGACTCGTCTAGGTGGCATAAGTTATTCGCTATGCACAGTACGATTGCAGAATACCCCAATGTAACACTTTAATTTGCAGGACACGCTTAGCTATGCACAGTACGATTGCAGAATATGCATACAAGCAAAGCCGACTGCAAAATTCTCCACACCGAACAGGCTAGTAACAACTGACACGCAAAATTTGTAAAGCAATGCCAGACAGCTACACTGTTCTAGAAGATTGACTGTAGCGAAGCGAGCACACCGAACAAGCTAGTAGCGAGCTGTTGAACGATCACACAATAGCAAGGCTGACCATAACAGTAACTGACACGCAAAATTTGTAAAGCGTAGGCAAAGCTAATGCAATGCCAGCCAGCAAGCTGCACAATGTTCCTGCTACGAGCTTCACCCTAAGCTCAACCATTTCTCTAAGTCCAGCTCCAGCTCTCGGACAGGCTACCCATATTACAACCCAGGATTCCAAATGGCCTGTTATCCCGGATGTAATGGGAGCAAAATAAACACAGCAGAAAAAGTTTAGACTTATATTATCCTTCACCAATTTAGAACACCAATATGTACACTATGTACAGTGATAAGTATAGTGCACTCCACGATAAGCAAGGCAGAAATAGAAGCCACAAGATAGCAGACCGTGCTTCAACCAGCTCTAGAATGGGAATGACAAGGGCAGACAGGAGAGTGGTACCCACATAACCTCTGCGATTGCCAAAACCATCTTATTGGCTAGAACCTGGTCACTAGTTGAACGATGGGGCCCCATCATCAACTCTTAGCAACCTGGTTCGCTGGTTGGGGGAGATAGCCTGTAAATGAGGGTGTGTACATGCGCCGAATAAAGGTTACGTACTCTTTGCATGCCACACTGTGAGACAGAGATAGACAGACAGAGACAGATAGACAGGGATAGACAGAGACAAAGATAGAGACAGAGACAAGCAGAAATAGACAGACAGAGATATACATAGATACAGACAGACAAACGGAGATAGAGCCAGGCCGCCAGCAGCTGGCCAGCCACGCAGCTGGCCAGCCACGCAGCTGGCCAGCCATGCAGCTAGCCAGCCAATCAGCTAGTCAGTCAGCCAGTCAGGCAACCTGCCAGCCAGCCAGAATTATTTCTCTTTACTTAGGGCATAGGTTATAAGACATTCTGAAAGGGTGTTGCACAAATATTGCACATGGATTATTATCGAGGTTTTTTTATATTTCCCTGACCCCTTGTGGCCACATATACCTCAAAGCCACTAAACTCAGGGTCAAAATCACTTTCCTCTTAAAATGAATCAGTGAATCCCAGGTGTTTGCTGCGCTGTTTGCTCTAGCTGGTGCTCAGTTGAACTGGTGCTCCCACAAGGTACTACGTGGTCCCAGATTTTTTTAATACCTCACACACTGAGTGTTAGAACCCATTCTATGCTAACAAGGCATCTCAGGCCAATCGTGCCAAATTTGAAGGCAGGAAAAATAAAACGTATATATACGTTTGGACCGTTTACGGGTTAATGCTTCAGGAATTGCAATGCAACATCCTAAAGGAGGCTTTACTAATGTGTTTTTGTTCAGTTTACTTATAGATTGATAACCTGGTCATCTAGGGTTTTTTTTCCTTAGCCTGCAGGCCATTATGGATATCAGAAAATTACCTTGCTATAATAAGCCTATTTTTCACAGGTAACTTTCATTTTAGTTGGGATATGCTCTCACACACATTGATAAATTGGAATTTTATACAGTATCTTAGAAATTCACGTTTTCTAGAATAAAATTCATTCCTTTATACGTATATTTTTATTTTTAACTCAGACACAAGTATAAAAATGGTGCAAGTAACCTTGAATTTTGGAGGTAGAAAGTACAGTGCCTACACTGAAAGATAGGTTGGGCTGTAATGCCTCAGAGAGTCATATGGATTGTGCTGTCCATGCATTTTGGGAAAGTTATGTAGAGAATGAGTGATACTGAATATGCCTCCATCACTGTGTACATCAATTGAGAACAGCTAATGGGTTAAAAATAATTGGATCATAATACGGCCGGTTTGTTGTAAGAATGTGTTACTTTGAAATTAAAATTTATGGATAGTTATTAATGAAATGTATAGAGATTTCACTACAGATTAGTCACTAGTGTGAAATAGAGAAATACACCTACCATCCGACTTACGACTGAGTTCGGTTCCGAGAAACCGGTCGTAAGTCAAAATGGTCGTAAGTCGAACTTTACTACTGAATATCAACAAAACATTTTTGTAATGGCTTTATTTTATTGTTTTATTTTGGTATTTCATGTTTTAGTTTACTTTTTATGTTGTTACTATTGTATTTTACACTGTAAGGTTTAGGATAAACACTGTGTACAACACAAATAGTTGTTTATTTCCCAGAAATTTTGCATAAAAAACACGGTCGTAAGTCGAGTGGTCGTAAGTCGAGCAGGTCGTAAGTCGGATGGTAGGTGTATTACATAAATATTATAATCTTTCATAGGAAGATGCATCAGCATAGCAGTAAAATATTTAGTAGAAATCATGAATATCATTAATAGACTAGCTCTTCAGTAGAAAGAAGTTTTGTGAAAATCATGTTACTTGTAGCATTTAAAAAAATTCTACTTGGAATATGTATCTGGAAACTTAGATACTGAGACCGTATGGCGTATTATTAACATTTGGCATATTTTCCTACCATGGGTAATTTTTTTCCCCACAACAGCAGTCTCCCACCAAATCGGGTGACCAATCAGAGGAAACATTTGCCATCATTTGGTGGCTGTTTTGAGAAAAAGTGCACAGACATCACAGTTCAGATTGCACTCCAAACTGTAACATTTTCAACCTTTAAGACAGCAGCCGCTGTATTTCCAACCTACAAAAGTAAAATTTAGCTAACCAGTTTCCTTGAATCCCTTTGTAAATATTACCTTACACACACACGCACTCCTACCATCCAACCATTCCTGGGACAATCTCTTACCCTTCCTTCCACTTAAGAAGTTATACTATGCTCCATCCTCTTTAAGTATCTAATCCACTTCAGTAACCTCTCCTCTACCCTTTGAATTTTTTTTTTTTTTGATGTAACCCCACACCATCTTTTAATTTCTATGCTCTGAATTCTTTGCATAATATTTGCAACACATTGCTTTCAAATGTGGTATCTCCACTGCCTTCAGCTGCAATGTTATAAAGTTAGTCCATGCCTCATACCCATATAAAAGTTTGTACCATCATACTCTGGTACATTCCTCTTTTGCCTTCCTAGATAAATACTTTCTTCACAGACATTCAACACTCCACCTACCCTTTCCTGTATTTCTGTTTAAGCTACTTTAAATAATAATCAGACATCAGTTGCTCTTTCTAAATAGAAAAAATGTACCAAAACCTTATCACTCAACCATTTTATCCATGGGCACATAGTCCAATAGACAGTTCTGGTTACATACATCATATTTCATAACTTATTCTTATCCAGTGTTTAAGAGATAATTTTATGGAAGCCTGAAGTTAATGACTCAAAAAGTTTGCTTTAACTTATGATTTGTTTTTCTATTTTTCACAGCATGTTGGCTGAGAAACTGAACATGACCCCAAAGGATGCTGAGAGGTGGATTGTTAATTTAATTCGGCAGGCTAAATTGGATGCTAAGATAGATTCTCAGCAGGGCCATGTGGTGATGGGTACACAAGCTGTATCCCCATACCAGCAGCTCATAGAAAAGACAAAGACATTAAGTTTCCGCACACAGATGCTTGCCATAAATGTGGAGAAAAAGCTACAGCAAGATATAGTGAAGTAAGTACACATATGTTTAGTGAATATGTAAAGTGATAGATTTTTTCTTTAAACACACTGGCCATTTGCAGGGTGGCCCAAAAAAGAAGAAACAACTTTCTCACATATAGTCGCTGTATGACCCTTGTAGGTTTAGCACTTCTTTTTTATTATAATAATAATTCACATTTAGTAATTTATACAGAAGAAGGGGTTACTAACCCCCTTGCTTCCAAAGTGAGAGATGTACACTAAACATAAACATGCACAGGATGATAAACTAGGTTTATCGTCTCAACACAGTACAGCCTCTCCTCGCTTAGCAACGTACTCATTTACCGATCACTCAAACTTACAACTAGCTCTCCAACCAGTTTGCAAACCTAAGTAATGTATATTAGAGCTGATTTCTTCTACTCTGTTTATTACAGTATATAGTACACTATAAACATTTAAGAATATACTAGAAATGTTATAAATGGGGCAAAGGTGACATTAAAAAAACATCTAAAAGATGGTTGACACAAACCCACTTCCAGTATAGTATGCTCCTCGCTTAACGACCAGTTCGCTTACTGACCTACTCTTAGGGACGGAACCCTGTTGTTAAGTGAGAGAGGCTGTATTTCACAGTTAGTAGGGCAGAAGAAGGTAAAGGAAATAATAGGCGAACAAATGCCATAGTTACAATGTATCATTAGAGATGCTGAAAAAGTGTAGACAGAGATGAATGACAGTTTTACAGCAAACACAACTGTGCTGAAACAGTTCCCAGAAAATACAATAGAAATGCTATTCGAAAGTTAATAAAAATCTGGAAAACAAATTAGCTGGTTAGGGATGAGGTTATATATGCACGTCCAGATACAGCTACAGATTATGTATGGTAATTTTGAAGAAAATGCTGTACAATTTATTTTTGGAAACCCTCATATACAAATAAAATACATGTACAGAGCTTCAGGTACAAACCAGATATTAGTCTTTAATTATAAACAAATTTTGTTTACAAATATTAACCCTTTGACTGTCGAAGGGCCCAATCCTGAAGTTGCTCCTGGTGTCGCAAAATATTCGAAAAAAAAAAATTATTTTTTCTTATGAAATGATAGAGAATCTTTTCCCGATTGTAAAGACACCAAAAAAACGAAATTTGATGGAAAACTGACGGAATTACGCTCTCGCGAAGTTAGCGACTTCGGCGATATTTAAAAATCGGCAATTTCGCCCACTTTGAGCCCTATTTTCGGCTAATTCCGTTATTCCAGTCAACCAAACTCATAACTATTTCTTCAGAACTCTATTTTTTCTATCGATTGAGCACAAGAAACTGCCCATTTACCGATTTCAACTACCCAATAACATGGTCAGAAATTTGCAATTTGGCCAATTTCACGAAAATTAAAAAATACGACAATTTCAAAATAAGGTCCAGAATGAACAATGCAGACATTCCTGGCTCTAAAATAAGATTTTCTTTGTTCATCAGTCATGTCTCCAGGTCCCTGTGATATTACTCTTGCTTTTTATTTTGAAATTTTATTCAAACAAAAAATAGAAGATTTACTGTTATGCAGACTACTGCAATACTGTAATAATTGTAAAAATTACATCAACCCATTCATGACTGCGTATTAGAATGGCTATTTGGACATTTATTGGACAATGACATCATTTGTTTACTTTTGAACATCGGAAAAATCAAACATTTCCTGTACTTTGTGCTCCATTTCCAGGTTCTTTTTATAGTAAAATTAATCAAAATCACCTCCATTTCTATAATATATAGTTTCCATTCTATCAAATGAGACCATGAAAACGAGAATACAACCACAAATACTATACGAAAATAGACCACAAAGTCGGCATTTTAATTAAAAAAAACGGTCGGAGTTTTTTTTTTCTCATTATGCACTGCGTGCTCCAGGATTTTTTTTATGTGGTGCACACTGACCACACAGACCCATTCTCTCACATGTGGGCCTACTAGCTTTCTCCTGCCTGATTTGAAGCCGCACAAACGTATATATACGGCCGCGACAGTCAAAGGGTTAAGGTATTTTCCCCATAATTTTCATTTGATGTACTGAAAATTAAATTGTAAAATATTTTTAGTCATCACTATTTCCATTTCAGTTCAATACAGCAATAAGAAAAATAATGCTATTCATTTTATGGCAGCTCAGATAAAGCTTTAAACACTTGTTATAGAGCTTTCTTACTGTACAATGGGTATAGAACATTTTTCAGGTTATTAGGGTCTGCAAAAATATTGACTAATTTTGATGGTATTGGTATTGGCCACTAAATTAAGTATTGGTATCAGCAAAAATTTTGATATCATCCCATTACCATCACTAACCCTTTAACTATCTCATATATAGATCTATGTTATTGACACCTGGGTCACTTGCGAAGATCTGCATTTTAAACTCGACTCCCTTCGATAAGTTGTGAACAATAAATTTTGGTCTAGACATGAGAGAATGAATGTGTGTGGTAAGTGTGCACAGTATAAAAAAAAATCCTGCCCCATGCAGTACGTAATGGGAAAAGCAAACCTCTGACTTTGTGTTTGGTTTAAAATGATTTTGAGGTGTTTTCTAGGAAGTTTTTTATGGTTTTATTGTCTTCTTTCTTGGTGTCATTAGATAGAATGGAAGACATAGGGTGGTTACAAGACCAGAAGTAGTTTGCAATTGGCCTCAGTGATATTTATGGATTGGCGATTTCCCCTACTTGGAGCCATATTTTGGGCCAATTCCTTTGCTCCAGTTGACCAGACTCATATCATTTCACTAGAACTCCATTTATTCTATCAATTGAGTACATGAAACTGCCCATTTACCTATTTCACCTACCCAAAAAAAATGACCAGAAATTACTAATTTGGCCAATTTCACAAAATTCAAGAAAGGCCCATTCAAAATAGGGACCAGAATAAATAATGCAGACATTCCTGACACTAAAAGAACATTTTCTCTGTTCATTAGTCACGTCTCCAGGCCCCTCTTATATTATGCTTGCTTTTCATTTAGAATTTTTATTCACACAAAAAATTAGAAGATGTACTGTTATTCAGATTACTGTATAACTGTGATAATTGTATAAGTAATATCAACACACTCATGAATGCACATTAGACACACCAATTGACGTGTATTGGATGTGTGACGTGATTTGTTTACTCCTGAACATTGTCAAAAATTTAAAATTTCCGCTAATTTGAGCTCACTTTAAAGCTACTTTTAGTCTGTAAACTATTCAAAATAATCCATATTTCTGTAATATATCTCCCATTCGATCAAATAAGACCAAGAAAACAAGAATAAAACCATAAATACCATAAGGAAATACACCACAAAGTGTCTTGTTATAAACCAAAAACACGTTCATTTTTTTTTTTTCATGCACTGTGCTACACGTTTTTTTCTTTTATGCTGCACACACTAACCACTCAGACCCATTCTCTCATATGTAGGACTACCAGCTTTCTCCCACAAGATTGGAAGCCACTAGAATTTTGGCGTAGTATTATAGGACAGACACTGGCTTCAAAGCCGTAATATTACGGGACTGACACTGAAGGGGTTAAGATTGAAATAAACTATATATTTAAAATGGACAGAACCATGAACCTGAAGCTATTATGCCTCAAATTTTTATGCCTTTACTTTAAAAGATGTAACTCTTCTTTTGTAATTGTGTCCAATCATCTCTTTAAATAATTCTTACAAAATAATGCAGGCTAATGAACTTTTCAAAAGTTTTTATTTATTCATATGTGGGTCAGATTATTAGCAATTTATTTAGATTTGAGGGATTTATTATTTAAATCATATTCAGATACAAAACATATCTGACTGTATTCAGAGTAGGCAACTCAAATTTAAGAGTAAAAATGTGCATGAAATATTTGAATTACCAATCATTAAAGATCCATACCTTTCATTTCAGAGACCAAGTTGGGCTGTAACTAGCTAAGTGTCATTGAATGACCAGCAAGTGGATTTTTCCTTCATCATGAAAGAAGACCTTATTGAACATCACCAGTAAATACTCTGCAGATGTTATCTAAGAGAAAGTAAAAAAAAAAAAAAATTTACAAACGAAATGTAATCTTTATACTAATAAAAGGAAAACAAGCCAGTGTTTATCACTTGTACACAATTACCATCAAGTGCAGAGGCATTTTTCCCAAGACTTGTGTTACTACTTGTTTAAAAATTCTTGCAAATTTTAAAATCTTGACTCCATTTGTCAAAATTTGATATAAATCCCATGAATTGCATTGCCTTGGGTCTGCTATGCCACCAAGTATTGCAACTGAGACACCCAAAAGCTGCTGCTTTTGTTTTTTTTCTCACTTTCTTGCATAAGTACTGTTATCTCATTAATGCCTGGTGCCAAGAACTTATCATCTGGCTGGGTGAAGGAAGGAGTAGCTGAAGTTTGATTTAAAATTTTATATTATACCTGGAGAGGGTTTTGGGGGTTAATGCCCCTGCAGCCTGGTCTGTGACAAGGCCTCATGTATACAAAATAGACAATTAAACCTGTGTATGTGTATTCTGAGAAGTACATCTTGATATGTTCCTTAAAGGGAGGTGCCTTGATGCTGGTGAAAGGGCTCTTGATCTGAAAAATTCAAACTATACCCTCCCTTTCCTTGGATCAAATTTGACAGCCTCTCATTTCCCTGGTGCTATGTGACTTGAATAGGTTCAGCATTCCCTACATGAAAGACAATCTCTAATGTACATAAGCTGCATGACACTTGTAGGTTTAGCACTTTTTTTATTATAATAATGTATATACACGGATTTATTTTTAACACCAACTACCAACCACCTAGGTAGAGTGACCTATAAAAAAAATACTCTCTATCCCTCTTATCAACATCTAGCCAGAGGTGTGGCAATATCATAGCTCGGATGGCCCTCCAAACTGCAACATCCCCACCTTTCCTACAGAGTGCAGGCGCTGTACTTTCCACCTCTAGGACTCAAATCTGGCTAACCAGTTTCCCTGAATCCCTCATAAATGTTACCTTGTTCACACACCAACAGCATGTTAAATCATAAAAACCACTTTCCTCCACTCCTCCCAAACATGCTCACACATGCCTGCTGGCTATCCTAGCCACTTGCATACTTTACCCCCTCCCTCTAACTTTTCCAAGGATGACTCCTACCACTCCTTCCCTCTATTACAGATTTATACACCTGTGTAAAGTGTATATATACATACAACTAGTTCACTTTAATCTCTAAATAAGCAATTAAAGTATACCTGACTCATGTATGACCCTCCTGTAGTTGATAATCTTTAAAACTAAAACACCAAACCATATTAAATCCATGTGGGTCATTCAGTGCCATCTGACTTTAGTCTGCATTTTTTTTAATTCTTGCAGTCATTTGGAATTCTATGATAAAAGACATCACATTTGTAAGCACATGCAACACTCAAACTAAAACTATCCAAAAAATACATACTCATAAACTATTGTAGTAATTATACAAGCTCACTTAAAAAAAAAAAAAAAGGGATGAAGCTGCTGAGATGAAACATGCACCATAGTCAGTAATATACCACAAGTTGCAGGGTAACCTATCCAAGTAGAGTGGGAATTTTTGCATGGATTATAGTTTGGCAATTTCTTGAAACAAATTTGATGATAAACCTTGGACCAATATGCTTGTCTGCCCTGCAGTCCAAAAGATCCAGGAGTTTTTTTTTTTATACCCTAGTGGGTTCAGTGCTGCTTTTTTATTATAATAATAATGACCCTTAAGGGAGGTGCCTAGACATTGGTGAAGGGCTCTTGGTTAAAGTTAATGGAGCTAACCTCTCCTTTCTCAGAGTGCCTCCCATTCCCCTGTGTAATGCCTACAGGTTTAGTTTTCCCCTACAAATGTAATAACATGAAGTCATGTTGGGACCCTGGCTATATTTGTGTCCTGGGAAATAAATGAGCAGTTGGCAAGGCAAATGCTGCTATAATAGGCTCATAATTTTATGGGCCATATACTGTACACCATGTTCTTAGGAAGTAGTGGGTCCTACATATGAATAGTAGATTAAACAGGGTTCGGCAGGATATGGGTGTTCGAGTGCACACATCACCCATAGTCATTTGTTTGCAAGGTGCTCAAGCCTCCCCCTGTATTGCTTGAGTACAGTTCCCCTCGAGGGAGGTTCCTTGACACTGGTGAGGGACTCTTGATCTAGGGAATTGGATTGTGCTCCAGTTCCCTGAATTGAGCCTGAATACCTTCCACCCCTTTCCCCACATGCGCTGTATAATCCTATGGGTTTAGCACTTCCCTGTGATTATAATAATAATAAAAATTGAGTACAGTTGACTGGGGAACACATTTTAAGTCTGCTCATGGCTTAAACCTTTCTGCTTTTATCATGGATTTTATATTATTATTATTATAATCAAGGGGAAGCGCTAAACCCGGAGGATATACAGCGCCTGGGGGGGGATGTGGAAGGCATTCAGGCTTAATTCGGGGAACTGGAGCACAGATCCAATTCCCTAAATCAAGAGCCCCTCACCAACATCAAGGAACCTTCCTTGAGGGGCATGGATTTTATAATTACCAGAGAGCCTGTAGGGATTTGGGGAAATTTTTTGTTTTTCATAATTTAATGTAATTTTTAACTGATGCTGGTTAATTTAACTTGGTTTGAATTATTTTTTTTTGTGTGCTCTGTTATATTCCTGTTAGTAGAAGATTGAGACATTTATGCAATATATGGGAAGCTTTATTAAGGAAATGTTTTGCCACACTGGCTTCATTAGTACAATACCAAGCAGAGGAGGAGTTTGAGGTAATGTAATAATAAAATCTTTATTTACTACATGTACAGTGGACCCCCGCATACCGTCGCCATCACATAACGTACAATCCGCATACCGCTTGCTTTTATCGCAAAAATTTTGCCTCGCATACCGCTCAAAAACCCGCTCACCACTCTTCGTCCGAGACGCGTCCAATGTGCGCCCTTAGCCAGCCTCACATGTGCCACCGGTGGCATTGTTTACCAGCCAGCCTCCGCGGTAACATCCAAGCATACAATCGGAACATTTCGTATTATTAGTGTTTTTGGTGATTTTATCTGCCAAATAAGTGACCATGGGCCCCAAGAAAGCTTCTAGTGCCAACCCTATAGCAATAAGGGTGAGAATTACTATAGAAATGAAGAAAGAGATCATTGATAAGTATGAAAGTGGAGTGCGTGTCACCGACCTGGCCAGGTTGTACAAGAAACCCAAATCAACCATCGCTACTATTGTGGGCAACAGAAAGGCAATCAAGGATGCTGTTCTTGCCAAAGGTTTAACTGTGTTTTCGAAACAGAGATCGCAAGTGAGGGAAAGATGTTGAGAGACTCTTATTGGTGTGGATAAATGAAAAACAGCTAGCAGGAGATAGCGTCTCTCAAGCGATCATAAGCGAAAAGGCTAGGAAGTTGCATGAGGATTATTAATAAAAAATGCCTGCAACTAGTGATGTGAGTGAATTTAAGGCCAGCAAAGGTTGGTTTGAGAGATTTAAGAAGCGTAGTGGCATACATAGTGTGATAAGGCATGGTGAGGCTGTCAGTTCGGACCACAAAGCAGCTGAAAAATATGTGCAGGAATTCAAGGAGTACATAGTGAAGGACTGAAACCTGAAACAAGTGTTTAATTGTGATGAAACAGGCTGTTTTGGAAGAAATGCCAAGCAGGACCTACATTAC
Source organism: Cherax quadricarinatus (assembly GCF_026875155.1). Taxonomy (NCBI): domain Eukaryota; kingdom Metazoa; phylum Arthropoda; class Malacostraca; order Decapoda; family Parastacidae; genus Cherax; species Cherax quadricarinatus. The sequence continues at coordinate 110,284,977 of NC_069402.1, forward strand.
TCAGGAGGAAAAGGCACTCCCAGGACATAAGCCTATGAAAGACAGGCTTACTTTGTTGATGTGTTCCAATGCTACTGGTGATTGCAAAGTGAAGCCTTTATTAGTGTATCACTCTGAAACTCCCAGACCGTTTCAGGAAAGAATGTCCTCAAGGAGAATTTGTGTGTGCTGTGGAGGGCAAACAGTAAGGCATGGGTCACTAGGGACTTTTTCTATGACTGGTTACACCATGCATTTGCCCCCTAATGTGAAAGATTAACTTAACTGAAAAGAAATTAGAACTTAAGTGTCTCCTAGTGTTAGACAATGCCCCTGGTCATCCTACAGACGTGGCAGAGCGACTTTATGGGGACATGAAATTCATTAAGGTGAAGTTTTTGCCTCCTAATACCACTCCTCTCCTGCAGCCCATGGACCAGCAGGTTATTGCAAACTTCAAAAAACTGTACACAAAAGCTCTGTTTGAAAGGTGCTTTGTAGTGACCTCAGAAACTCAACTGACTCTTAAGAGAGTTTTGGAGAGAGCACTTTAATATCCTCAATTGTGTAAACCTTATAGGTAAGGCTTGGGAGGGAGTGACTAAGAAGACCTTGAACTCGGCTTGGAAGAAAACATGTGGCCAGAATGTGTAGACAAAGGGGATTTTGAAGGGTTTGAGGCTAACCCTGAGAGGATTATGCCAGTTGAGGAATCCATTGTGGCATTGGAAAGTCCTTGGGGTTGGAGGTTAGTGGGGAGGATGTGGAAGAGTTGGTGGAGGAGGACAATGAAGAACTAACCATGATGAGCTGATAGATCAACTTCAACAGCAAGAGGCCAGACCTGAGGAAACTGGTTCAGAGGAGGGGGAGAGAGAAATTGAAGAAGTTGCCTACTACAAAGATTAAGGAAATCTGTGCAAAGTGGCTTGAAGTGCAAACCTTCATGGATGAAAATCACCCTCACACAGCTATTGCAAGCCGTGTTGGCAACCTGTACACTGACATGTTGTGAAACACTTTAGGGAAGTCATAAAGGAACGAGAGGTACAGGCCACTATGGACAGATATGTTGTGCGAAAGAAGTCCAGTGACTCTGAAGCTGGTCCTAGTGGCATTAAAGAAGAAGGGAAGTAACCCCAGAAATGGACTCGACACCTCAAGTCTTAATGGAATGGGGATTCCCCTTCTAAACACTAACACTCTCTCTCCCTCCTCCCATCCCATCAATCATCACCAGATCTTCAATAAAAGTAAGTGTCATGTAATTGTGCATGCCTTTTTCAGTTTGTGTGTATTAAAATTAACATTTCATGTGGTAAAATTTTTTTTTTCATACTTTTGGGTGTCTTGCACGGATTAATTTGATTTCCATTATTTCTTATGGGGAAAATTCATTCGCATACCGATCATTTCGCATAACAATGAGCCCTCTTGCACGGATTAAAGTCGCTATACGGGGGTCCACTGTACATGATATACTGCCCTAGCCGACATCAATGACATTACTACACACAAAGCCGTTTGTTATACAGAACATTTTGGGCAAATTAGGTCCCGAATGCGACCCACACCAGTTGACTAACTCCCAGGTACCCATTTTACTGATAGGTGAACATAGACAAGCGGTGTAAAGAAACACGCCCAATGTTTCTACTCCCGCTGGGAATCGAACCCAGACCCTCGCCGTGAAGCGAGAGCTTTAACCACCAGGCCAAGGGGCTTCAGCCTGGAATCCATGTGTTTAGTCTTGTAGAAAGTACTGAGGGAGTGATTACCTCAAACTCCTCCTCTCCTTATCCCTTCTGCTTTGTACTGGACTGATTAAGCCATTGTGTAGCGAAACGTTTCCTTAATAAAGATTCCCATATGTTGCATAAGTGTCTCAATCTTCAACCTGTCGGTTTTCAAAACCATTTATCATATTCCTATTAGTTTTTATAGCTTGAAAATTTTATTTTGGTTTTCTTTATTTTTCTGACTGCCAAGAACACTGAAGGAGGGTTGGGGGATGTTGCAGTCAGTTATGTGATATGAGCACAATTCTGAAAAAGCAGTAATTGAATGAATGGTGAGTGCGTTTCCACCTTGCCTTAGTGAGACACGGCACTCAAGGTAAAAAAAAAAAAAGCAATGAATGATCTACACGATCAATATACTTTTCTAATATCAACACTACCTGCCAAGCCCTACACAAGGGCATGCCTTGATGTTATTGGATTTTTCATCCAAGGGTGCTCATGGCTTGGTTGATAGCATCCTTGACTCACACTGGATTGATTCCCAGCACGCGTGAAATGGGCATCTTTCCTTACACCTGCTACCCCTGCTCTCTTAGGAGTATACGTGTATAGGTACCTGGGTGTTAGCAGACTGGGGTTGCATCCTGGGGAACAAGATTAAAGGACACCAATGGAATTAAGACAGTCCCCAGTAATACAATGACTTTATTGTGCTTTCCTGGATATCTAACCTTCCCAGTTAAAAATCCCAACAAAATCTTATCTTTTCATATCTTACAGCAACATCCTGGTTGACTAGTTCCCATTTGATTCACCGTCATAATTGACCAGGCAACCACCAAACTGGAAAGGATCATATAGCACTTAAGGAGTAGGAGGCAATTAGGTTTGATGCAAGGAAGGGGAAATTGTTTGAATCAAGAGCCACTCACTGATTTCCACAAAGAATTCTAGCCGCAGACCGAGCTGTGATTATGGATGAATCCTCGAAACCAGTCACAGATATGTCACCAATATAACATAATGGAATCTTAGGTTACCCCATTATATGCAAAAAAAAAAATAGAAAATAAAAAAGGAGCACTGCAGCAGGCCTACTGGCCCATGCTAGGCACGTCCAAGTCGCACCCACTCATGTACTTGTCTAACCTATTTTTAAAGGTTCCCAGATGGCACTGGTTCCATACATTTTCTAAGGCAGATACTTAAATCAGCATTAATAGACATGTCTTAAACACTGTACAGACTGTAGTTTCCAGGAAGTGTTCAACATCGCTCAAGTTATTACTAGTTCCTTTAGCGCTTCTTTATTATTATAATAATAATAATACTAGTTCCTGTTATCTGAGCGCGAACTTTAGTACAAACCATGAAATTGGTGAAATTTTCTAACGCTTCTTGGCATTATTGTGAGATGTTGCCATCTATGTGAGAACACGGTCAGTGTGTCGTGGGAAACTATCAAGGATTGAGTCTCCACACATGTGAAAATTGCTGCTCTAACATTAATAATGTCTCGGAGGGTATCAGGCATTTATAACTAGCAAGTTATTAATTATTACTACTATTATTACGTTCAGGGGAGGGCACTAAACCCATAGGGATCACAGTAAAGTTGAATGACCATTACAAATCATAGTGATTGTGAAGCAATCAGATTTTTATCCAAGGAAAGGTAGCACAGCGTCATTTCCTTGTCTCAAAACAAAACGATAACTAGAAAGTGTTGTCATCATAAGAGTGTGAACATCAAAACGGTATACAATACCGACAGGTTGGTAGGTAAGACACAGGCAACAATTAGGCAACTTTATTCTGAAACGTTTCGCCTACACAGTAGGCTTCTTCAGTCGAATACAGAAAGTAGGCGGGAACAGTAGAGATGTGAAGACGATGTAATCAGTCCATCACCCTTGAAGTCGTAGAATTTGAGGTTGTCAGTCCCTCAGCCTGGAGAAGTTCAGTTCCATAGTCAGGAACTATCTCACTACTACTACTATGCACCTCTCATTCCAACAGTATTTAAGTCTCCGCACTGTCGCTTCATCTTCATATAGTTCCTGACTATGGAACTGAACTTCTCCAGGCTGAGGGACTGACAACCTCAAATTCTACGACTTCAAGGGTGATGGACAGATTACATCGTCTTCACATCTCTACTGTTCCTGCCTACTTTCTGTATTCGACTGAAGAAGCCTACTGTGTAGGCGAAACGTTTCGGAATAAAGTTGCCTATGTGTCTTACCTACCATCACAAGTGTGGTGAGCCATGTGGTGACAGTCTTCAGTAGCTGTCTTCCACCACAAACTTGAGTCACTTATCAGTGCCAATCACTGAGAAACTGCCGTGTGACCTCAGTAAATGTGTTACGCCTGTCTCACCACACCTGTGGTGACTTACTTGTTCCTGGCACTTGTGGCCACACTTGTTCCAGAAACTTGTGGGGACGCCCACACTTGTTCCAGAAACTTGTGGGGACGCCCACATTTGTTCCAGAAACTTGTGGGGACGCCCACACTTGTTCCAGAAGCTTGTGGGGACGCCCACACTTGTTCCAGAAACTTGTGGGGGGACTCCCACACTTGTTCCAGAAACTTGTGGGGACTCCCACACTTGCTCCAGAAACTTGCGGGGACGCCCACACTTGTTCCAGAAACTTGCGGGGACGCCCACACTTGTTCCAGAAACTTGTGGGGGACTCCCACACTTGTTCCAGAAACTTGTGGGGGACTCCCACACTTGTTCCAGAAACTTGTGGGGGACTCCACACTTGTTCCAGAAACTTGTGGGGACGCCCACACTTGTTCCAGAAACTTGTGGGGGACTCCCACACTTATTCAAGAAACTTGTGGGGACTCCCACACTTGTTCAAGAAACTTGTGGGGACTCCCACACTTGTTCCAGAAACTTGTGGGGGACTCCCACACTTGTTCCAGAAACTTTTGGGAACTCCAACACTTGTTCAAGAAACTTGTGGGGGACTCCCACACTTGTTCCAAAACTTATGAGGACTCTTATACTTGTTTTTGAGAGCCTTATTATTTTTCATATAACATCACACCGTAACAAGATATTAACACTAATATACCTGACATACATACATCTAAAGAACTAATATGGGATAAAAATTATCAAATGGTCTGCAAATATGTTTCTAGCTCATCTCGGGTTTTCTTCATTAAACATATCCCTACTAAGGCATCGCTTACAGAACAAACTAATTAAAGAAAGTTACTTTCCTGGGGCTGTATAGCATTTGTGGCTTGGCGCTTCTTTTTTGATTGTAATAATAATACTTTCCTGGGAGGTGATAATATTTGCTGGTATTTGTGGAGTCTCCAAGATGGCGCCCTCGTATGTCCTCGTGAAATGTCCTCGTGAAGACAGTCACCGGTTCCTTGAATTTGAAATCGCCTTAAATGGTTATTTCTCTCGTCGTCGTGATTGTTCACGTTGAATCTTGAAGATTAATTAATGAAGAATGCATCGCCAGGGCGTTTAATCTCCGGTAAAGAGCCGAAAACAGACTTAAAACAGTATTGCCTGTGTGGTTATATCCGTCTCCTCTAGGGCAGCTAAAAATATATAATGTGCCTACTATAAAAATTAAAAGTAGTGTGAACTCAAATGGAAACTAAATATAAACACTTTTTACTTTATATGTTTGCATGATATTTAATTCACTTTAGCTTTATTGAAAATAATATGGAAACGCTTCCAGGCAAAACTTGATTTTTATCACCTCTGGACACAGCTGTAATTATATATTCAATAATACCATGTAGATTAATTGGTCTACACAATTTAATAATGATTATTAATAAATTTTAAACTTTGAAAAATACTAAAAAATCGCACCATATATTATTCCTGTATTCTGTCGTAACTGCTGCAACGAGTTTTACTTCGAATTTTCATTGTACTACATTTCTTAGAACCATGTTTGGTGACAACTGTAAACTGCTACAAGATTTATTACTGTAAAGTGCTACAAGATTTATTACTGTAAACTGATACAAGATTTATTACTGTAAACTGATACAAGATTTATTACTGTAAACTGCTACAAGATTTATTACTGTAAACTGATACAAGATTTATTACTGTAAACTGATACAAGATTTATTACTGTAAACTGATACAAGATTTATTACTGTAAAACTGATACAAGATTTATTACTGTAAACTGATCAAGATTTTATTACTGTAAACTGATACAAGATTTATTACTGTAAACTGATACAAGATTTATTACTGTAAACTGATACAAGATTTATTACTGTAAACTGATACAAGATTTATTACTGTAAACTGATACAAGATTTATTACTGTAAACTGATACAAGATTTATTACTGTAAACTGATACAAGATTTATTACTGTAAACTGATACAAGATTTATTACTGTAAACTACTACAAGATTTATTACTTTAAACTACTCAAGATTTATTACTGTAAACTGCTACAAGATTTATTACTTTAAACTACTACAAGATTTATTACTTTAAACTACTACAAGATTTATTACTGTAAACTACTACAAGATTTATTACTGTAAACTGCTACAAGATTTATTACTGTAAACTGCTACAAGATTTATTACTGTAAACTGCTACAAGATTTATTACTGTAAACTACTACAAGATTTATTACTGTAAACTGCTACAAGATTTATTACTTTAAACTACTACAAGATTTATTACTGTAAACTGCTACAAGATTTATTACTGTAAACTGCTAAAGATTTATTACTGTAAACTGCTCAGATTATTACTGTAAACTACTACAAGATTTATTACTGTAAACTGCTACAAGATTTATTACTGTAAACTGCTACAAGATTTATTACTGTAAACTGCTACAAGATTTATTACTGTAAACTACTACAGATTTTATTACTGTAAATGCTACAAGATTTATTACTGTAAACTGCTACAAGATTTATTACTGTAAACTGCTACAAGATTTATTACTGTAAACTGCTACAAGATTTATTACTGTAAACTACTACAAGATTTATTACTGTAAACTACTACAAGATTTATTACTGTAAACTACTACAAGATTTATTACTGTAAACTACTACAAGATTTATTACTGTAAACTACTACAAGATTTATTACTTTAAACTACTCAAGATTTATTACTGTAAACTGCTACAAGATTTATTACTTTAAACTACTACAAGATTTATTACTTTAAACTACTACAAGATTTATTACTGTAAACTGCTACAAGATTTTATTACTGTAAACTGCCTACAAGATTTATTACTGTAAACTGCTACAGATTTATTACTGTAAACTACTACAAGATTTATTACTTTAAACTACTACAAGATTTATTACTGTAAACTGCTACAAGATTTATTACTGTAAACTACTACAAGATTTATTACTTTAAACTACTACAAGATTTATTACTTTAAACGACTACAAGATTTATTACTGTAAACTGCTACAAGATTTATTACTGTAAACTTACTACAGATTTATTACTGTAAACTACTACAAGATTTATTACTGTAAACTGCTACAAGATTTATTACTGTAAACTACTACAAGATTTATTACTTTAAACGACTACAAGATTTATTACTGTAAACTGCTACAAGATTTATTACTTTAAACGACTACAAGATTTATTACTCTAAACTACTACAAGATTTATTACTTTAAACGACTACAAGATTTATTACTGTAAAACTGCTACAAGATTATTACTGTAAACTACTACAAGATTTATTACTGTAAACTACTACAAGATTTATTACTGTAAACTACTACAAGATTTATTACTGTAAACTACTACAAGATTTATTACTTTAAACTACTACAAGATTTATTACTTTAAACTACTACAAGATTTATTACTTTAAACTACTACAAGATTTATTACTGTAAACTACTACAAGATTTATTACTTTAAACTACTACAAGATTTATTACTTTAAACTACTACAAGATTTATTACTTTAAACTACTACAAGATTTATTACTTAAACTACTACAAGATTTATTACTTTAAACTACTACAAGATTTATTACTTTAAACTACTACAAGATTTATTACTGTAAACTACTACAAGATTTATTACTGAAAACTGCTACAAGATTTATTATTGTAAACTACTAGAAGATTATTTACTGTAAACTACTACAAGATTTATTACTGTAAACTGCTACAAGATTTATTACTATAAACTACTACACGATTTATTACTGTAAACTACTACAAGATTTATTACCGTAAACTACTACAAGATTTATTACTCTAAACTACTACAAGATTTATTACTGTAAACTGCTACAAGATTTATTACTGTAAACTACTACAAGATTTACTACTGTAAACTGCTACAAGATTTACTACTGTAAACTGTTACAAGATTACTACGTAAACTGCTACAAGATTTACTACTGTAAACTGCTACAAGATTTACTACTGTAAACTGTTACAAGATTTACTACTGTAAACTGTTACAAGATTTACTACTGTAAACTGCTACAAGATTTACTACTGTAAACTGCTACAAGATTTACTACTGTAAATTGTTTCAAGATTTACTACTGTAAACTGCTACAAGATTTACTACTGTAAACTACTACAAGATTTACTACTGTAAACTACTACAAGATTTACTACTGTAAACTACTACAAGATTTTACTACTGTAAACTCTACAAGATTTACTACTGTAAACTGCTACAAGATTTACTACTGTAAACTACTACAAGATTTATTACTGTAAACTACTACAAGATTTACTACTGTAAACTACTACAAGATTTACTACTGTAAACTGCTACAAGATTTACTACTGTGAACTGCTACAAGATTTACTACTGTAAACTGCTACAAGATTTACTACTGTAAACTACTACAAGATTTACTACTGTAAACTACTACAAGATTTACTACTGTAAACTGCTACAAGATTTACTACTGTGAACTGCTACAAGATTTACTACTGTAAACTGCTACAAGATTTACTACTGTAAACTGCTACAAGATTTACTACTGTAAACTGCTACAAGATTTCTACTGTAAACTGCTACAAGATTTACTACTGTAAACTGCTACAAGATTTACTACTGTAAACTGCTACAAGATTTACTACTGTAAACTGCTACAAGATTTACTACTGTGAACTGCTACAAGATTTACTACTGTAAACTGCTACAAGATTTACTACTGTAAACTACTACAAGATTTACTACTGTAAACTACTACAAGATTTACTACTGTAAACTGCTACAAGATTTACTACTGTGAACTGCTACAAGATTTACTACTGTAAACTGCTACAAGATTTACTACTGTAAACTGCTACAAGATTTATACTGTAAACTGCTACAAGATTTACTACTGTAAACTGCTACAAGATTTACTACTGTAAACTGCTACAAGATTTACTACTGTAAACTGCTACAAGATTTACTACTGTAAACTGCTACAAGATTTACTACTGTAAACTACTACAAGATTTACTACTGTAAACTACTACAAGATTTACTATAAACTACTACAAGATTTACTACTGTAAACTACTACAAGATTTACTACTGTAAACTACTACAAGATTTACTACTGTAAACTGCTACAAGATTTACTACTGTAAACTACTACAAGATTTACTACTGTAAACTGCTACAAGATTTACTACTGTAAACTGCTACAAGATTTACTACTGTAAACTGCTACAAGATTTACTACTGTAAACTACTACAAGATTTACTAATGTAAACTGTTACAAGATTTTCTACTGTAAACTGTTACAAGATTTACTACTGTAAACTGCTACAAGATTTACTACTGTAAACTGCTACAAGATTTACTACTGTAAACTACTACAAGATTTACTACTGTAAACTGCTACAAGATTTACTACTGTAAACTGCTACAAGATTTACTACTGTAAACTGCTACAAGATTTACTACTGTAAACTACTACAAGATTTACTAATGTAAACTGTTACAAGATTTACTACTGTAAACTGTTACAAGATTTACTACTGTAAACTGCTACAAGATTTACTACTGTAAACTGCTACAAGATTTACTACTGTAAACTACTACAAGATTTACTACTGTAAACTGCTACAAGATTTACTACTGTAAACTGCTACAAGATTTACTACTGTAAACTGCTACAAGATTTACTACTGTAAACTACTACAAGATTTACTAATGTAAACTGTTACAAGATTTACTACTGTAAACTGTTACAAGATTTACTACTGTAAACTGCTACAAGATTTATACTGTAAACTGCTACAAGATTTACTACTGTAAACTACTACAAGATTTACTACTGTAAACTGCTACAAGATTTACTACTGTAAACTGCTACAAGATTTACTACTGTAAACTGCTACAAGATTTACTACTGTAAACTACTACAAGATTTACTAATGTAAACTGTAACAAGATTTACTACTGTAAACTGTTACAAGATTTACTACTGTAAACTGTTACAAGATTTACTACTGTAAACTACTTCAAGATTTACTACTGTAAACTGTTACAAGATTTACTACTGTAAACTACTTCAAGATTTACTACTGTAAACTACTTCAAGATTTACTACTGTAAACTTTTACAAGATTTATTACTGTAAACTGCTACAAGATTTACTACTGTAAACTACTACAAGATTTATTACTGTAAACTACTTCAAGATTTACTACTGTAAACTGCTACAAGATTTACTACTGTAAACTGCTGCAAGATTTACTACTGTAAACTACTACAAGATTTATTACTGTAAACTACTTCAAGATTTACTACTGTAAACTGCTACAAGATTTACTACTGTAAACTGCTGCAAGATTTACTACTGTAAACTACTACAAGATTTCCTACTGCAAACTGCTACAAGATTTACTACTGTAAACTACTACAAGATTTACTACTGTAAACTGCTACAAGATTTACTACTCTAAACTACTACAAGATTTACTACTGTAAACTACTACAAGATTTACTACTCTAAACTACTACAAGATTTACTACTGTAAACTGCTACAAGATTTACTACTGTAAACTACTACAAGATTTACTACTGTAACTGCTACAAGATTTACTACTGTAAACTACTACAAGATTTACTACTGTGAACAGTACAAGATTTACTACTGTAAACTACTACAAGATTTACTACTGTGAACTGCTACAAGATTTACTACTGTAAACTACTACAAGATTTACTACTGTAAACTACTACAAGATTTACTACTGTGAACTGCTACAAGATTTACTACTGTAAACTACTACAAGATTTTATACTGTAAACTACTACAAGATTTTCCTACTGCAAACTGCTACAAGATTTACTACTGTAAACTACTACAAGATTTACTACTGTAAACTGCTACAAGATTTACTACTCTAAACTACTACAAGATTTACTACTGTAAACTACTACAAGATTTACTACTCTAAACTACTACAAGATTTACTACTGTAAACTGCTACAAGATTTACTACTGTAAACTACTACAAGATTTACTACTGTAAACTGCTACAAGATTTACTACTGTAAACTACTACAAGATTTACTACTGTAAACTGCTACAAGATTACTACTGTAAACTACTACAAGATTTACTACTGTAAACTACTACAAGATTTACTACTGTGAACTACTACAAGATTTACTACTGTAAACTACTACAAGATTTACTACTGTAAACTACTACAAGATTTACTACTGTAAACTACTACAAGATTTACTACTGTGAACTGCTACAAGATTTACTACTGTGAACTGCTACAAGATTTACTACTGTAAACTGCTACAAGATTTACTACTGTAAACTACTTACAAGATTTACTACTGTAAACTACTACAAGATTTACTACTGTTGAACTACTACAAGATTTACTACTGTAAACTACTACAAGATTTACTCTGTAAACTACTACAAGATTTACTACTGTTAAACTACTACAAGATTTACTACTGTGAACTACTCAAGAAATTTTTTACTGTAAACTACTACAAGATTTACTACTGTAAACTACTACAAGATTTACTACTGTAAACTACTACAAGATTACTACTGTAAAACTACTACAAGATTTACTACTGTGAACTGCTACAAGATTTACTACTGTTTAACTACTACAAGATTTACTACTGTAAACTACTACAAGATTTACTACTGTAAACTACTACAAGATTTACTACTGTAAACTATACAAGATTTACTACTTGTGAACTGCTACAAGATTTACTACTGTAAATGCTACAAGATTTACTACTGTAAACTTACTACAAGATTTTTCTACTGTAAACTACTACAAGATTTACTACTGTAAACTACTACAAGATTTACTACTGTAAACTACTACAAGATTTACTACTGTGAACTGCTACAAGATTTACTACTGTAAACTGCTACAAGATTTACTACTGTAAACTACTACAAGATTTACTACTGTAAACTACTACAAGATTTACTACTGTGAACTGCTACAAGGGTTTACTACTGTAAACTGCTACAAGATTTACTACTGTAAACTACTACAAGATTTACTACTGTGAACTGCTACAAGATTTACTACTGTGAACTGCTACAAGATTTACTACTGTGAACTGCTACAAGATTTACTACTGTGAACTGCTACAAGATTTACTACTGTAATCCTTATTATCACTGTACTTTTGTCCTTCACTCATTACATTGATGTTTTAATAAGTTTTTAATTTGCCTAGAACGACCGATGTCCTTGATTATCTTTAGTTAAGATTTTGTTCGGATTTTTAACCCCGGATTATAATTATAATCAAGGGGGAAGCGCTAAACCCGTAGGATTGTACAGCGCATGTGGGGGGATGGAAGGTATTCAGGCACAATTCAGGGAACCTGAGCACAGATGCAATTCCCTAGATCAAGAGCCCCTCACCAGCGTCAAGGAACCTCCCTTGAGGGGTTAACTCCGGAGGGTTAGCCCTTCAGGATAACCCAAGAAAAGCAGTGCGTCATGGAGGGACTGTCTTATTTCCATTGGGGTCCTCAATCTCGTCCCCCAGGATGCGACCCACACCAGTCCATTAACACCCAAGTATCTACTTGCTAGGTGAACACAACAGGTGCGGGAAAACGCGTCCAGTGTTTTACCCCTGAGGGAATTGAACCCGGACTTGAGCATGTGAAGCGAGAGCGTTGCCAGCCAGGCCACGGTGCTGGCATTGCATTGTATTGCAAGTTAATAAGAAGGAAGGAAGGAACCTAGTACCACTCAACCTTTTATACCTAGTCAATTACAATTTAAATAATAAAAAGTCACACTACCATATTAATGGTCCAAGTCGGACCCAAAACTCTGGGACTAGTCTTGTTGCAAACCTTTGCACTTTCTCTAATTTCTTGACGTGCTTGACTAGGTGTGGATTCCAAACTGGTGCTGCATACTCCAGTATGGGCCTGACGTAGATGGTGTACAGAGTCTTAAACGAATCCTTACTGAGGTATCGGAACGCTATCCGTAGGTTTGCCAGGCGCCCGTATGCTGCAGCAGTTATCTGATTGATGTGCGCCTCAGGAGATATGCTCGGTGTTATACTCACCCCCAGATCTTTTTCCTTTAGTGAGGTTTGCAGTCTTTGGCCATCTAAACTATATTGTGTCTGCGGTCTTCTTTGCCCTTCCCCAATCTTCATGACTTTGCATTTGGCAGGGTTAAATTCATGGAGCCAGTTGCTGGACCAGGCTTGTAGCCTGTCCAGATCTCTTTGTAGTCCTGCCTGATCCTCGTCCGATTCGATTCTTCTCATTAACTTCACATCGTCTGCAAACAAGGACACTTCTGAGTCTATCCCTTCCGTTATGTCGTTCACGTATACCAAGAACAGCACAGGTCCTAGGACTGACCCCTGTGGAACCCCGCTTGTCACAGGCGCCCACTCTGACACCTCGTCGCGCGTGTGTGTGTGTGTGTGTGTGTGTGTGTGTGCGAGGGCGCGTGTGTGTACTCGCCTATTTGTACTCACCTATTTGTGGTTGTAGGGGTCGATTCATAGCTCCTGGCCCCGCCTCTTCACTGATTGATACTGGGCCCTCTCTCTGCTCCATGAGCTTGATCAAACCTCGTCTTAATAATGCAGATCTTAATACATGTATTACGGATTGCGAAAAAGATTTAGGAGTTCTGGTTAGCAGTAATCTGAAACCAAGACAACAGTGCATAAGTGTTCGCAATAAAGCTAATAGAATCCTTGGCTTCATATCAAGAAGCATAAATAATAGGAGTCCTCAGGTTGTTCTTCAACTCTATACATCCTTGGTTAGGCCTCATTTAGATTATGCTGCACAGTTTTGGTCACCGTATTACAGAATGGATATAAATTCTCTGGAAAATGTACAAAGGAGGATGACAAAGTTGATCCCATGTATCAGAAATGACAGGATGGATAATGAGAACCTTCAAAACTAGGGAGGCCAAGCCCATGATGACACTCTTCAGGTCACTTGTTCTATCTAGGCTGGAATATTGCTGCACTCTAACAGCACCTTCAAGGCAGGTGAATTGCCGACCTAGAAAATGTACAGAGAACTTTCACGGCGCGCATAACGGAGATAAAACACCTCAATTACTGGGAGCGCTTGAGGTTTCTAAACCTGTATTCCCTGGAACGCAGGAGGGAGAGATACATGATTATATACACCTGGAAAATCCTAGAGGGACTAGTACCGAACTTGCACACGAAAATCACTCACTACGAAAGCAAAAGACTTGGCAGACGATGCACCATCCCCCCAATGAAAAGCAGGGGTGTCACTAGCACGTTAAGAGACCATACAATAAGTGTCAGGGGCCCGAGACTGTTCAACTGCCTCCCAGCACACATAAGGGGGATTACCAACAGACCCCTGGCAGTCTTCAAGCTGGCACTGGACAAGCACCTAAAGTCAGTTCCTGATCAGCCGGGCTGTGGCTCGTACGTTGGTTTGCGTGCAGCCAGCAGCAACAGCCTGGTTGATCAGGCGCTGATCCACCAGGAGGCCTGGTCACAGACCGGTCCGCGGGGGCATTGACCCCCGAAACTCTCTCCAGGTAAACTCCAGGTATGAGGATAGACTAAGGGCCCTGAATCTGCACTCTCTAGAAAGACGTAGAATTAGGGGAGATATGATTGAGGTGTATACATGGAAGACAGGAATAAATAAAGGGGATGTAAATAGTGTGCTGAAAATATCTAGCCTAGACAGGACTCGCAGCAATGGTTTTAAGTTGGAAAAATTCAGATTCAGGAAGGATATAGGAAAGTACTGGTTTGGTAATAGAGTTGTGGATGAGTGGAACAAACTCCCGAGTACAGTTATAGAGGCCAGAACGTTGTGTAGCTTTAAAAATAGGTTGGATAAATACATGAGTGGATGTGGGTGGGTGTGAGTTAGACCTGATAGCTTGAGCTACCAGGTCGGTTTGCCGTGTTCCTCCCTTAAGTCAATGTGACCTGACCTGACTAGGTTGGGTGCATTGGCTTAAGCCGGTAGGAGACTTGGACCTGTCTCGCATGGGCCAGTAGGCCTTCTGCAGTGTTCCTTCGTTCTTATGTTCTTATGTTCGTCTTAAAACTATGTATGGTTCCTACCCCTCAAGGAAGGTTCCTTGATGTTGGTGAGGGGCTCTTGATTTAGGGAATTGGATTTGTGCTCCAGTTCCCCGAATTAAGCCTGAATGCCTTCCACATCCCCCCCCAGGCGCTGTATAATCCTCTGGGTTTAGCGCTTCCCCCTTGATTATAATAATAATATGTATGGTTCCCGCCTCCACTACGTGTGTGTGTGTGTGTGTGTGTGTACTCACCTATTTGTACTCACCTATTTGTGGTTGCAGGGGTCGAGTCACAGCTCCTGGCCCCGCCTCTTCGCTGATTGCTACTAGGTCCTCTCTCTCCCTGCCCCATGAGCTCTATCATACCTCGCCTTAAAACTATGTATGGTTCCTGCCTCCACCACATCACTTTCTAGGCTATTCCATGGCCTGACTACTCTATGACTGAAGAAATACTTCCTAACATCCCTTTGATTCATCTGAGTCTTCAACTTCCAATTGTGACCTCTTGTGTCTGTGTCCCATCTCTGGAACATCCCGTCTTTGTCCACCTCGCTATTCCGCGCAGAAAAAAAATTTTATATGCCCGTTATATGTCTCCCCCTGACCCTCCTGGCCTCCAGTGTCGTCAGCCGATTTCCCTCAACCTTTCTTCATAGGACAATCCCGTACTCTGGGACTAGTCTTTTTGGGCAAACCTTGCACTTTCTCTAATTTCTTGACGTGCTTGACTAGGTGTGGATTCCAAACTGGTGCTGCATACTCCAGTATGGGCCTGACGTAGATGGTGTACGGGAGTCTTAAACGAACCCTTTACTGGGGTAATCGGAACGCTATCCGTAGGTTTGCCAGGCCCCGTATGCTGCAGCAGTTATCTGATTGATTGTGCGCCTCAGGAGATATGGCTCAGTGTTATACTCACCCCCAGATCTTTTTCCTTTAGTGGTTTGCAGTCTTTGGCCATCTAAACTATTGTGTTGCGGTCTTCTTTGCCCTTCCCCAATCTTCATGACTTTGCATTTGCAGGGTTTAAATTAAAGGGGCCAGTGCGGACCAGGCTGTAGCCTGTCAATCCTTTGTAGTCCTGCCTGATCCTCGTCTGATTCGATTCTTCTCATTAACTTCACATCGTCTCAACAAGGACACTTCTGAGTCTATCCCTTCCGTTATGTCGTTCACGTATCCCAAGAAACAGCACAGGTCCTAGGACTGATCCCTGTGGACCCCCGCTTGTCACAGGCGCCCACTCTGACACCTCGTCGCGTAACATGACTCGTTGTTTCCTCCCTGTCAGATATTCTTGATCCATTGCAGTGGCCTTTTCCTGTATGTGTGCTGGTCCTCTTAGCTTTTGCAGTAAAACCATTTGTGTAGGAACTGTGTCGAAAGCCTTCTTGCAGTCCAATAATACGGCAGTCGATCCAACACTCTCTCTCTTGTCTTACTTTCTGTCCTTGTCATAAACTCTAGTAGGTTTGTGACACAGGAATTACCTTCCCTGAAACCGTGTGGTTGTCAAATTATACACTTGTTTCTTTTCCAGGTTGCCTCCACACTCTCCTCCTGATGGATCTTCTCCATGCCTTGCATACTATACACTTTAGAGATAAATGTTTGTCGTTAGTTTAGTGCACTCATGTCTTGTCTCCCTTTTTAAAATTTGCGGACTACATTTGCCATTTTCCTTACTAGGGAGTTGCCCAGTTTCAAATGAATGTGCTTGAAGTTGTCTTTGTTAATTGGCTGCACACAATATCTCTGCTCCCTCTTTAAGGACCCATGGAGAGGATGTTGTCTGGTCCCACCGCACTTTGAATGTGTTCAAGTTAGCCCCATAGCTCAGCTTCTTCACTCCTCCTTGGTTATATGTACCTCATCCAACACTTGCTGTTGTGCCCCCTGTTCTGATTTCTTGGAGTCCTGACTGGCTTTCCACTGTAATACCTCTTTTAAATCTTGTGTTGAGCTTTGACATACCTCTCTCGGTCGTTTTTGGTGAATTCCCCATCACCCTTCCTCGCAGTCTGATTTACCTTGGTCCTTGACTGTTGTTTTTCCTCTCGATTGTGGCTGTATCAAATCAGCTTCGGGTCGTCTTTTACTTTTTGATGGCCATTTCATTTTATATTGTCTCTGAGCCTCCACTTTTTATCTGTGATTTTCGTTTCTGGTTTCCGGCTGATTTCTTTATTTTCTGAGTTATCTGTCTTCTGCACCCTTTTCATTCTCTAGTACACCTAGTTTTTGCCCCCTACACCTTTGGTGTGAACAAGGACTCGTTCTGTTCTTCCCATTATTTCTGTTTCCTTGGGAACAAACCTCTCCTCTGCCTCCTTGGGCATTTGTTGTTGCTACATAGTCCATATTCTTGTATTGGTTTTCCTGTCAGTTCCCTCTCCCACTGAATGTCTTGAAGTAAGTTTCACTCATGCCTGAGTAGTTCCCCTTTTGATTGTTTTGGTTTTTCCCAGCTATTACTGCTACTCTCTCCACTTGGGAGCTCAATATCTGTTAGTCGAAGCACAGAAACAATGATCTAGCTCCCAGGGCCTTTCATAATGTAGCCCTCGATGTCCCCGAAACTCACTCATGGTGAATACAAGGGCCAACCTTGCTGGTTCCATCTCTCTACTCTCTCTCTGTAGTGTCTCTTAACATTTGTTGTATGCCATGAGGTTCTCAGTACCACATCCATCCTCTTGGTCTCCTGTTTCGGGACCCCCATGGGCTCCTGGTTTCCAGTCAATCTCCTTGTGATTGTAATCACCCATACTAGTAATCTTGCTCCCCCCACGTGTGCTTCTCCTGCACCTCCGGTAGTGTGTTGATCATTGCTCTGTTGCTCTCATCGTTATTCTTCTTGGCCTCCTGCAGTTACTGTGGTGGGTTGTACATTACTGCAATTATCCCTTATGTCCTATCAGGACTGGATTGTTTCCTTACTAAGTTAGTCCCTTTCGCCCAGCCATCATTCCTTCCATTTTCTCAAACCCCACTGGTTTTTATGTAGAGCATGTGCAACTACTCCTCCCCTCTCCTCCCTCTGTCTTCTGAAGATTTGATATCGGATAGAAAGATTGTATTGGTTATTATTCTGGTGAGTTTTGTTTCTGTGAGTGTGTGTGTGTGTGTGTCATGTGTGGTGATGGTGTGTGTGTGTGTGTGTGTGTTTGTTCACACCCAGCAGGTCTAACAACTCCTCTTGTCACTTCGTGAGTGTGTCTCACAGGGTTGTAGATGTGCGTTGCTACCGTGCTGTGTTGTTTTCTGCTTCTTCCCGTGACTCTACAACTAGGTGCTGCTATATCTGCTGTAGCTACAACTAACCCACAGCTGTAGTCACAAACTTGTGCTGTAGTTGTTGACGCCTGCACACTACTACTACTGCGGTTAGACACTCCACACTACTAATATCTATACGGTAGAAACTTCACACACACGGCAGATCATCAATACATATTTTCTATTACAGTAGACACTCCACACTACACCGCGGTGACACTCCACGTATAATACTCTACTACTATACACTACGGTACACACTCCCACTACCTTCGTTACAACGCCTCACTACTACGGTACACACTTCACACTACTACGCGGTAGAGACACTTCATTACTACTACTTATATAGTACACACTCCACTCACTAACTACTATACTATTAAGGGAGACAACTCCACACTACTACTGCAGTAGACACTCCTATCACTATGTACTGCAGTTGACTTCCTCACTACAGTCTACGTACGGTAGACACTCTCACACTACTACTAACAATCGGTAGACATCACAACTACTCGACTACAACGGCGCTAGACACTCACATACTACTTACAACGGTAGGGAGGTGGGGCACTCAACACTTACATAGACTCGGTGAGGACACTCTCACAATACTACTACTACGGTGATACTCCACACTAACTACTATTACGTTAGACATTCCAACTACTATTACGGAGACCACACACACTCCTACTACGGAGCAATCCACACTACTACTACTACTACGGTTATGGCTACACAAATAACCCGCACATAAACAGCTAGAGAAGCTTTCGACGACCGTTTTCACGTCCGACTTGGAACCTTTCGTGAAGCTTCTCTCTTTTATGTGCGGGTTATTTGTGTATCGTTCCAGTCACGGTATTGTGCCTTTTTTGTTACTACGGTAGGCACTCCACACTACGGTAGACACTCCACACTACTACGGTAGAACTCCACACTAGCTACGGTTGAACACCTGCACACTATTTACGGTTTAGAACTCCACACTATTACGACGGTCACTGACACTCCACACCGGCAACACTACTACGATAGCTGACACTCCATACTACCACTACTACGGTTGCTCACGCTCCATACCCGCAACTACTACGGTTGTCACATCCTCATCACCCACCACTACCTACATGATGGGTTATACACTCCGACACCGCCACTGTACTATGGTTGTTCACACTCCACACTCGCCAGCTACTACGGTTGTTCAACAACTCCAAACCGCCAGACTACTACTATGGTTGTTTGACAACTCCAAACGCCACACTCTACTACTATGGTTGTTTACACTCCACTACCGCCACTACTACGGTTGTTCACACTCCACTCGCCATACTACTATGGTTTGTTTACAATCCACACCGCCATACTACGGTTGTTCACACTCAACACAGCACTCACTTCCTGATGTTGTTTACACTCACACCGCACTACTACGGTTGTTCACACTCCACACCGTCCTACTTATACTTTGGTTGTGATGCACTCAACACCGCCACTACTATGGTTATTCACACTCCACAACCGCCATCTACTATATGGTTGTTTATCACTTCCCACCACAGCCCATCTATATGGTTTGTTCACCCATCCTCACCGCCACTACCTTACGGTTGTTCACACTCCACACCGCACTTCTACGGTTGTTCACATCCACACCGCCATTCTACTATGGTTGTTTACAACTCCACCTCCCGCCATACTTCTATGGTTGTTCAACACTCTTTATTCACACCGCCACTACTTTCGATGGTTGTTTCACTCATCACCGAACTACTATGTTGTTCACAGATCCACCACCGCCACTACTTACGGTTGTTCACACTCCACCCACCGCCACTACTACGGTTGTTTACACACTCCACACCGTCCACTCAGCTACTATGGTTTGTTCAACTTCTCACCGCCCATACTACGGTTGTTCACACTCCACACCGCCAATAATGCTATGGTGTTCACACTCCACTCCGCCACTATGCTATGGTTGTTTACTCCACACCGCCACTACTAGGTTATTCACACTCCACACCGCCACTACTACCGGCTGTTCATTACACTCCACACAGCCACTATACACTATGGTTGTTCACACTCCACACCGCCACTACTACGGCTGTTCACCACTCACACCGCCACTTACTATCGGTTGTTCACACTCACACTCGGCCATACTACGGCGGTTCACACTCCATCAACAACCACTGTACATGGTTGTTCACACTCCAACACCGCCACTATATACGGCTGTTTCACACTCGCTACAGCCATACTATACTATGGGTTGTTTCACACTCCACACCGCCACTAATACGGCTGTTCACATCCCAAACCGCCTACTACTACTATGGTTGTTTCACACTCCATCACCGCCAGATTACGGTTCTGTTCACACTCCAACACTCGCCAACTACTACGGTGTTTCACTCCAACACTCAGCCACTACTACTATGGTTATTCACCACCTCCACACCGCCAATACTACGCTGCATCGCCATCACTCACACGCCAGCTACTAGGTTGTTCACACTCCACACCGATCTTCTACTATGGTTGTTTACACTCCACACCGCACTATACGGCCCTGTTCAACCCTTTTTTTTTTTTTTTTCCCCCCCCACACGCCACTACTACTATGGTTGTTTACACTCCACACCGCCACTACTACGGTTGTTCACACTCCACACCGCCACTACTACTATGGTTGTTTACACTCCACACCGCCACTACTATGGTTGTTCACACTCCACACCGCCACTACTACTATGGTTGTTTACACTCCACACCGCCACTACTATGGTTGTTCACACTCCACACCGCCACTACTACGGTTGTTCACACTCCACACCGCCACTACTACGGTTGTTCACACTCCACACCGCCACTACTACTATGGTTGTTTACACTCCACACCGCCACTACTATGGTTGTTCACACTCCACACCGCCACTACTACTATGGTTGTTTACACTCCACACCGCCACTACTATGGTTGTTCACACTCCACACCGCCACTACTACGGTTGTTCACACTCCACACCGCCACTACTACGGTTGTTCACACTCCACACCGCCACTACTACTATGGTTGTTCACACTTCACACCGCCACTACTACGGTTGTTCACACTCCACACCGCCACTACTGCTATGGTTGTTCACACTCCACACCGCCACTACTGCTATGGTTGTTTACACTCCACACGCCACTACTACGTGGTAGTCACACTTTAAACACGCACTTCTACGGTTGCTCACAATCTTAACACCGCCACTACTACGGTTGCTCACATTATAACACCGCCACTACTACGTTGCTCACTCTTAGCACCGTCCACTTCTATGGTTGTCACACTTAACACCGCACTACTTATGGTTGTTCACTCTCCACACCGCCATACTACGGTTGTTCACACTCCAACACCGCCACTACTACGGTTCTTTGTTCCACTCCACACCCGCACTACTATATATGGATTGTTTACACTCCACACGCCACTACTGCATGGTTGCTTACACTCCACACCGCCACTACTACTAGAAGGGTTTGTTTACACTCCACACCGCCACTACTACTATGGTTGGTTTACAATCCCACACCCGCCACTACTATGCGGTTGTTCACCACTCCAGAACACCGCACTACTACTCCCTCCGATGGTTTATAATCACTCACCGCCACTACTACTATGGTTGTTTACTATCCACCACCGCCACTACTATGGTTGTTCACATCCACACCCGCCACTACTACTATTTGGTTGTTTACTCTCCACACCGCCACTACACTATGGGCTGTTTTACAATCCACAGCCGACAATCACGACTATGGTTGTTTACCACTCCACACCGGCCATAACTACTTTTGGTTGTTCACACTCCACCCCGCCACTACTAACTATGGTTGTTTACACTCAACACGCCCTCTATTCTACTATTGTTGTTTACACTCCACACCGCCACTTACTACTATGGTTGTTCACTTCCACAAAAACCCACCACCCGCCATACTACTATGGTTGTTTACACTCCACACCGCCCACTACTATGGTTGTTCACACTCCACACCGCCACTACTTACTATGGTTGTTCACACTTTCACATCCCGCCACTACTACGCGTTGTTCACCACTCCACACCGCAATACTGCTATGGTTGTTCGCACACTCCACATTCCGTGCCACTGTACTGATTATGGTTGTTACACTCACACCGCCATATCTATGGTTGTTCACACTCCACACCGCCACTACTACGCTGTTCACACTCCACACAGCCGATACTACTTGGTTGTTCTCACTCCCACACCGCCATACTACTTACGCGAGGCTTCACATACTCCACCGCAATCTACTACGGTGTGTTCACACCTCACACTTGTCCACTCAACGGACTTCACACTCCACTCAGCCACTGCTACTATGGTTGTTCACAATCCACACCGACTCCAACTATTTACGGGTTCATATCACTCCACACAGCTCGCACTACTACTTTATGTTGTTCATACACCCACACACCGCCACTAATACGGCTGTTCACACTCCACCGCCGCCACTACTACTATGGTTGTTCTACACTCCACACTTCACTACTACGGTTGTTCACACTCACACCGCCCACTAATTCGCGTTCACACATCCACACCGCCACTACTACTATGGTTGTTCACACTCCACACCGCCACTAATACGGCTGTTCACACTCCACACCGCCACTATCTACTATGGTTGTCACACTTCCACCACCGCAACTACTACGGTTGTTCACACTCCATCACAGATCACTACTACTATGGTTGTTCAGACACTCCACACCGCCCACTACTAGACTTTGTTCACACTCACACCAGCCACTACCTAGGTTGTTTCACACTCTCACACCGCCACACTTCGGTTGTTCACACTCCACACCGCCACTACGACGCCTGTTCACACTACCACCACAGCCACACTACTATTGGCGCTTCACACTCCACTCACTCGACACTACTAAGGTGTTCACGCATCCACACCGCCGCTACTTACGGTGTTCACACTTCACTCACACCGCCACTACTTCTATGGTGTTGTTCACAGCTCCACCTCGCCAACTAATACGGCTGTTCACACTCCACACCAGGACCACTACTTCTATGTCGTTGTTCACACTCCACACCGCACTAATACGCGGCTGTTCACACTTTCCACACCGCCACTACTATGGTTGTTCACACTCCTCACCGCACTACTACTATGGTTGTTCATTCACCACTTCACACCGCCACTACTACGGTTGTTCACACTCCACACCCGCCACTACTAGGTTTGGTTCACACTCAAACCCGCCCACTACAACGGTTTTCACATCTCCTCACGCCATTCTACGGTTGTTTTTGCACACTCACATACTGCCACTTACTACGGTTGTTCACACTCCATACTGCCCACTATTACGGTTGTTCACACATTCACACCGCCACTAACTACGGGTTGTTCACACTCCACACCGCCACACTACTACGGTTGTTCAACACTCCACCACCGCCGAAACTACAACGGTTGATCACACTCCTCACCGCAATTAATTTCACGGTTGTTCACACTCCATACTGCCAACTACTACGGTTGTTAACACTCCATACTGCTCATGACTAAATACGGTTTGTTCACACTCCACATGTGCCACTACTACGGATGTTTACACCTCTCATACTCTGCCTCTCTCTCTACTACCGAATCTGTTCAGACACTCACATCGCCACTGCTCGGATGTTGTCTACAACTCATACGCCTATACTACGCATGTTCACACTCCACCTCGCCGCTCACTCACTACGGTGTTGGTTCACCACTCCACATCGCCACTGCTACGGATGTTCACACTCCACACCGCCAAACTATGAGGTTCACACTCCATACCGCCATACTACGGATGTTCACACTCCAACTTGCCACTAGACGGTATGTTCAGACACTCCATTACCGCACTCTTACTGTACGCATGTTACACTCCATTCACGCGCCAATACTACGGATGTTCATACTCCACACCGCCACTACTACGGATGTTCACACTCCAGCACCGCCATTAACTTATGGTTTGCTCTCTCCACTTAACACCGCCACTACTACTGGATTTGGCTCAGCTTAACACCGTCACTACTATCGCGGTTTCTTACAATTAACACTCGTCGCTACTACGGTTCTCACACTTAACCACCGTCACTACTACGGTTTGCTCACCACTTAACACCGTCGCTACTACGGATTTGCTCACACTTAACACCGTACTTACTACGGTTGCTCAACTTGTCAACAACCGTCACTACTACGGTTGCTCACACTTAACACCGCCTCACTACTACGGTTGCTCACACTTAACACCGTCACTACTACGGTTGCTCACACTTAACACCGCCACTACTACGGTTGCTCACACTTAACACCGCACTACTACGGTTGCTCACACTTAACACCGCCACTACTACGGTTGCTCACATTAAAAACACGCCCACTCGGTTGTCACACTTAACCCGTCATATAGGTTGCTCCATTAAACCGCACTACTAGGGTTTGCTCACATTTAACACCGCCCACTACTACGGTTGCTCACATTTAACCCGTCACTACTAGGGTTGCTCCATTTAAAAAACACCGCATACAAGGTTGCTCACCTTAACACCGTCCTACTAGGGTTGCCACACTTAACACCGCCATACTAGGTTGTCACATTAAAACCGCCTACAACGGTTGCTCACATTAACACCGCCACTTTGGTTGCTCCACTTAACACCCCCCTTACTCGGTTGTCACACTTAACACCCCGCCACTTCTGGGTTTTGCTCACACTTAACACCGCATACTACGGGTTTCAACTTAAACCCCCGCACTCAAATTTGCTCACACTTACACCGCACTATAGGTTTTCCCACATTTAAAACCCCGCCCCACTACGGTTGCTCAACTTAACC
>NC_069402.1:110311000-110359281 GCF_026875155.1 Cherax quadricarinatus
TTAGTAGGAACAACCCAGTCTGAGGGACATAAGGTGATAATGCAGTAATGTACAACCCACCACAGAACTGCAGGAGGCCAAGAGAAGAATACGATGAGAGCAACAGAGCAATGATCAACACACTAGCCGAGGTGGCCAGGAGAGCACACATGGGGGGAGCAAAGTTACTAGTTATGGGTGATTTCAATCACAAGGAGATTGACTGGAAAACCTGGAGCCCCATGGGGGTCCCGAAACATGGAGAGCCAAGATGATGGATGTGGTACTGGAGAACCTCATGCATCAACATGTTAGAGACACTACCAGAGAGAGAGGAGAGGATGAACCAGCAAGGTTGGACCTTGTATTCACCATGAGTAGTTCGGACATCGAGGGTATCATGTATGAAAGGCCCTGGGAGCTAGTGATCATGTGGTTCTGTGCTTCGACTACATAGTTGAGCTCCAAGTGGAGAGAGTAGCAGGAATAGGCTGGGAAAAACCAAACTACAAAAGGGGGAACTACTCAGGCATGAGGAACTTCCTTCAAGACATTCAGTGGGAGAGGGAACTGACAGGAAAACCAGTACAAGAAATGATGGACTATGTAGCAACAAAATGCAAGGAGGCAGAGGAGAGGTTTGTTCCCAAGGAAACAGAAATAATGGGAAGAACAGAACGAGTCCTTGGTTCACCCAAAGGTGTAGGGAGGCAAAAACTAGGTGTACTAGAGAATGGAAAAGGTACAGAAGACAGAGAACTCAGGAAAATAAAGAAATCAGCCGAAGAGCCAGAAACGAATATGCACAGATAAGAAGGAGGCTCAGAGACAATATGAAAATGACATAGCATCAAAAGTAAAGACTGACCCGAAGCTGTTGTACAGCCACATCAGGAGGAAAACAACAGTCAAGGACCAGGTAATCAGACTGAGGAAGGGTGATGGGGAATTCACAAGAAACGACCGAGAGGTATGTCAGGAGCTCAACACAAGATTTAAAGAGGTATTTACAGTGGAAACCAGTAGGACTCCAAGAAATCAGAACAGGGGGGCACACCAGCAAGTGTTGGATGAGGTACATATAACCAAGGAGGAGGTGAAGAAGCTGCTATGCGAACTTGACACCTCAAAGGCGGTGGGACCAGACAACATCTCCCCATGGTCCTTAAAGAGGGAGCAGAGATATTGTGTGAGCCATTAACAAAGATCTTCAACACATCATTTGAAACTGGGCAACTCCCTGAGGTATGGAAAATGGCAAATGTAGCCCCCAAATTTTAAAAAGGGAGACAGACATAGGCACTAAAAACTACAGACCTGTATCTCTAACGTGTATAGTATGCAAGGTCATGGAGAAGATCATCAGGAGGAGAGTGGTGGGGCACCTGGAAAGAAACAAGTGAAAATAATTGACAACCAGCACGGTTTCAGGGAAGGAAAATCCTGTGTCAAAAAACCTACTAGAGTTTTTATGACAAGGTGACAGAAGTAAGACAAGAGAGGGGAGGGGTGGATTGACTGCGTATTTTTGGACTGCAAGAAGGCTTTCGACACAGTTCCTCACAAGGGTTACTGCAAAGCTAGAGGACCAGGCAAAACATAACAGGAAAGGCACTGCAATGGATCAGAGAATATCTGACAGGGAGGAAACAACGAGTCATGGTACGCGACGAGGTGTCAGAGGGGGCGCCTGTGACAAGCGGGGTTCCACAGGGAAATCAGTCCTAGGAACCTGTGCTGTTCTTGGTATACGTGAACGACATAAGGGAAGGGATGACTCAGAAGTGTCCTTGTTTGCAGACGATGTGAAGTTAATGAGAAGAATCGAATCGGACGGGGACAGGCAGGACTACAAAGAGATCTGGACAGGCTAAAAAGCCTGGTCCAGCAACTGGCTCCCTTGAATTTAACCCTGCCAAATGCAAAGTCATGAAGATTGGGGAAGGGCAAAGAAGACCGCAGACACAATATAGTTTAGATGGCCAAAGACTGCAAACCTCACTAAAGGAAAAAGATCGGGGGGTGAGTATAACACCGAGCATATCTCCTGAGGCGCAATCAATCAGATAACTGCTGCAGCATACGGCGCCTGGCAAACCTACGGATAGCTTTTCCGATACCTCAGTAAGGATTCGTTTAAGACTCTGTACACCATCTACGTCAGGCCCATACTGGAGTATGCAGCACCAGTTTGGAACCACACCAAATCAAGCACGTCAAGAAATTAGAGAAAGTGCAAAGGTTTGCAACAAGACTAGTCCCAGAGCTACGGGATTGTCCTATGAAAAAGGTTGAGGGAAATCGCCTGACGACACTGGAGGGCCCGGAGGGTCAGGGGAGACATGATAACGACATATAAAATACTGCGCGGAATAGACGAGGGGACAAAGGACGGATGTTCCCAGAGATGGGACACAGACACAAGAGGTCACAATTGGAAGTTGAAGACTCAGATGAATCAAAGGGATGTTAGGAAGTATTTCTTCAGTCATAGAGTAGTCAGGCCATGGAATAGCCTAGAAAGTGATGTGGTGGAGGCAGGAACCATACATAGTTTTAAGGCGAGGAAATGATAGAGCTCATGGGGCAGGGAGAGAGAGGACCTAGTAGCAATCAGCGAAGAGGCGGGGCCAGGAGCTGTGACTCGACCCCTGCAACCACAAATAGGTGAGTACAAATAGGTGAGTACACACACACACACACACACACACACACACACGTAGTGGAGGCGGGAACCATACATATTATTATTATTATAATCAAGGGGGAAGCGCTAAACCCAGAGGATTATACAGCGCCTGGGGGGGGATGTGGAAGGCATTCAGGCTTAATTCGGGGAACTGGAGCACAAATCCAATTCCCTAAATCAAGAGCCCCTCACCAACATCAAGGAACCTTCCTTGAGGGGTAGGAACCATACATAGTTTTAAGACGAACATAAGAACGAAGGAACACTGCAGAAGGCCTACTGGCCCATGCGAGACAGGTCCAAGTCTCCTACCGGCTTAAGCCAATGCACCCAACCTAGTCAGGTCAGGTCACATTGACTTAAGGGAGGAACACGGCAACCGACCTGGTAGCTCAAGCTATCAGGTCTAACTCACACCCACCCACATCCACTCATGTATTTATCCAACCTATTTTTAAAGCTACACAACGTTCTGGCCTCTATAACTGTACTCGGGAGTTTGTTCCACTCATCCACAACTCTATTACCAAACCAGTACTTTCCTATATCCTTCCTGAATCTGAATTTTTCCAACTTAAAACCTTTGCTGCGAGTCCTGTCTAGGCTAGATATTTTCAGCACACTATTTACATCCCCTTTATTTATTCCTGTCTTCCATGTATACACCTCAATCATATCCCCCCTAATTCTACGTCTTTCTAGAGAGTGCAGATTCAGGGCCCTTAGTCTATCCTCATAGGGAAGGTTTCTGATACATGGGATCAACTTTGTCATCCTCCTTTGTACATTTTCCAGAGAATTTATATCCATTCTGTAATACGGTGACCAAAACTGTGCAGCATAATCTAAATGAGGCCTAACCAAGGATGTATAGAGTTGAAGAACAACCTGAGGACTCCTATTATTTATGCTTCTTGATATGAAGCCAAGGATTCTATTAGCTTTATTGCGAACACTTATGCACTGTTGTCTTGGTTTCAGATTACTGCTAACCAGAACTCCTAAATCTTTTTCGCAATCCGTAATACATGTATTAAGATCTGCATTATTAAGACGAGGTTTGATCAAGCTCATGGAGCAGAGAGAGGGCCCAGTATCAATCAGTGAAGAGGCGGGGCCAGGAGCTATGAATCGACCCCTACAACCACAAATAGGTGAGTACAAATAGGCGAGTACACACACGCGCCCTCGCACACACACACACACACACACACACACACACACACACACACGCGACGAGGTGTCAGAGTGGGCGCCTGTGACAAGCGGGGTTCCACAGGGGTCAGTCCTAGGACCTGTGCTGTTCTTGGTATACGTGAACGACATAACGGAAGGGATAGACTCAGAAGTGTCCTTGTTTGCAGACGATGTGAAGTTAATGAGAAGAAATCGAATCGGACGAGGATCAGGCAGGACTACAAAGAGATCTGGACAGGCTACAAGCCTGGTCCAGCAACTGGCTCCTTGAATTTAACCCTGCCAAATGCAAAGTCATGAAGATTGGGGAAGGGCAAAGAAGACCGCAGACACAATATAGTTTAGATGGCCAAAGACTGCAAACCTCACTAAAGGAAAAAGATCTGGGGGTGAGTATAACACCGAGCATATCTCCTGAGGCGCACATCAATCAGATAACTGCTGCAGCATACGGGCGCCTGGCAAACCTACGGATAGCGTTCCGATACCTCAGTAAGGATTCGTTTAAGACTCTGTACACCATCTACGTCAGGCCCATACTGGAGTATGCAGCACCAGTTTGGAATCCACACCTAGTCAAGCACGTCAAGAAATTAGAGAAAGTGCAAAGGTTTGCAACAAGACTAGTCCCAGAGCTACGGGGATTGTCCTATGAAGAAAGGTTGAGGGAAATCGGCCTGACGACACTGGAGGCCAGGAGGGTCAGGGGAGACATGATAACGACATATAAAATACTGCGCGGAATAGACGAGGTGGACAAAGACGGGATGTTCCAGAGATGGGACACAGACACAAGAGGTCACAATTGGAAGTTGAAGACTCAGATGAATCAAAGGGATGTTAGGAAGTATTTCTTCAGTCATAGAGTAGTCAGGCCATGGAATAGCCTAGAAAGTGATGTGGTGGAGGCAGGAACCATACATAGTTTTAAGGCGAGGTATGATAGAGCTCATGGGGCAGGGAGAGAGAGGACCTAGTAGCAATCAGCGAAGAGGCGGGGCCAGGAGCTGTGAATCGACCCCTGCAAACACAAATAGGTGAGTACAAATAGGTGAGTACACACACACACACACGTAGTGGAGGCGGGAACCATACATAGTTTTAAGGCGAGGTATGATAGAGCTCATGGGACAGGGAGAGAGAGGACCTAGTAGCAATCAGCGAAGAGGCGGGGCCAGGAGCTGTGAATCGACCCCTGCAACCACAAATAGGTGAGTACAAATAGGTGAGTACACATACACCTCTAGTGAAGAGGCGGGGCCACACACACACGAGTACGCACGCACACACACACACACACACACACACAACACACACACACACACACACACACAACACACACACACACACACACACACACACACACACACACACACAACAACAGCAACAACAACAACAACAACAACAATCTGAAGAGTGAAGCAGTAGAGGCAGGATCCATACATAGCTTTAGGACCTAGTAGCGATCAGCGAAGAGGCAGGGCCAGGAGCAGTGAATCGACCCCTGTAACCACATATAGGTGAGTATACATGCACATATATATATCCATATACGCTTGGCAACTAACAAACAGGTATCTCCAAATACGCCACCTTGTAGGCTACGTCTCCACCGTCACACATAAACCTTATGTATTCAGTTTTAAACGACCAGGAAATACTAGTAGTAGTACTACTACGAACCACGTAAGAACATTTATAATTCCTGTACACCAATTCCCAGTATACTATTTCATGACTTAGATTTCAATGAGTGTACACTTGAAGAAGTGGCGGCTTGACGCTGGTGAAGTGCTCTTGATGCAAGGAGTTGGAGATACCCCCCTCCTCCCTTGTATATAACTTGATTATCTCCTATTCCACAGGAATGGCTCGCTAATTTAGCCCTTCTGTATTTAATACTGTATAAAGTAGGAATTGTCGTGTAATGCTAAGAACATACATATGTTTATATGATAAGCGACTTCTAAAATTTACTCTCTGTAAACTATAGTTATTTAGGATAATTGTGGATACTGATAGGATTCATCGGTGGATAATTAAATAGTTGTGTGAGCCCCATGTAATTAGTGTGTGCCTAATTTCGCGGGCACACAATCTTATGGAAAAATAGGTACGCTAAATTGGCAGGAAATGTGGTGATGCATCAATAGCTGATTGACTCAATAAAATTGCAGAATCTAACTCACTGCCAACTCCATTAAACTGGGTTATTACTTGTAATGAGTAGTATTCAATTTTAAAATTCATTTTTTAAATTATTGTATAAAATATACAATAATTAGAAATCCCAAATGATGCACAGCATTTCTGGTAAATTTAGACTAGTATTGTGGAAAATTGCTTTTATCTGTATGTAACTCATTATGTACATAACAGTAAATGAACAAAGATAATTATTATTTATCAGTTAGACAAGTAGGAATTTGGGACACCTAGGTCTCAAAAAATGTCCCCCTTCGATACCTACCACTGTCATATCCACAAGTTGCTCTGGACCTATTAATTACAAATGAAATATACATCACCAGGAATGCTAGTAAATATATAAATTTGTGGACTATATTAAAATTAAAAAAGGATTATATATACACACATTTACATAACAGAAAGAGAATATCTTAATATCACTCACCAATTTGACTGGAGATTAAGGTGTATCATACTCAGAAAGCCTCACTAACTAAATTTATGAAAATACTGGCCAGAATTATAACATAAATCTAAATAGCTTATCTGAGGTTCCTGGAGCTGTTTGTCCAGTCGTCTGATATCTCAATTTATGCAGGAATACATATCCAATAATTCGCCTCCTATTTGAGAGGTGTCAACCCAATTTTACCTCGAGAGCACGAAAATTCTTCACATTATTAACTAACGTCTGTTACTCAATTCAAAACAACAATGGCGGGTCTCTGTGTGCAGGCGCAGCTTCCCATTTTCGATAACATAATTTGTATTAAATACAGTATGGCCATCTATTTACATATAACTACTGTATTTCTGGAAAATATATACAGTATTTTCCACAAGTATTAAGACTACATCATTTTTAATGGGTCTAGTGAAAGGTATTATCATGAAATTAAGAAAATAATCAAGATACATTAAAAATAACAATTTTAATTGATACTCAGACAACCCGTACTTAAGAGCCCGAAATTTTTGACTACGTTTGGGTCCGACTTGGACCATTAATATGGTAGTGTGACTTTTTATTATTTAAATTGTAATTGACTAGGTATAAAAGGTTGAGTGGTACTAGGTTCCTTCCTTCCTTCTTATTAACTTGCAATACAATGCAATGCCAGCACCGTGGCCTGGCTGGCAACGCTCTCGCTTCACATGCTCAAGTCCGGGTTCAATTCCCTCAGGGGTAAAACACTGGACGCGTTTTCCCGCACCTGTTGTGTTCACCTAGCAGTAGATACTTGGTGTTTTTTTTTTTTTTTTTTTTGGGGGGTTTTTTTTTTTTTTTTTTGGGGGGAAAATTATGCAAGAATTTTTTGAAACAAGTAGTAACCCAATCTTGGGAAAAGCCACTAGCACTTGATGGAAATTGTGTACAAGTGATAAACACTGGCTAGTTTTCCTTTTAATAGAAAAAGAATACATTTCGATTTGTAAATTTTTTTTTTTTTTTTTACTATTCTCTTAGATAACAACTGCCGGAGGGGAGAATTTACTGGTGATTTCAAATAAGGTCTTCTCTTACATGATGAAGAAAAATCCACATTTTCCTGGTCAACAATGAACACTTGCACTAGTTACAAGCCCGAACTGTGGATCTCTTGAATAAAGAGGTCTGGATCATTAATGATTGGTAATCAAATATTTTCTAGCACAATTTTACTCTTAAATTTGAGTTGCCTAGCTCCGAATACAGTCAATATTGTTATGTATCGAATATGATTAATAATACATCCCTCAATCTAAACTAAATTGCTAATAATCTGACCCACCATGAATACATAAAAACGTTTATGAAAAGTTCATTAGACCGCATTATTAATAAAGTAAGAATTATTTAAAGAGATGATGGGACACAATTACAAAAGAAGATTACATTCTTTTAAAGTAAAGGCATAAAAATTGAGGCATAATAAGTCTTCTGGTTCAGGATCTGTCCATTTTAAATATTAAAGTTATTTCCAATTCTTAACCCCATCAGTGTCAGTCCCGTAATTAACGGCTTGAAGCCAGTGACTGTCTATAAAACTACGCCAAAATCCCTAGTGGCTATCAATCTTGTGGGAGAAAAGCTGGTAGTTCCTACATATGAGAGAATGGTCTGAGTTGGTTAGTGTGTAGAGCCTAAAAGAAAAAAACTGTAGCACAGTGCATAGAAAATAAAAAAATGAACGGTTTTTGGTTAATCAACGACACTGTTTGTGGTGTATTTCCTTATGAGTAATTTATGGTTTTATTCTTGTTTCTTGGTCTTAATTGATCGAATGGGAGATAAAATAACATAAATTATGGATTATTTTGAATAGTTTACAGAGACTAAAAAAGTATAGCTTTAAAAGTGAGCACAAATTAGCGTAAATTTAAAATTTTTGACATTAGTTATCAGGAGTAAACAAATCACGTCAAACATTCATCCAATACCTCAATTTGTGTGTCTAGGTGCATTCATGATGTGTTGATATTACTTATACTAATATAGTCGACAGTTATACATGTAATCTGAATACCAGTACCTCTTCTAATTTTGTATTGTGTGAAGTAAAAACTTCTAAATGAATAGCGAAGGCATAATATAATATGGGGGCCAGAGACTGACTAATGAACAGAGAAAATGTTCTTTAGTGTCAGGAATGTCTGCATTATTTATCTGGCCCTATTTTGAATGGCCTTTCTGGAATTTTGTGAAATTGGCCAAATTAGTAATTTCTGCGGTCTTTTTATTTTTGGGTAGGTAAATAGAGAGTAAATGGGCAGTTTTTTCATGTACTCAATTGAACAGAAAAAATGGAGATCTAGTGAAATGATATGATCTGTCAACGAGCAAAAGGAATTGGCCCAAAACTAGGCTCCAGTAGGAAATCGCCAATCCATAAATATCACTGAGGCCTAATTGCAAACTACTTTCTGTCTTGTCACACCCTATGGTCTTCATTCTATCTAATGACAACCAAGAAAGAAGACAATAAAACCATAAAAACTTCCTAAAAACACCTCAAAATCATTTTAAACCAACACAAAGTCAGAGTTTTGCTTTTTCCCATAACGTACTGCATGGGGCAGGATTTTTTTTTTATACTGTGCACATCTTACCACACGCCGCGTTCATTCTCTCATGTCAGACCAAAATTTATTGTTCCCAACTTATCGAAGGGAGTCGAGTTTAACGAATGCAGATCTTCGCAAGTGACCCAGGTGTCAATATCAAGAATCTATTATATGAGATAGTAAAATGGGTTAGTGATGGCAATGGATGATATCAAATTTTTGCTGATTACCAATACTTAATTTAGTGCCAAAACCAATACCATCAAAATTAAGTCCATATTTTAAAGCAGACCCCTATAACAGAAAAAAGTTCTATACCCATTTACAGTAAGAAACTCATAACAATGTTTAAAGCCATTATCTGAGCTGCCATAAAAATAATAGGACTTATTTTCTTATTGCTGTATATGAACTGAAATGGAAATATATGACTAAAAATATATTTACAATATAATTTTCAGTACATCAAATGAAAATTATGGAGGGAAAATACCTTAACCCTTTGACTGTCCGCGGCCGTATATATACGTTTTGTGAGTACCGTGTTGACGACTAAATACTCATAAATTCTAGCGTGCTTCCAAATCAGGCAGGAGAAGCTAGTTGCCACATGTTAGAGCATGGGTCTGTGTGGTCAGTTGCACACATAAAAAAAATCCTGGAGCACGCAGTGGCATAATGGAGAAAAAAAAAACTCCGACCGTTTTTTTTAATTATAATGCCGAGACTTTGTGTCTATTTTCGTATAGTATTTGTGTTGTATTCTCGTTTTTCCAGGTCTCATTTGATAGAATGGAAACTAATTATAGAAAATGGAGGTGATTTTGATTAATATTACTATAAAAAGTACCTGGAATGGGGGAGCACAAGTACAGGAAATGTTTGATTTTTGACGATGTTCAAAAGGTAAACAAATGATGTCATGTACCAATACATGGTTCCAAATAGCCATTCTAAATACGCAGATCAAGAAGGGGTTGATGTAATTTTTACAATTATTACAGTATTTCAGTAGTCCCAGCATAACACAAATCCTTCTATATTTTTGTTGAATAAAATTTCAAAATAAAAAAGCAAGAGTAATATCACAGTGCCCCTGGAGACATGACTGATGAACAAGGAAAATCTTATTTAAGAGCCAGGAAAGACTGCGCTATTGTTCATTCAGGACCCTTATTTTGAAATTGTCTATTTTTTAATTTTCGTGAAATTGTCCAAATTGCAAATTTCTGACCATGTTATTGGTAGTTGAAAATCGGTAAATGGGCAGTTTCTAGTGCTCAATCGTGATAAGAAAAAAATAGAGTTCGGAAGAAATAGTTAGGAGTTTTGGTTGACTGGAATAACGGAATAGCCGAAAATCGGAGCTCAAAGTGGCGAAATTTGCCGATTTTTAAATATCGCCGAAGTCGCTAACTTCGCGAGAGGCTAATTCCGCCATTTTCCATCCAAATTTTCGTAATTTTGGTGACCTTTACAATCGGGAAAAGATTCTCTCTCAGTTCATAAGAAAGAAATAATTTTTTTTTTTTTCGAATATTTTGCGACACCAGGAGCAACTTTCATGAATTGGGCCCCCTTCGACAGTCAAAGGGTTAATATTATGAAAACAAAATTTGTGTATTTATAATTAAAGACCTAATATCTGGTTTGTACCTGAATCTCTGTACATTATTTTATTTGTATATGAGGGTTTCCAAAAAATAAATTGTATCAGCATTTTTCCTTCAAACTAAACCATACATAATCAGTAGCAGTATCTGACGTGCAATATATAACCTCAGCCCTAACCAGCTAATATGTTTCCAGAATTTATTTAACGTCGAATAGCATCTCTATTGTTATATTCTTTGGACTGTTTTTCCAGCACAGTTGTTTGCTGTAAAACTGTCATCATCCTGTACTACACTTTTTCAGCCTCTCTAATGAATACTTGGTCACGATGGCATTTGTTCGCCTATTAGTTTCCTTTGACCTTTCTTCTGCCCTACTAACTTGAAATACAGCCCTCTCCACTTAACAACAGGGTTCCGTACCTAAGAGTAGGTCCAGTAAGCAACAGGTTCGTTAAGCAGGCGCAAGACAATACTGGAAGTGGGTTTGTGTCAACCATCTTTAGATGTTATTTTAATGTCACCTTTGCCCCATTTATAACATTTCTAGTATAGACTTAAATGTTTCTAGTGTAACTATATACTTAATAAACAGAAGAAGAAATCAGCTCTAATATACATTACTTAGGTTTTGCAAACTGGTTGGAGAGCTAGTTGTAAGTTTGAGTGAACGGTAAATGAGTACGTTGCTAAGTCGAGGAGAAAGGCATGTACTGTGTTGAGACGAAAAACCTAGATTATCATCCCTGTGCATGTTATGTTTATGTACATCTCCTCACTTTGGAAAGCAAGGGGGTTAGTAACCCCTCTCTCCTTGGTATAAATAACTAAAGGTGAAATTATTATTAATAATAAAAAAGACATGGCTAAACCTACAAGGGCATACAGCGACTAAATGGTGAGAAAGTTGTTTCTTCTTTTTTGGGCCACCTGTCTAATGGGCCAGTGGGTTTTAAAGAAAAAATCTATCCACTTTACCATATTCACTAAACAATATGTGTACTTACTTCCTATAACTTGCTGTACCTATTCTCCACATTATGCAAGCATCTGTGTGCCGGAAACTTAATGTCTTTTGTTCTTTTCTATGAGCTGCTGGTATTGGGATACAGCTTGTGAACCCTTCACCACATGCCCAGCTGAGAAACTATCTTAGCATCCAATTTTAGGCCTGCCGAATTAATTAACAATCCACCTCCAGCATCCTTTGGGTCATTTCAGTTTCTCACCAACATGCTGTAAAAATAGAAAAACAAATCATAATTAAAGCAAACTTTTTGAGTCATAACTTCAGGCTTCCATAAAATCTCTTAAACACAGATAAGAATAAGTTTATGAAATATGATGTATTAACCCGAACGTGTCTATTGACTATGTGCCCATGTAATAAAATGGTTGAGTGATAAGGTATTTGGTACATTTTCTTCTATTTAAAAGACAACTGATGTCTAGATTAGTATTAAAGGGACTAAACAGAAATACAGGAAAGGGAGGTTGAGTGTTGAATGTCCGTGAAAAAGTATATATCTAAAAAGGCAAAAAGAAATGAAACCAGCGTATGATGGTACCAACAATACTAAGTAATTAGGCAAGGACCTCACAATATAACATTGCAGCTTAAGGCCGTGGAGAATCCACATTTGAACAGCGCCTGTTAGCCAAATATATATGCCAAGATTCAGAGCAATATAAATTAAAAGATTGGTGAGGGATACACCAAAAAAAAAAAAAAAAATATCAAAGGGTATAGGCGAGGTCACTGAAGTGGATTAGAAACTACAAGAGGATGGAGCATAGAAACACTTCATAGTATGAAGGCAGGCAGGGTAAGAGACTGTCCAAGGAATGGTTGGCATGGTAGGTGTAAAAGGAAAGCTTTAAAGCTGGAAAATCAGCAGCCATGTCATAGAAAGTTATGGAGACAAGTAAATTTCTCATTCTCAATTACATCTCCTCTCACACATTCTCTCACTCTCTCCTCCTGTCCGTGAGTGTGTAGTGTGGATGCGCGCGCAGATATTGTAGTCACACTTAAGTACATAAGAGTCGTATCACATAGCGTAATTAGATGTCGTATTGTGTGTTACATTTAGGGGGATCGATCTTGTAGCAGTTTACCGTAATAAATCTTGTAGCAGTTTACAGTAATAAATCGTGTAGTATTTCTACAGTAATAAATCTTGTTAGTAGTTTAAAGTACTAAATCTTGTCAGCGTTTACAGTATAAATCTTGTAGCAGTCTGTTTACAGTATTAAATCCTTGTACAGTTTAACAGTAATAAAACTTGTATCATTACAGAGAGCAGATAAATCTTGTATCAGTTTACATTATAAATCTTGTATCATTTACAGGTAATAAATCGTGTATCAGTTTACAGGACTAATCTTGTAAGCAGTTTACAGTATAAAACTTGTAATCAGTTTACAGTAATAAATTCTTGTAGCAGTTTACAGTAAAAAATCTTGAAGCAGTTTACAGTAATAAATCTTGTATCAGTTTGACAGTAATAAATCATTGTAGCAGTTTACAGTAAATAAATCTAGTATCAGTTAACAGTACTGAAATCTTGTAGGCAGTTTACAGTAAAAATCATGTATCAGTTTACAGTAATAAATCTTCTGTATCAGTTTACAGTAATAAATCTTGTAGCAGTTTTACAGTAATAAATCTGTAGCAGTTTACAGAAATAAATCTTGTAGCAGTTTACAGTAATAAATCTTGAAGCCGTTTACCAGTAATAAATCTTGTATCAGTTTTATCAGTAAATAAATCTTGTATCAGTTTTACAGTAATAAATCTTGTAGCATGTTTTACAGTAATACATCTTTAGCTGTTATACAGTATAAATCATGTATCAGTTTACAGGAAAAAATCTTGTAGTCGTTTTAAAGTAATAAATCTTGTATCAGATTAACAGTTAATAAATCCTTGTTTCGTTTAAAAGTAATAAATCTTGGTTAGTAGTTTACAGATAATAAATCATGTAGCAGTATACAGTAATAAATCTAGTAGTAGATTTAAAGTAATAAATCTTGTGTATTTACAGTAATAAATCCTGTAGCAGTTTACAGTAATAAATCTTGTAGCAGTTTACAGTAATAAATCTTGTAGTAGTTTACAGTAATAAATCTTGTAGTAGTTTAAAGTAATAAATCTTGTAGCATTTTACAGTAATAAAATCTTGTAGCAGTTTACAGTAAATAAATCTTGTAGTTATTTAAAGATAATAAATCTTGTAGCAGTTTACAGTAATAAATCTTGAGTAGTTTCAAGTAATAAATATGTAGAAGTTTTTACAGTAATAATCTTGTACAGTTTACAGTAATAAATCTTGAGTAATTAAGTACATAAATCTTGTATCAGTTTACAGTAATAATCTTGTATCAGTTTACAGTAATAAATTCTTTGTATCAGTTATACAGTAATTAAATCTGTCGCAGTTTACAGTTTGTCACCAAACCATGTCTAAGAAATATAGTACAATGACAATTCGACGTAAAACTCGTTGTCAGCAGTTACGACGAATACAAATAATATATGGTGCGATTTTGTTAGTATTTTTCAAAGTTTTAAAATTTATATAATCAATATATAAAATTGTGTAGACAATTAATCTACATGTATTATTGAATATATAATTACAGGCTGTGTCCAAGGTAAAAAATCAAGTTTGCCTGGAAGGCGTTTCCATATTAATTTCATAAAGCTAAAGTGAATAAATATCATGCAAACATATAAAGAAAAAGTGTTTATATACTTAATTATTCCCATTTGATTCACACTACTTATAATTTTTATAGTCGGCACATTATAGATTTTAGCTGCCCTAAGAAGTGAGACACGTATATAACCACACAGGCAATACTGTTATTAATGTCCTGTTTCGGCTCATTCCGGAGATTAAACGCCCTGGCGATGCATTCTTCAATAATTTAATCTTCAAAATTCAACGGAACAATCACGACGACGAGAGAATAACCATTTAAAGGCGATTTCAAATTCAGGAACCGGTGGACTGTCTTCACGAGGACATACGAGGCGCCATCTTGGAGACTCCACAAATACCAGCAAATATATATCACCACCCAGGAAAGTATTATAATTACAATCAAAAAAGAAGCGCCAAGCCACAAAAGCTATAGCAGCCCCCAGGAAGTAACCCCCCTAATTTTTTATTTTTATTTTATTTTTTTTTTTCGATTAATTATTTGTTCTGTAAGCGATGCCCTAGTAGGGATATGTTTAATGAAGAAAACCCGAATGAGCTAGAAACATATTTGCAGACCATTTGATAATTTTTATCCCATATTAGTTTTCTTTAGATGTATGTATGTCAGGGTAAGAGAGATAGTGTATAGGTTATCTGTTACGGAGTGATGTTATATGAAAAATAATAAGGCTCATCAAAAAAAGTATAGAGTCCTCCATAAGTTTTGAACAGTGTGGGAGTCCCCACAAGTTTCTTGAGCAAGTGTTGAGGAGTTCCCAAAAGTCTTATTCTGGAATGTCAAGTGTGTGGAAGATCCCCCACCAAGTTCTGGAACAAGTTGAGTCCCCACAAGTTTCTTGAACAGTGTGGGAGTCCCCCCAAGTTTCTTGAATAAGTGGGGAGTCCCCCCAAGTTTCTGGACCAAGTGTGTATCGGCCACCACAAGTTTCTGGAACCAAGTGGGAGTCCCCCACAATTTCTGGAACAAGTATGGGAGTCCCCCATAGTTTCTGGAACAAGTGTGGGAGTCCCCCACAAGTTCTGGAACAAGTGGGGCGTCCCCCGCAAGTTCTGGAACAAGTGTGGGCTCCCCGCAAGTTTCTGTCTGGAGGCAAGTTGTGGGAGTCCCCACATGTTTCTGGAACAATGTGGTAGTCCCCCCACAATATTTTTTTCTGGCACAAGTGTGGGCGTCCCCACAAGCTCCGGAACAAGAGTGTGGGCGTCCCCACAAGTTTCTGGAACAAGTGTGGGCGTCCCCACAAGTTTCTGGAACAAGTGTGGCGCTCCCCACAAGTTTCTGGCACAAGTGTGCCACAAGAGCCAGGAACAAGTAAGTTCACCACAGGTGTGGTGAGACAGGCGTAACACAATAACTGAGTCCACACGGCAGTATTCTCATGATTGCTCTGATAAGTGACTCAAGTTTGTGGTGGAAGACAGCTACTGAAGACTGTCACCACATGGCTTCACCACACTTGTGATGGTAGGTAAAACACTTAGGCAACTTTATTCCGAAACGTTTCGTCCGCCTACACAGTAGCTTCTTCAGTCAATA
This sequence comes from Cherax quadricarinatus, assembly GCF_026875155.1. Taxonomy (NCBI): domain Eukaryota; kingdom Metazoa; phylum Arthropoda; class Malacostraca; order Decapoda; family Parastacidae; genus Cherax; species Cherax quadricarinatus. The sequence goes on from NC_069402.1 coordinate 110,326,982, forward strand.
CAGAAAGTAGGCAGGAAGCAGTAAGAGATGTGAAGACGAATGTAATCTGTCCCATCACCCTTGAAGTCGAAATTTTGAAGGTTGTCAGTCCTCACCTGGAGAAGTTCAGTCCATAGTCAAACTATATGAAAGATGAAGCGACAGTGAGGAGACTTAAATACTGTTGGAATGAAGGTCATAGTAGTAGTAGTGAGATAGTTCCTGACTATGGAACTGAACTTCCCAGCGGTAGGGACTGACAACTCAAATACTACGACTTTCAAGGGTGATGGACTGAATTACATCGTCTCACAAACTCTACTGTTCCCGCCTACATTCTGTATTCGACTGAAGAACCTACTGTGTAGGCGAAACGTTTTCAGAATAAAGTTGTACCTAATTGTTGCTATAATGTCTTACCTACCACCTGTCTCGTATTGCGGATACCGTTTTGAGTCCACACTCTTATGATGGCCAGACATACCTGTTATCGTTTTGTTATGAAGACAAGGAAATGACGCTGTCTACCTTTCCTTGGATTAAAAATCAGATTGCATCACAATCACTATGATGTGTTAATGGTCATTTCAAAAACCCTTTAAAAAAAAACTGTGATTCCCTATGGGTTTAGTGCCCTCCCCTGAACGTAATAAGAGTATTAAAAATTATAACTATGCTAGATTAATAAATGCGCTGTATACCCTCCGGAGACATTATTCATGGTTAGCAGCACAATTTCACAATGTGTGGAGACTCAATCCTTGAGTTTCCTTACTTCACGACACACTGTACTGTGATTCTCACATAGATGCAACATCTCACAATCTAATGCCAATAACGTTAGAAAAATTTCTTCCAATTTCATGGTTTTTACTAAAGTTCGCGCTCAGATAACAGGAACTAGTAATTAATTATTATTATAATAAAAAAGAAGCGCTAAAGGAACTAGTAATACCTGATGAGCGATGTTGAACACTTCTGAAACTACAGTCTGTACAGTTTTAAGACATGTCTATTAATGCTGATTTAAGTATCTGCCTTAGAAAATGTATGGGACCAGTGCCATCTGGAATCCTTTAAAAATAGGTTAGACAGTACATGTTGGGTGCGACTGTGGACGTGCCTAGCATGAGGCCAGTTTATTAGTATATTATTATAATCAAAAAAAAAGGGGAACGCTAACCACACGAGACTTATATCAGCGCATGGGCCAGTAGGCAGCGCAGTGCTCCTTTTTTATTTTTCTATTTTTTTTTTTTCATATAATGGGGTAACCTAAGATTACATATGTTATATTGGTGACATATCTGTGACTGGTTTCGAGATTTCATCCAATAATCTCAGCTCGTCTGCGGCTAGAATTCTTTGTTGGAATCAGTGAGGGGCCTCTTGATTCAAACATTTTCCCCTTCCTTGTCATCAAACCTAATTGCCTCCTACTTCTTAAGTGCTATATTATCCTTTCCAGTTTGGGTGGTTGCCTGGACAATTATGAACGGTGAATCAAATGGGAACTAGTCAACCAGGATGTTGCAGTAAGATATGTAAAGATAAAATTTTGTTCGGGATTTTTAACTGGAAGGTAGATAATCCAGGAAAGCACATGAAGTACATGTATTACTGGGGACAGACAATAATATCCATTTGCGTGTGGCCTTTAATCTTTTCCCCAGGATGCAACCCCATCTGCTAACACCCAGGTACCGTATACACGAATACTCCTAAGAGAGCAGGGGAAGCAGGTGTAAGGAAAGATGCCCATTGTCACGCGGGTTAGGAATCAATCCCAGTGTGAGTCAAGGATGCTATCAACCAACCATGGAGCACCCTTGGATGAAATAATCCAATAACATCAAGGCATGCCCTTGTGAAGGGCTTGGCAAGGTAGTGTTGAATTAGAAAAAAAAAAAGTATTTGGATCTTGTAGATTTCATTCTTGCAATTTTTTTTTTTACCTGAGTGCCGTGTCCTCACTAAGGCAAGTGGAAACGCACTCACCATTCCATTCAATTACTAGCTTTTTTCAGAATTGTGCTCATATCACATAATCTGACTGCAACATCCCCCAACCCTCCTCAGTGTTCTTGGCAAGTCATAAAATTAAGAAAACCAAAATTAAAATTTTCAAGCAAAAAAAACTAATATGAATATGATAAATGGCTTTTTTGAAAACCGACAGGTTGAAGACTTGAACACTTATGCAACCATGGAATCTTTATAAAGGAAACGTTTCGCTACACATGGCTTAATCAGTCCAGTACACAGCAGAAGGGATAAGAGCGGAGGAGTTTTTGAGGTAATCACACCCCAGTACATTCTACAAGACTAACACATGGATTCCAGGCTGAAGCCCCCTTGGCCTGGTGGTTAAACTCTCGCTAACGGCGAGGGTCTGGGTCGATTCCCAGCGGGAGTAAAAACATTGGCGTGTTATTCTTTACAACCGCTTGTCTATGTTCACCTATCAGTAAAAGGTTACCTTGATTTAGTCAACTGGTGTGGAGGTCACATCCCGGGACCTAATTTGCCCAAATGTTCTGTACTCAACAAACGGCTTTTGTGGTGTAGTAACATGTCAATGATGATCGGCTAGGGCAGTAAATCCATGTACAGTGGACCCCCGTATAGCGACTTTAATCCGTGCAAGAGGGCTCATTGTTATGCAAATGATCCAGTATGCCATGAATTTCCCCATAAGAAATAATGGAAATCACTAACGCCGTCAAGACAGCGGGCAAGTTGTTTGTGCAATAGATAAAAAAAAAAATTTTACCACATGAAATGTTAATTTTAATACACACAAATGAAAAAGGCATGCACATTACATGACACTTACTTTTATTGAAGATCTGGAGTGATGATTGATTGGATGGATGAGGAGAGTTGTGTTGTTAGTGTTTAGAAGGGGAATCCCTTCAATTAAGACTTGAGGTTGTCGAGTCCTTTTCTGGGGTTACTTCCCTTCTTCTTTTTAATGCCACTGGACCAGCTCAGAGCACTGGACCCCCCTTCTTCGCACAACATATCATGTCCCATAGTGGCCTGTACCTCCTCGTTCCTTTAATGACTTCCCTAAAGTGTTTCACAACATTGTCCAGTGTCCAGGTTGCCAACACGGCTTGCAATATGTTGTGAGGGTGATTTTCATCCATGAAGGTTTGCACTTCAAGCACTTTGCACAGAGTTCCTTAATCTTGTAGTAGGCAACTTCTTCAATTTCCTCTCTCCCCTCCTCTGAACAGTTTCCTCAGGTATGGCCCCTTGCGGTTGAAGTTGATCTATCAGTCATCATCAGTGGTTAGTTTCTTCATTGGGGTCCTCCTCCACCAACTCTCCACATCCTCCCCACTAACCTCCAACCCCAAGGACTTTCCCATGCAACAATGGATTCACTCAACTGGCATAATCCTCTCAGGGTTAGCCTCAAACCCTTTCAAATCCCCTTTGTCTACACCATCTGGCCACAGTTCTCTTCCAAAGCGAGTTCAAGGTCTGCTTAGTCACTCCCTCCAAGCCCTTACCTAAATAAGGTTTACACAATCGAGGATATTAAAGTGCTCTCTCCAAAACTCTACTTAAGAGACAGTTTGAGTTTCTGAGGTCACAACAAAGCACCTTTTTCAAACAGAGCTTTTGTGTACAGTTATTTGAAGTTTGCAATAACCTGCTGTCCATGGGCTGCAGTAGAGGAGTGGTATTAGGAGGCAAAAACTTCACCTTAATGAATTTCATGTCCCCATAAAGTCCGATCTGCCACGTCTGTCGGATTGACCATGGGCCATTGTCTAACACTAGGAGCACTTAAGTTCTAATTTCATTTCAGTTAGGTAATCCTTTTTTATTTTCACATTGGGGGCAAATGCATAGGTGTAACCATTCATAGAAAAAAGTCCCCCTAGTGACCCCATGCCTTTACTGATTGCCCTCCCAAAGCACACGACAACTTCTCCTTGAGGACATTCTTTTGCCTGAACGGTCTGGGAGTTCAGAGATGATTACACTAATAAAGGCTTTCACATTGCAAATCACCATAGCATTGGAACTCATCAACAAAGTCAAGCCTGACTTTCATAGCCTTATGTCCTGGGAGTGCCTTTTCCTCCTGAGAATGTAGGTCCCTGCTTGGCATTTTCTTCCAAAACAGCCTTGTTTCATCACAATTACACACTTGTTCAGGTTCAGTCCTTCACTGATGTACTCCTTGAATTCCTGCACATATTTTTCAGCTGCTTTGTGGTCCGAACTGACAAGCCTCACCAAGCCCTTATCACACTATGTAGGCCACTACGCTTCCTTAAATCTCTCAAATACCAACCTTTGCAGCCTTAAATTCCACTCACATCACTAGTTCAGGCATTTTTTTAATTATCCTCCATGCAACTTCCTAGCCTTTTTCGCTATGATCGCTTGAGAGACGCTATCTCCTAGCTAGCTGTATTTTTTCAATTAATCCACAACCAATAAGTCTCTCTCAACATCTTCCATCACTTGCGATCTCTGTTTCGAAAACACAGTTAAACCTTTGGCAAGAAACAGCTTCCTTGATTGTCCTTTCTGTTGCCCACAATAGTAGCGATGGTTGAAATTGGTTTCTGTACAACTGGCCAGGTCGTGGACACGCACTCCACTTTTCATACTTATCAATGATCTCTTTCTTCATCTCTATAGTAAATCTCACCCTTATTTGCTAAAGGGTTGGCACTAGAAGCTTTCGTGGGGGCCCATGGTCACTTATTTGGCAGATAAAAATCACCCAAAACACTAATAATACGAAATGTTCCATGGTATGCTTTTAAAAGAGTTACCGCGGAGCTTGGCTGGTAAAACCAATGCCACCGGTGGCACATGTGAGGCTGGCTAAGGCCACATTGGACGCGTCTCGGACAAGAGTGGTGAGCGGTTTTTGAGCGGTATGCGAGGCAAAATTTTTGCATAAAAGCAAGCGTATCGGATTTAACGTTATGTTGGATGGAGACGGTAATGCGGGGGTCCAATTGTACATGTAGTAAATAAGATTTTATTATTCATTAACCTTAAATGGGGGGGGGGGTGGAAAAAAAAAAAATTTATTAGGGGGGGGGGGGTATTATAAAATAAAAAAAAAAAAAACAAACTCCTCATCTGCTTGGTACTTGTACTAATGAAGCCCAGGTGGACAAAACATTTCCTTAATAAAAGCCCCATATATGCATAAATGTCTCAATCTCTACTAACAGTAATAAACAGAGGCACACAAAAAAAAAATAATTTCAAACCAAGTTAAATAACCACATCAGTAAAAAATACCTAAATTAGAAAAACAAAAAAATTTTCCCCAAATCCCTACAGGCTCTCTGGTAATTATAAAATCCATCCCCAAGGAAGGTTCCTTGATGTGTGAGGGGCTCTTGATTTTAGGGAATTGATCTGTGCTTCCAGTTCCCGAAAATAACGCCTGAATGCATTCCACATCCCCCTCCCGAAGCCCCAACACCTAGTGCGCTGTATATCCCCGGGTTTAGCGCTTCCCTCCTTGATTATAATAATAATAATATAAAATCCATGATAAAAGCAGAAAGGTTTAAGCCATGAGCAGACTTAAAATGTGTTCCCCAGTCAACTGTACTCAATTTTTATAATTAATATAATCACAGGGAAGTGGCTAAAACCCATAGGATTATACAGCGCATGTGGGGAAAGGGGTGGAAGGTATTCAGGCTCAATCAGGGAACTGGAGCACAATCCAATTCCCTAGATCAAGAGTCCCTCACCAGTGTCAAGGAACCTCCCTCGAGGGGAACTGTACTCAGGCAATACAGAGGGGAGGCTTGAGTGCACCTAGCAAACAAATGACCTATGGTGAGGTGTGCACTCGAACACCCACCATCCCTGCCGAACCCGTGTTTAATCTTCCTATCATATGTAGGACCCACTACTCCTAGAACAGGATGTACAGTATATGGCCCATAATAATTATGAGCCTATATAGCAGCATTTGCCTTGCCAACTGCTCATTTATTTCCCAGACGACAAATATAGCGCAGGTCCCAACAGACTTCAAGGTTTATTACATTTGTAGGGGAAAACTGTAACCTTAGGCATTACACAGGGGAAATGGGACGGCACTCTGAGAAAGGAGATTTAGCTCCATTAACTTTAACCAAGAGCCTTCACCAATGTCTGGGCAACCTCCCTTAAGGAACATTATATATATATAGAAAAAAGCAGCACTGAACCCACTAGGGTATAAAAAAAAAAACTCCTGGTTCTTTTGGAGAACAGCAGGGCAGTCAAGCATATTGCGTCCAAGGTTTATCATCAAATTTTTTCAAGAACATTGCCGAACTATAATCCATGCAACAATTCCCACTCTACTGGATAGGTATCCCCTGCAAAACTTGTGTATATTACTGACTAGGGGTCATGTTATCATCATTCAGCAGCTTCATCCCCTTTTTTTTTTGTTTAAGTGAGCTTGTATAATTACAACACTAGTATTATGAGATATGTATTTATTTGGATAGTTATTAGTTTCTGAGTGTTGCATGTGCTTACAAAATGTGTGTCTTTTATCATAGAAACCAAATGACTGCAAAATTAAAAAATAATGCGCTAAAGCAGATGGCACTGAATGACCCACATGGATTATAATATGTTTGGTGTTTTTAGTATTTAAAGATTACAAACTACAGGAAGGTCATACAGAGTCAGGAATATCTTTAATTGGTTATTGTAAGACATTTAAAGTGACCAAGTTGTATGTATAATACACTTTTACCCAGGTGTATAAATCAAATAGAGAGGAAAAGGAGTGTAGAAGTCTCCTAGGAAAAGTTAGAGAGGGAGGAGGGGTAAAGTATGCATAGTGGGCTAGGATAGCCAGCAGCTTGTGTGAGCATGTTTGGGAGGAGATGGGAGGAAAGTGGTTTTTATGATTTTAACATGCCTGTATGGAGTGTGAACAATGTAACATCTTATATGAGGGATTCAGGGAAACTGTTAGCCAGATTGAGTCCTGAGGTGGAAAGTACAGCGCCTAGCACTCTGTAGGAAAGGTTGGGATGTTGCAGTTTGAGGGCCATCCCGAGCTATGATGTTGCCACACCTCTGCAGATGAGTTGTAAAGAGGGATAGAGAGTAATTTTTTTTATAGGTCACACACCTAGGTGGTTTGAAGTTGGTGTTAAAAAAAAAATCCCGTATATACAATATTATAAAAAAAAAGTATGGCTAAACCTTACAAGTGTCATGCAGCTTAAGTACATTATAGAGATTGTCTATTCATGTAGGGAATGCTGAACCTATTAAATTGTCACATACACCAGGGGAAATGATAGCTGTCAATTTGACTCCAAATAAAGTGGAGGGTATCGGTTGAAATTTTTCAGATCAAGAGCCCTTTCAACCAGCATCAAGGCACCTCCCTTTTAAGGAACATATCAAGATGTCTTCCAGAAATACACAAACCCAGGTTTAATTGTCTATTTTGTATACATGAGCCTAGATCACAGATCCGCCCCGGCTACGGGGGCATTAACCCCAAAACCCTTCTCCAGGTATAATATAAAATTTTAAATCAAACTCAGCTACTCCTACCACTTCACCCACCAGATGATAAGTTCTGGCACCAGGCATTAATGAGATTAACAGTACTTATGCAAAGAAATGAGAAAAAAAACAAAAGCAGCAGCTTTTTGGGTGTCTCAGTTGCAATACTTTGAGTCCATAGCCAGAGACCCAAGCAATGACCCTTTCCACCGGGATTTATATCAAATTTTGACAAATGGAGTCAAGATTTTAAAATTATGCAAGAATTTTTTGAAACAAGTAGTAACCCAATCTTGGGAAAAGCCACTAGCACTTGATGGAAATTGTGTACAAGTGATAAACACTGGCTAGTTTTCCTTTTAATAGAAAAAGAATACATTTCGATTTGTAAATTTTTTTTTTTTTTTTTACTATTCTCTTAGATAACAACTGCCGGAGGGGAGAATTTACTGGTGATTTCAAATAAGGTCTTCTCTTACATGATGAAGAAAAATCCACATTTTCCTGGTCAACAATGAACACTTGCACTAGTTACAAGCCCGAACTGTGGATCTCTTGAATAAAGAGGTCTGGATCATTAATGATTGGTAATCAAATATTTTCTAGCACAATTTTACTCTTAAATTTGAGTTGCCTAGCTCCGAATACAGTCAATATTGTTATGTATCGAATATGATTAATAATACATCCCTCAATCTAAACTAAATTGCTAATAATCTGACCCACCATGAATACATAAAAACGTTTATGAAAAGTTCATTAGACCGCATTATTAATAAAGTAAGAATTATTTAAAGAGATGATGGGACACAATTACAAAAGAAGATTACATTCTTTTAAAGTAAAGGCATAAAAATTGAGGCATAATAAGTCTTCTGGTTCAGGATCTGTCCATTTTAAATATTAAAGTTATTTCCAATTCTTAACCCCATCAGTGTCAGTCCCGTAATTAACGGCTTGAAGCCAGTGACTGTCTATAAAACTACGCCAAAATCCCTAGTGGCTATCAATCTTGTGGGAGAAAAGCTGGTAGTTCCTACATATGAGAGAATGGTCTGAGTTGGTTAGTGTGTAGAGCCTAAAAGAAAAAAACTGTAGCACAGTGCATAGAAAATAAAAAAATGAACGGTTTTTGGTTAATCAACGACACTGTTTGTGGTGTATTTCCTTATGAGTAATTTATGGTTTTATTCTTGTTTCTTGGTCTTAATTGATCGAATGGGAGATAAAATAACATAAATTATGGATTATTTTGAATAGTTTACAGAGACTAAAAAAGTATAGCTTTAAAAGTGAGCACAAATTAGCGTAAATTTAAAATTTTTGACATTAGTTATCAGGAGTAAACAAATCACGTCAAACATTCATCCAATACCTCAATTTGTGTGTCTAGGTGCATTCATGATGTGTTGATATTACTTATACTAATATAGTCGACAGTTATACATGTAATCTGAATACCAGTACCTCTTCTAATTTTGTATTGTGTGAAGTAAAAACTTCTAAATGAATAGCGAAGGCATAATATAATATGGGGGCCAGAGACTGACTAATGAACAGAGAAAATGTTCTTTAGTGTCAGGAATGTCTGCATTATTTATCTGGCCCTATTTTGAATGGCCTTTCTGGAATTTTGTGAAATTGGCCAAATTAGTAATTTCTGCGGTCTTTTTATTTTTGGGTAGGTAAATAGAGAGTAAATGGGCAGTTTTTTCATGTACTCAATTGAACAGAAAAAATGGAGATCTAGTGAAATGATATGATCTGTCAACGAGCAAAAGGAATTGGCCCAAAACTAGGCTCCAGTAGGAAATCGCCAATCCATAAATATCACTGAGGCCTAATTGCAAACTACTTTCTGTCTTGTCACACCCTATGGTCTTCATTCTATCTAATGACAACCAAGAAAGAAGACAATAAAACCATAAAAACTTCCTAAAAACACCTCAAAATCATTTTAAACCAACACAAAGTCAGAGTTTTGCTTTTTCCCATAACGTACTGCATGGGGCAGGATTTTTTTTTTATACTGTGCACATCTTACCACACGCCGCGTTCATTCTCTCATGTCAGACCAAAATTTATTGTTCCCAACTTATCGAAGGGAGTCGAGTTTAACGAATGCAGATCTTCGCAAGTGACCCAGGTGTCAATATCAAGAATCTATTATATGAGATAGTAAAATGGGTTAGTGATGGCAATGGATGATATCAAATTTTTGCTGATTACCAATACTTAATTTAGTGCCAAAACCAATACCATCAAAATTAAGTCCATATTTTAAAGCAGACCCCTATAACAGAAAAAAGTTCTATACCCATTTACAGTAAGAAACTCATAACAATGTTTAAAGCCATTATCTGAGCTGCCATAAAAATAATAGGACTTATTTTCTTATTGCTGTATATGAACTGAAATGGAAATATATGACTAAAAATATATTTACAATATAATTTTCAGTACATCAAATGAAAATTATGGAGGGAAAATACCTTAACCCTTTGACTGTCCGCGGCCGTATATATACGTTTTGTGAGTACCGTGTTGACGACTAAATACTCATAAATTCTAGCGTGCTTCCAAATCAGGCAGGAGAAGCTAGTTGCCACATGTTAGAGCATGGGTCTGTGTGGTCAGTTGCACACATAAAAAAAATCCTGGAGCACGCAGTGGCATAATGGAGAAAAAAAAAACTCCGACCGTTTTTTTTAATTATAATGCCGAGACTTTGTGTCTATTTTCGTATAGTATTTGTGTTGTATTCTCGTTTTTCCAGGTCTCATTTGATAGAATGGAAACTAATTATAGAAAATGGAGGTGATTTTGATTAATATTACTATAAAAAGTACCTGGAATGGGGGAGCACAAGTACAGGAAATGTTTGATTTTTGACGATGTTCAAAAGGTAAACAAATGATGTCATGTACCAATACATGGTTCCAAATAGCCATTCTAAATACGCAGATCAAGAAGGGGTTGATGTAATTTTTACAATTATTACAGTATTTCAGTAGTCCCAGCATAACACAAATCCTTCTATATTTTTGTTGAATAAAATTTCAAAATAAAAAAGCAAGAGTAATATCACAGTGCCCCTGGAGACATGACTGATGAACAAGGAAAATCTTATTTAAGAGCCAGGAAAGACTGCGCTATTGTTCATTCAGGACCCTTATTTTGAAATTGTCTATTTTTTAATTTTCGTGAAATTGTCCAAATTGCAAATTTCTGACCATGTTATTGGTAGTTGAAAATCGGTAAATGGGCAGTTTCTAGTGCTCAATCGTGATAAGAAAAAAATAGAGTTCGGAAGAAATAGTTAGGAGTTTTGGTTGACTGGAATAACGGAATAGCCGAAAATCGGAGCTCAAAGTGGCGAAATTTGCCGATTTTTAAATATCGCCGAAGTCGCTAACTTCGCGAGAGGCTAATTCCGCCATTTTCCATCCAAATTTTCGTAATTTTGGTGACCTTTACAATCGGGAAAAGATTCTCTCTCAGTTCATAAGAAAGAAATAATTTTTTTTTTTTTCGAATATTTTGCGACACCAGGAGCAACTTTCATGAATTGGGCCCCCTTCGACAGTCAAAGGGTTAATATTATGAAAACAAAATTTGTGTATTTATAATTAAAGACCTAATATCTGGTTTGTACCTGAATCTCTGTACATTATTTTATTTGTATATGAGGGTTTCCAAAAAATAAATTGTATCAGCATTTTTCCTTCAAACTAAACCATACATAATCAGTAGCAGTATCTGACGTGCAATATATAACCTCAGCCCTAACCAGCTAATATGTTTCCAGAATTTATTTAACGTCGAATAGCATCTCTATTGTTATATTCTTTGGACTGTTTTTCCAGCACAGTTGTTTGCTGTAAAACTGTCATCATCCTGTACTACACTTTTTCAGCCTCTCTAATGAATACTTGGTCACGATGGCATTTGTTCGCCTATTAGTTTCCTTTGACCTTTCTTCTGCCCTACTAACTTGAAATACAGCCCTCTCCACTTAACAACAGGGTTCCGTACCTAAGAGTAGGTCCAGTAAGCAACAGGTTCGTTAAGCAGGCGCAAGACAATACTGGAAGTGGGTTTGTGTCAACCATCTTTAGATGTTATTTTAATGTCACCTTTGCCCCATTTATAACATTTCTAGTATAGACTTAAATGTTTCTAGTGTAACTATATACTTAATAAACAGAAGAAGAAATCAGCTCTAATATACATTACTTAGGTTTTGCAAACTGGTTGGAGAGCTAGTTGTAAGTTTGAGTGAACGGTAAATGAGTACGTTGCTAAGTCGAGGAGAAAGGCATGTACTGTGTTGAGACGAAAAACCTAGATTATCATCCCTGTGCATGTTATGTTTATGTACATCTCCTCACTTTGGAAAGCAAGGGGGTTAGTAACCCCTCTCTCCTTGGTATAAATAACTAAAGGTGAAATTATTATTAATAATAAAAAAGACATGGCTAAACCTACAAGGGCATACAGCGACTAAATGGTGAGAAAGTTGTTTCTTCTTTTTTGGGCCACCTGTCTAATGGGCCAGTGGGTTTTAAAGAAAAAATCTATCCACTTTACCATATTCACTAAACAATATGTGTACTTACTTCCTATAACTTGCTGTACCTATTCTCCACATTATGCAAGCATCTGTGTGCCGGAAACTTAATGTCTTTTGTTCTTTTCTATGAGCTGCTGGTATTGGGATACAGCTTGTGAACCCTTCACCACATGCCCAGCTGAGAAACTATCTTAGCATCCAATTTTAGGCCTGCCGAATTAATTAACAATCCACCTCCAGCATCCTTTGGGTCATTTCAGTTTCTCACCAACATGCTGTAAAAATAGAAAAACAAATCATAATTAAAGCAAACTTTTTGAGTCATAACTTCAGGCTTCCATAAAATCTCTTAAACACAGATAAGAATAAGTTTATGAAATATGATGTATTAACCCGAACGTGTCTATTGACTATGTGCCCATGTAATAAAATGGTTGAGTGATAAGGTATTTGGTACATTTTCTTCTATTTAAAAGACAACTGATGTCTAGATTAGTATTAAAGGGACTAAACAGAAATACAGGAAAGGGAGGTTGAGTGTTGAATGTCCGTGAAAAAGTATATATCTAAAAAGGCAAAAAGAAATGAAACCAGCGTATGATGGTACCAACAATACTAAGTAATTAGGCAAGGACCTCACAATATAACATTGCAGCTTAAGGCCGTGGAGAATCCACATTTGAACAGCGCCTGTTAGCCAAATATATATGCCAAGATTCAGAGCAATATAAATTAAAAGATTGGTGAGGGATACACCAAAAAAAAAAAAAAAAATATCAAAGGGTATAGGCGAGGTCACTGAAGTGGATTAGAAACTACAAGAGGATGGAGCATAGAAACACTTCATAGTATGAAGGCAGGCAGGGTAAGAGACTGTCCAAGGAATGGTTGGCATGGTAGGTGTAAAAGGAAAGCTTTAAAGCTGGAAAATCAGCAGCCATGTCATAGAAAGTTATGGAGACAAGTAAATTTCTCATTCTCAATTACATCTCCTCTCACACATTCTCTCACTCTCTCCTCCTGTCCGTGAGTGTGTAGTGTGGATGCGCGCGCAATTTCCCTACCCTTTTTCGTTATGATCGCTTGAGGACGCTATCTCCTGCTAGCTGTTTTTCATTTATCCACACCAATAAGAGTCTTTTAAACATCTTCCATCCCTTGCGATCTCTGTTTCGAAAACACATTTAAAACCCTTTGGCAAGAACAGCACCCTTTGGGATTGCCTTTCTGTTGCCCACAATGTAGCGATGGTTGATTTGGGTTTCTTGTACAACCGGGCCCAGGTCGGTGACACGCACTCCACTTTCATACTTATCAATGATCTCTTTCTTCATTTCTATAGTAATTCTCACCCTTATTGCTATAGGGTTGGCACTAGAAGCTTTCTTGGGGCCCATGGTCACTTATTTGGCAGATAAAATCACCAAAAACACTAATAATACGAAATGTTCCGATTGTATGCTTGGATGTTACCGGGGGAGGCTGGCTGGTAAACAATGCCCCCCGGTGGCACATGTGAGGCTGGCTAAGGGCGCACATTGGAACGGGGTCTCGGACGAAGAGTGGTGAGCGGGTTTTGAGCGGTATGCGAGGCAAAATTTTTGCGATAAAGCAAGCGGTTATGCGGATTTTACGTTTGTGATGGCGACGGTATGCGGGGGTCCACTGTACATGTAGTAAATAAAGTTTTTTATTATTACATTACCTCAAACTCCTCCTCTGCTTGGTATTGTACTAATGAAGCCAGTGTGGCAAAACATTTCCTTAATAAAGCTTCCCATATATTGCATAAATGTCTCAATCTTCTACTAACGGAATTTTAACAAGCACACAAAAAAAAATAATTCAAACCAAGTTAAATTAACCAGATCATTTAAAAATTACATTAAATTATGAAAAACAAAAAATTTCCCCAAACCCCAACAGGCTCTCTGGTAATTATAAAATCCATGCCCCTCAAGGAAGGTTCCTTGATGTTGGTGAGGGGCTCTTGATTTAGGGAATTGGATCTGTGCTCCAGTTCCCCGAATTAAGCCTGAATGCCTTCCACATCCCCCCCCAGGCGCTTTAAAATCCTCCGGGTTTAGCGCTTCCCTTGATTATATAATAATATAAAAAATCCATGATAAAAGCAGAAAGGTTTAAGCCATGAGCAGACTTAAAATGTGTTCCCCAGTCAACTGTACTCAATTTTTATTATTATTATAATCACAGGGAAGTGCTAAACCCATAGGATTATACAGCGCATGTGGGGAAAGGGGGTGGAAGGTATTCAGGTCATTCAGGGAAACTGGAGCACAATCCAATTCCATAGATCAAAGAGTCCTCACCAGTGTCAAAAGGAACCATCCCTCCGAGAGGAACTGTACTCAAGCAATACAGGGGGAGGCTTGCTCTTGAGCACCTGCATACAATTGACTATGGGTTGATGTGTGCACTAGAACACATATCCTGCCGAACCATGTTTAATCTACTATTATTATGTAGGACCCACTACTTCATAAGAACAGGTGTACAAGTATATGGCCCATAAAATTATGAGCCTTATTATAGCGATTTGCCTTGACAACTGCTATTTTATTTCCCAGGACACAAATATAGCCAGGGTCCCAAACCATTTTGACATCATGTTATTACATTTGTAGGGGGAAAACTAACCTGTAGGCATTACACAGGGGAAATGGGAGGCACTCTGATGGAAAAGGAGAGGTTCGCTCCATTAACTTGTAACCAAGAAGCCTTCTCCAATGTCTAGGCACCCTACCTTAAGGGTCATTATTATTATAAATATAAAAAGCAAGCACTGAAACCCACTAGGGTATAAAAAAAAAAACTCTGATCTTTTGGACTGGCGGGAAGACAAGCATATTGGTACAAGGTTTATCATCTAAATTTGTTTCAAGAAATTGCCAAATATTATCCATGCAAAAAATTCCACTCTACTTGGATAGGTTACCTGCAATTGTGGTATATTAATGACTTGGTGCTTGTTTTCATCTCAGCAGCTCATCCCTTTTTTTTTTTTTTTTAGTGGAGCTTGTATAATTACTACAATAGTTTTTGAGTATTGTATTTTTTGGTAGTTTTAGTTTGGATGAGTGTTGCATGTGCTTACAAATGTGATGTCTTTTATCATAGAATTCAATGACTGAAAGAATTAAAAAAAAAATGCAGACTAAAAGTCAGATGGCACTGAAGACCCACATGGTTTTAATATTTTGGTTTGGTGTTTTAGTTTTAAAGATTATCAAACTACAGGAGGGTCATACATGAGTCTGGTATACTTTAATTGCTAATTTAGAGATTAAAGTGAACTAGTTGTTTGTATATATACACTTTACACAGGTGTATAAATATGTAATAGAGGGAAGGAGTGGTAGGGAGTATCCTTGGAAAAGTTAGAGGGAGGGGGTAAAGTATGAAGTGGCTAGGAGATAGCCTGCGGGCATGGTGAGCAGTTTGGGGGAGGAGTGGAGGAAAAGTGGTTTTTATGATTTAACTGCTGTTGGTGTGGAACAAGGTAACCAATTTATGAGGGATTCAGGGAAAATGGTTAGCCAGATTTGAGTCTAGAGGTGGAAAGTACAGGCCTGACTCTGTAGGAAAGGTGGGGATGTTGCAGTTGGAAGGGCCATCGAGCTTTGTTATTGCCAAACTTGGCTAAAAAAGGGGTGATGTTGATAAGAGGGTAGAGAGTATTTTTTTTATAGGTCACTAATACCTAGGTGGTTGGTAGTTGGTGGTAAAAATAAATCCGTGTATATACAAATTATAATAAAAAAGTGCTAAACCTACAAGTGTCATGCAGCCTTATGTACATAGAGATTGTCTTTACATGTAGGCGAATGCTGAACTATTCAAGGTCAACATAGCACCAGGAAATGAGAGGTGTCAAATTTGATCACAGGAAAGCCGGAGGGGATGTTTGAAATTTTAGATCAAAGAGCCCTTTCACCAGCATCCAAGGCACCTCCTTTTAAGGAACATATCAAGTGTACTTCTCAGAATACACTACACAGGTTTAATTGTCTATTTTGTATACATTGAGGGGCTTGTCACAGACCAGGCTGCAGGGGCTATTAACCCCAAAACCCTCTCCATGGTATAATATAAATTTTAAATAAAACTTCAGGCTTAATCCTTCCTTCTCCCAGCAGATGATAAGTTTGCACCAGGCATTAATGAGATAACAGGTACTTATGCAAGAATGTGAGAAAAAAAAACAAAAGCAGCAGCTTTTGGGTGTCTCAGTTGCAATACTTGGTGGCATAGCAGACCCAAGGGCAAATGCAATTCCATGGGATTTATATCAAATTTTGACAAATGGAGTCATAGATTTAAAATTTGCAAGAATTTTTAACAAGTAGTAACAAAAGTATTGGGAAAAAATGGCCTCTGCACTTGATGGTAATTGTGGTGCAAGTGATAAACACTGGCTGTTTGTTTTTCCTTTTATTAGTATAAAGATTACATTTCGTTGTAAATTTTTTTTTTTTTTACTTTCTTTAGATTAACATCTGCAGAGTATTTACTGGTGATGTTCAATAAGGTCTTCTTTTCATGTTGAAGGAAAAATTCCACTTGCTGGTCATTCCAATGACACTTAGCTAGTTACGGCCCAACTTGGTCTCTGAAATGAAAGGTATGGATCTTTAATGATGGTAATTTAAATAATTTCATGCCACATTTTTACTCTTAAAATTTGATGTTGGCCTATCTGAATAAGTCAGATTTTGTTTTGTATTCTGAAATGATTTTAAATAATAAATCCCTCATATCTATATAAATTGCTAGTAATAATCTGACCCACATATGGAATAATAAAAACTTTTGAAACGTTAATTAGACTGCATTTTTTGTAAGACTTATTTATAAGAGATGTTTGGACAACAAATTAACAAAAGAAGAAGTTACATCTTTTAAAGTAAAGGCATAAAAATTTGAGGCATAATAGCTTCAGGTTCATGGTTCTGTCCATTTTAAATATATTAGTTTATTTCAATCTTATCCACTTTCGTGTCAGTCCCGTATATTTACGGCTTTGAAGCCAGTGTTCTGTCTTAATACTACGCCAAAATTATAGTGGCTTCCAATCGTGTGGGAGAAAGCTGGTCTAGTCTACATATGAGAGAATGGGTTGAGTGGTTAGTGTGTGCAGATAAAAGAAAAAAAAACGTGGGTAGCACGTGCATGAAAAAAAAAAAATGAAGTGTTTTGGTTGTATAACAAGGACACTTTGTGGTGTATTTCCTTATGGTATTTATGGTTTTTTCTTGGTTTTTCTTCGGTCAATTGACGAAATGGGAGATCATATTACAGAAATATGGATTATTTTGAATAGTTTACAGTTTATTGTAGCTTTAAAGTGAGCTCAAATTAGCGGAAAATTTTAAATTTTTGACAATGTTCAGGAGTAAACAAAGCACGTCCACACATCCAATACACGTCAATTGTGTGTCTATGTGCATTCATGAGTGTGTTGATTATTACTTATACAATTATCACAGGTTATAGTAATTCTGAATAAACTGTAAATCTTCTAATTTTTTGTGTGAATAAAAATTCTAATGAAAAGCAAGCATAATATAAGAGGGGCCTGGAGGACGTGACTAATGAACAGAGATAAATGTTCTTTTAGTGTAAGGAATGTCTGCATTATTTTCTTATGGTCCCTTATTTGAATGGGCCGTTCTTGAATTTTGTGAAATTGCCAAATTAGTAATTTTCTGGTCAATTTTTTTTGGTAGGTGGAAATAGGTAAATGGGCAGATTTCATGTACTTCTATTGTTAGAATAATGGTGTTCTAGTGAAATGATATGAGTCTTGTCAAACTGGAGCAAAGGAATTTGGCCCTACAAAATATGCTCCTAGTAGGGGATTTGCCAATCCATAAATATCACTGATGGCAATTGCAATCTAACCTTCTGGGTCTTGTAACCACCCTATGTCTCAATTCTATCTAATGACACCAAGAATAGAATGACAATTTAAAATCCATAACAAAACTTCCTAGGAAAACACTCAAAATCATTTTTAACCAAAACACAAAGTCTGAGGTTTGCTTTTCCCATTACGATTACTGCATGGGGGCATGGATTTTTTTTTAATACGTGCCACACTCTACCAAACACATTCATTCTCTCATGTCTAGACCACAGAAAAATTTATTGTTCACAATCTTATCGAGGGAGTCGCAGTTTAAAATGCAGATCTTCGCAAGTGACCCCAGGTGTTCAATAAACATTAGATCTATATATGAGATAGTAAATGGGTTAGTGATGGTAATGGGATTGGATATAAAATTTTTGCTGATTTCCAATACTTAATTTTAGTGGCCAATACCACATTACCATCAAAATTTTGTCAAATATTTTTGCAGACCCTAATAACCTGAAAAATGTTCTATACCCATTGATTCAGTAAGAAAGCCTCTATAAACAAGTGTTTAAAGCTTTTATCTGAGCTGCCAATAATGAATAGCATTATTTATCTTATGTTGCTGTATTGAACTATTGAAAATGGAAATAGTGATGACTAAAAATAGTTTTACAAATTATTTTCAGTAAATCAAATGCAAAATTATGGGGGAAAATTCCTTAACCTTTACTGTGCGGCCGTATATAATACGTTTGTGCGGCTTTAAAATAAGGCAGGAGAATGCTGGTAGGCCCACATGTGAGAGAATGGGGTCCGTGTGGTCAGTGTGCACCACTAAAAAAAATCCTGGAGCAAGCAGTGCATAATGAGAAAAAAAAAACTGCCGACCGTTTTTTTTTTTTTTTTTTTAATTAAAATTGCGACTTTTTGTGGTCTATTTTTCGTATTGTATTTGTGGTTGTATTCTCGTTTTCATGGACTCATTTGATAGAATGGAAACCATATTATAGAAATGGCAAAGGTGATTTTGATTATTTTACTTAAAAGAAAACCTGGAAATGCGAATCACAGAAGTACAGGAAATGTTTGATTTTGCCCTGATGTTAAAAAGTAAACAAATGATGACATTGTCCAATAATGTCCAAATAGCCATTCTAATACGCAGTCTTGAATGGGTTGAGTAATTTTTACAATTATTACAGTATTGCAGTAGTCTGCATAAAGTAAATCTTCTATTTTTGTTTGAATAAAATTTCAAATAAAAAGCAAGAGTAATTTCACAGGGACCTGGAGACATGACGGATGAACAAAGAAAAGTATTATTTTAGAGCAGGAATGTCTGCATTGTTTCATTCTGGACCTTATTTTGAAATTGTCCGTATTTTTAATTTTCGTGATATTGGCCAAATTGCAAATTTCTGACCATGTTATTGGGTAGTTGAAATCGGTAAATGGCAGTTTCTGTGCTATTTCGAGAAAAAATAGAGAGTTTCTGAAGAAATAGTTATGAGTATTGGTTTTGACTGGAATAACGGATTAGCGAAATAGGGGCTCAAAGTGGGCGAAATTGACGATTTTTAATTACGCCGAAGTCGCTACTTCGCGAGGGCGTAACTTCTCGTCAGGGTTTCCATCAAAATTTCGGTTTTTTTGGTGTACTTTACAATCGGGGGAAAAAGATTTCTCTATATTTCATAAGAAAAAATAATTTTTTTTTTTCGAATATTTTGCGAAACCAGAGCACTTCAGGATGGGCCTTCGACAGTCAAAGGGTTAATATTTGTAACAAAATTTGTTTATAATTAAAGACTAATATCTGGGTTGTACCTTGAGCTATGTACAGTGTAATTTTATTATGTATATGAGGGTGGTTTACAAAAATAATTTGTACTGCAATTTTCTTCAAAATTACCATACATAATCTGTTAGCTGTTATTGGTACGTGCATATATAACCTCATCACTAACCAGCTATTTTGTTTTCCAGTTTTTTATTAACTTTACGAATAGCATTTCCTATTGTTTTTTCTGGGTACTGTTTCAGCACAGTTGTGTTTGCTGTAAAAAACTGTCATTATCTCTGTCTACATACTTTTTCAGCTTCTCTAATGATTACATTGTAAAATATGGCATTTGTTCGCCTATTATTTCCTTTACCTTCTTCTGCCCTACTAACTGTGATATTACTGCCTCTCTCACTTAACACAGGGTTCCGTCCCTAAGAGTAGGTCTGTAAGCGAAATGGTCGTTAAGCGAGGGAGCATTTACTATAATGAAGTGGGTTTTGTGGTCCAACATCTTTTTGATGTTTTGTTAATGTAACCTTTGCTCCATTTATAAAACAGTGCTAGGTATTTTACTTAATGTTTAATTGTATTACTATATACTGTAATAAAACAGAGTAGATGAAATCAGCTCTAATATACATTACTTAGGTTTGCAAACTTGGTTGGAGAGCTAGTTGTATGTTTGAGTGATCGGGAAATAATGAGTACGTTGCGAAGCGAGGAGAGGCCCTGTTCTGTACTGTGTTGGACGATAACCTAGTTTATCATCCTGTGCATGTTTATGTTTAGTGGTACATCTCTCACTTTGGTAAGCAAGGGGGTTAAAACCCCTTTTTTGTAAAAATTTACAAAATTTGGGGAATTTTTTTATTATAATAAAAAAAAAGTCAAACCTAAAAGGGGTAACAGCGACTTTTTGTGAAAAGTTTTTTTCTTCTTTTTTTTGGGCCACCCGCAAATGGCCGTGTGTTTAAAGAAAAAAATCTACACTTTACAATTTTAAACTAAAATATGGTATTACTTCACTATATTTGTGTGTTTTTTTTCTCCACATTAGGGCAAGCATTGTGTGGGGAAACTTAATTTTTGTCTTTTCTATACTGGGGTAGGGGATACAGTTGTGTACCCTACCACATGGCCCGGAAATCTTTTTTAGCATCCAATTTTCCCTCCAAATTAAAATTTAAACAATCCCCCTCCAGCACCCTTTTGGGGGTCATGTTCATTTTCCCCAAACATGTGTGAAAAATAGAAAAAAAAATCATAAGTTAAAAACTTTTGATCATTAATTTCGGGTTTCCCAAAAATTATCTTTTAAAAACTGGATAAAAAGTTAGAAATAATGTATGAAACCAAAACTGTCTATTGGCTATGTCCCCAGGGATAAATGGTTGAGTGAAAAGGGTTTTTGGGACTTTTTTTTCTATTTAGAAAGAGCAACGGTGTCTATTTTATTTAAAAGTAGCAAAAACAAAAATAAAAAAAGGGAGGGGGAGTTTTTGAATGCTGGAAGAAAAATTTATAAGGAAGGCAAAAGAGGAATTACCAGAGTTAGGTAAAAACTTTTAAGGGGTATGAGGCATGGACTAACTTTATAACTTTTGCAGTGGGAGGATGAAGGCGTGGAGATACCACATTTGAAAACAATGTGTGCAAATATTTTCAAGAATTCGACTAGAAATTTAAAAAATGGTGTGGGGGACATCAAAAAAAAAAAATTCAAAGGGTAGAGGAGAGGTTACGAAGTGGATTAATATTTAAAGAGGGTGGAGCATAGTATAACTTCTTAAGGAAGGGAAAGGGGAAAGAGATTGTCCCAGGAATGGTTGATGGTAGAGTGCGTGTGGTGTAAGGGAATATTTACAAAAGGGTTCAAGGAAACTGGTTACTAAATTTTCTTTTGTAGGGTTTGGGAAAAACAGCGGGGTCTTCTTAAAAAGGTTTTAAAAATGTTACATTTGGGTGCAATCTGAAGTGATGCGTGCACTTTTTTTCAAAACAGCCACCAAAAAGATGGCAAATGTTTCCCCTTATTGGGCACCCATTGTGGGACTGCGTTTTTTTGGGGAAAAAAATTTCCCATGGTAGGAAAATATGCCAAATGTTAATAATACGCCATACGGTCCCCCAGTATTAAGTTTTCCAGAACATATTTCCCAAATAAATTTTTTTAAATCTACGAACATGATTTTCACAAAAATTCTTTTACTGAAAAGCAGTTTAATTTAAAATTTTCATGATTTTAAATAAAATTTTATTGCTATGCTGAAGCATCTTCCTATGAAAGTTTTTAAAATTTATGTAATTTCCCACCATCCCACTTACACCTCTCGACTTTCACCACTTGACACAACGTGTTTTTAGCAAAATTTCTGGGAAATAAAAAACTATTTGTTTGTACACAGTTTTATCCAAACCCTTTCAGTGTAAAATACAATTAACAACATAAAAAGTAAACAAACATGAAATACCAAAAAAAACAATAAAAAAAGCCATTACAAAAATGTTTTGTTGATTTCAGTAGTAAAGTTCGACTTAGCCCAAATTTTGCTTACACCGTTTCCCGGAACCGAACTCAGTCGAAGTGATGGTAGGTGTATTTCTCTATTTCACACAGTGACTAATTAGTGAAATCTCTATCTTTCTTAAAAAACTACCAAAAATTTTTAATTTCAAAGTAACCTTTTTACAACAAACCCGTTTTATGATCCAATTATTTAACCCATTAGCTGTTCTCAATTTTATGTACACAGGAGGAGGCTATTCAATCCCCCTATTTTCCCACAAACTTTTTCCCAAAAAGCATGGACACACAATATAACTCTCTGGCATTACGCCCAACCATTTAGTGTAGGCACTGTACTTTCTACCTCCAAAACAAGGTTAATTTCCCCCATTTTTATCTTGTTCAGTTAAAAAAAAAAAAAACGTTAAAGGAATGAATTTTATTCTAGAAAACTGAATTTCCCAAAAACTGTATAAAATTCCAATTTATCAATGTGTGTGAGAGCATATCCCAACTAAAAAAAAGTTACCCGTGAAAAATAGTTATTTTGCAAGGAATTTTCTGTATCCAAATGGCCTGCAGCTAAGGAAAAAAAACCCCAGTGACCAGGTTATAAAACTTAAGTAAATGAACAAAAAAACATTTTAAAAACCTCCTTTAGGATGTTGCATTGCAATTCCGAAGCATTAACCCCTAAACGGGCCAAACGTAATATACGTTTTTTTTTTCCTCCTCAAATTTGGGACATTGGCCTGGGTGCCTTGTTAGCATAAAAGGGTTCTAACACTCGGTGTGAGGGATTAAAAAAATCTGGGACCAGTAGTCCCTTTTGGGGCACCAGTTCAACGAGCACCAGCTAAGCAAACAGCGCAGCAAAACCTGGGTTCACTGATTTATTTTTAAAAGGAAATGATTTTTACCCCGGTTTTTGTGGCTTTTAGGTATATTGGCCACAAGGGGTCAGGGGAAAAATAAAAAAAAAACCCCGTAAAAAATCCATGTGCAAATTTGTGCAACACCCTTTTAGAATGTCTTTTAAAACCTATCCCCTAAGTAAAGAGAAATAATTCTGGCTGGCTGGCAGGTTGCCTGACTGGCTGACTGACAAGCTGTTGGCTGGCTAGCTGCATGGCTGGCCAGCTGCGTGGCTGGCCAGCTGCGTGGCTGGCCAGCTGCTGGCGGCCTGGCTCTATCTCCGTTTGTCTGTCTGTATCTATGTATATCTCTGTCTGTCTATTTCTGCTTGCCCTCTGTCTCTATCTTTGTCTCTGTTATCCCTGTCTATCTGTCTCTGTCGTCTATCTCTGTCTCACAGTGTGGCATGCAAAGAGTACGTAACCTTTATTCGGCGCATGTACACACCCTCATTTACAGGCTATCTCCCCCAACCAGCGAACCAGGTTGCTAAGAGTTGATGATGGGCCCCATCGTTCAACTAGTGACCGGGTTCTAGCCAATAAGATGGTTTTGGCAATCGCAGAGGTTATGTGGGTACCACTCTCCTGTCTCCCCTTGTCATTCCCATTCAAAGAGGGGTTTTGAAGCAGGGTCTGCTATCTTGTGGCTTCTATTTCTGCCTTGCTTATCGTGGAGTGCACTATACTTATCACTGTACATAGTGTACATATTGGTGTTCTAAATTGGTGAAGGATAATATAAGTCTAAACTTTTTCTGCTGTTTTTTATTTTGCTCCCATTACACCCGGGATAACAGGCCATTTGGAATCCTGGGTTGTAATATGGGTAGCCTGTCCGAGAGCTGGAGCTGGACTTAGAGAAATGGTTGAGCTTAGGGTGAAGCTCGAAAGCGGAACATTGTGCAGCTTGCTGGCTGGCATTGCATTAGCTTTGCCTACGCTTTACAAATTTTGCGTGTCAGTTACTGTTATGGTCAGCCTTGCTATTGTGTGATCGTTCAACAGCTCGCTACTAGCTTGTTCGGTGTGCTCGCTTCGCTACAGTCAATCTTCTAGAACAGTGTAGCTGTCTGGCATTGCTTTACAAATTTTTGCTTTGTCAGTTGTTACTAGCCTGTTGGGTTTGTGGAGAATTTGCAGTCGGCTTTGCTTGTATGCATTATTCTGCAATCGTACTGTGCATAGCTAAGCGTTTTCCTGCAAATTAAAGTGTTACATTGGGGTATTCTGCAATCGTTACTGTGCATAGCGAATAACTTATCCCACCTAGACGAGTCAGACGTCTGGTGTCGGCATATACTTGCATAACCTCCCTAAATTGTCCCTACAGCGTTGTTGGCAAATTGCTCGTTCCATTGGCATTAAATACAAACGCACTCTCACAGCTGTGCAACTGCATTCACCGATTGCTGAGAAACTTATAGAAGAAGAGATGGCACATCAGATCCCCCCTCTAGGGGAGCTAGGGCAAAAACTACTATGTTCTCGCAAGAGGAAGATGATACACCTATGGAGCAAATGGTCAGTATATGCAGCGGGGTTTGTCTCAAGGTGAATCAGCATCGTTGGCACTTGAGCGGGCAAAAATCAATCTTGAGCAAACTAGGGAACAGAGAGCATTCGCAAGGGAAGAATTTGATAGGGAAAGAGAAAGAGGCATTTTCTCGCATTCTGTAAAAAATTTTTAGTTTACAGAAAGCAGTACAGTTTGTTCCCCGCTTCAATGAGGCCGAACCAGAACAATTTTTCGAAAGCTTCGAAAATCGGCTCGAGCCTTGAGGTGGCCGGAACAGCATTGGGCATCGTTGGTTCATACAGCATTGTTTGGTAAGGCACAGGAATTTACGTCAGTATTAAATGACGCTGAATTTTCTGATTATCAAGTAGTGAAGACCACAGTGTTGGGAGCATATGCATGGTATCCCAGCCAAATTAAAGATTTTTAAGCTGGGCAGACGACAGTTTGGGTTTCAATCCCTAGTGACTTTGTGAGACAGCAAACCAAAGCTTTTACCAGCTGGTATAAAGCAAGTGGTGTCTGTATCTTTGAGGAGCTGGTGCAGCTTATTCTGATTGTAACCCTGCTGGAGTCTGTGGGACCAGAGGTTCAAAGTCTTTCTGCAGGTCGTGACTTAACCACTGCATTGGAGGCAGCCAGGTTGGCTGATACCTTCGAAACTAACCGCTCCTTTCCGAGCGGTCCGTCTCTCTTTTCAACAGCCTGGCATGAGCAGAGATTGGCACCTTGGAGAATGAAGTGCCAGCCGGAGGGAAAAACGTCTACGTCACCCAACTAAGTCCCCTGGTGAGCCACGCTTCTCAACTTATGTCCACCTGCGGAGAAGCAAACTACTCATGGTGCATCTCGACAACAGTATCCAGAGAGACACCAGCCAGAATGACACCATTTGCAACGTCAGCAGGGAGTAAAGGGCAAGCCTGTCGTCTGCTTCCTGTGTAATAAAGTAGGTCACATCCGTCCCAACTGCCCCATAAACCCCAACCCATTGGGAAAAAATCTCTAATATCCCTAGAAAACTGTCCCCTAGAGAAGTAGAAAAAGGTATGGCCCCTTATTATTGCAAGAGTCTTATTTCCCTTCAGGAAAACTCAGAAACAACTGAAGTAAAGACCTTTAGAGATACTGGAGCATATTGCTCACTTGTAAGAGAAGGAATATTTACCCCTTTCAGAGAACACTTCCTTGAATTCCTCTGTTTTATTGGAAGCTTTTGGGAGGAGCTATATTTTCCCTGTCCCTTTGCATAAAATTTTTTGTACAGTGCAAATATTACACTGGTACTTGACTGTAGGTGTCTCAAAAGGATTCCCCATGAAAGAGCCAGGGTTATTACTGGGTAATAACATTCCCTACTGTTAGTGCGTGTCCTGAACCTATAATGAGTAATTCTTCTCCGGTTTTGGCCATAACTCGGGCAAATCCCAAAGGGGTTGTCTGGAGAAAAATGTTGACCTATCCTTGGAGGGACTCCGATCTCGGAATAGCCACGTTGTTTTATGAGGCACCCGGGCCGGACCCTTTCTTAAATCAATGAACGGGACCCCGATCAAGCCTTCCTATTCCCAGGTTGCAGGATTGCCAGATGTCTGTTTCCATGCCCGAGGGACTGTCCTTCCGGGAGGAACAACGAAAGGCCCCTTCTCTAAAATTCGCTTCTCAGGAAAGCCATGGGTAAATCCTCTTTGGGTCACCCGGTCAAGTATGAAGTTTAAAAACGATTATTTGATCTACAATGAGACTGGTAAGGAGATAGAGGGCCGGCAATTGTATGACAGGTTGTGGTTCCAACTAAGTTTAGACCTAAAAATATTAAATATAGATCATAATACTTCATTAGGAGGTCACTTAGGAATTACTAAAACCTTGTATAGAATCACAAAAGAATTTTATTGGCCAAAATTAAAGAAAGAGTGAAGAATCACATTAGGTGTTGCCGAGAATGTCAGCAAGTAGGGAAACCTGGACATTCCATTAAACCTGCACCTCTCCAACCTATACCTGCTGATGGAGAACCTTTTGCAGGGTTTAATTATAGATTGTGTAGGCCCACTACCTAGGTCAAAGTCTGGAAATCAATATTTATTTAAAGATTAGGATAAAGTAACCAGATATCCTGAAGCATTCCCATGTGCAGTATTAATACTAAAGCTATTCAAAGCTTTACAAAATTCATTTCTTGTTTTGGCATTCCTAAAACTATTCAAAGTGATCAAGGTACTAACTTTAAATGCCAAAGCATTTAGGGAAGTATTAACTAGGTTAGGGATAATCCACAAACTTATCCATGCCTATCTCCTCAGTCCCAAGGCGCCCTTTGGAAAGATTCCATCAGACTTAAAAACAATGATGAGAACTTTTTTGCATGCACTTTCCTACAGAATGGGATGAATCACTACCTTTGTTGTTGTTCTCAGTACGAGAGACGGTGCAAGAGTCACAGGGTATAGTCCGTTTGAGCTGATCTTTGGGGACAATGTAACGAGGTCCTCTTCGGGTGCTCAAAAAAGGATGGATTGAGAAGACGTTAGCTCAACACTCTACAACCCCTCTTCAAGGTTGCAGGTGGCACGTCAGTTAGCCAAGGCTAACCTAAAGACAGCTCAAAGTAAGATGAAACAGAGGTATGACAGAAGTGCACAATTCCGCTCCTTCCATCCAGGAGACAAGGTGTTGGTGCAGGAACTATACCCGGCCACAACCCTTTAAAGCTAGATTTACGGGAAACCCATGCAGATTGTAAGTAGATTATCTGATGTAAATTATGTGGTAGCTCCCATTGATAAGACCTCAAAAACTAAAACACTTACCACATTAATCAATTAAAATATTTCCATACACCAGATAGTCCCAGTAATGACTCTGTCCTCTACCTCTGAGGACGACTCTGATTCTTTGCACTCTATCTCTGAAATTAATATTAAACTTTCAAATTCTGTTCTCAAGGATCCTAGCCCTTTAATGGAGGGACTATCTGAAACACAAGCAACAAATTTAACTGAGCTTCTACAGTCATCCTAATTTTTTCATATGTGCCGAAAAAATGTACGTTAGGTTATCATGATGTGGATGTGGGAAACTCTAAACCAATTAAACTCTCCCCCTACAGAGCTAATCCTGAAAAGCAAAGGTTACTTCAGCAGGAAGTAGAATTTTTTGTTAAAGCATGGTTTAGTGGAGGAGTCATCTAGTCCATGGGCTTCACCGTGCATCCTTGTGAAGAAGGCTGATGGAGGGTTTCGTATGTGTACAGACTACCGTAAGGTGAATGAGGTCACAATTACAGATGCTTACCCTCTTTTCCCCGTCTGGATCGTAATGGGCTTTGTGGGTAAGGGGTACTTTTGTATCTAAGTTAGATCTCCTTAAAGGTTACTATCAGGTACCTTTTTAAGGGTAAGGGGAAGAAAATCTCTGCCTTCGTAATTCCAGGAGGTCATTATCAATACACAGTACTCCCTTCGGAATGAAAAATCCCCCCTTCATTCCAGAAAAATTATCCATCAGGCTATTAAAGGACTTGAAGGCACGGCAGCGTACCTAGATGATATTGTTGTGGTGTCTGATACTTGGGATCAACACCTACTTAGACTTAAGGCTCTTTTTGAGACCTTTAAGAGTTCCCATTTAAAAAGTTAATTTATCTAAATCTTCCTTTGGCCAGGCCACTGTCACTTTCTAGGCCATGAAGTAGGTAGTGGTAAAGTTGCACCTAAACTTGCTAAAGTTCTTGCTATTAAAGATTATCCAGTTCCTCATGATAGGAAATCTCTTCGTTTCCTAGGCATGATAGGATTTTACAGAAGATTCTGTAAGAATTTCTCAGATATTAGCCCCTCTTACCTCTCTTTCCAGTCACAAAGTTCCCCCTTTTAAATTTGGGCCCCAGATTGTCAAACTGCTTTTGACAAAGCAAAAAGAATATTGTTACTGCACCCATTTTCTTGTCTCCAGACTTCTCCAAAACCCTTTTTTATTACAGGTTGATGCTTGTGAGTCTGGGGGTTTGGGGGAGTACTATTACAAAACGAGAATGAGGGAGTTGCAGCCTGTAGCATACTTTTCAGCCAAGTTAAAGCCACATCAGGGGCTTACTCTACCATTGAAAAAGAAGCCCCCGCGCTGGTACTGGCTTTGGAGCATTTTGATGTTTATGTGGGCCAGACATCGCAGGTGGTCACAGTCTACAGTGATCACAATCCTCTAGTATATCTCCAAGCCATGAAAAAACCACAACACAAGGCTCATGCGCTGGATGCTAAGACTGCAACCAGACTCACTCAGAATTAAATATATTGCCGGCAAAGAAAAAGTGTTGGCGGACTCTTTATCTAGAGTCTAAATTTTTATTTATTTAGGTTAGGATGTTATATTATTTGTGGTAACCCCCTTTTCACGCTCTTTTTTTTTATCCCCTGGTGGGGTTTTTTTTTTTTGTGAGGGGATGCGGGCTACCGTCCGCCTGTATCTTGGACCTATGCTAGCCCGACTGACTGCTGTCTCACTTTGAGTTTAGGGCTTGGGTTTTTTTTCACGAGAAAAGCTGAGCTCTATCTAAGAGTTGGATGGTGGAGAGGAAAAGGGGGTCCCATTATTTTGTGTCATGGGGGCACGGTTACCATTCTGGGAGGGTGGCAGCCTAATCCTGAGCCTTCTCGGGGTGGGGGTGTGGCATGCAAAGAGTACGTAACCTTTTTTCGGCGCATGTACACACCCTTTATTTACAGGGTATCCCCCAACCAGCGAACCAGGTTTTCTAAGAGTTGATGATGGGGCCCCGTCGTTCAACTAGTGACCAGGTTCTAGCCAATAAGAAGATGGTTTTGGCAATCGCAGAGGTTATGTGGGTACCACTCTCCTGTCTGCCCTTGTCATTCCATTCTAGAGCTGGTTGAAGCACGGTCTGCTATCTTGTGGCTTCTATTTCTGCCTTGCTTTTTCATGGGTGCCCTAAACTTATCACTGTACATAGTGTACATATTGCGTTCTAAATTGGTGAAGGATAAATAAGTCTAAAAATTTTTTGGGTGTGTTTATTTTGCTCCCATTACACCCGGATAACAGGCCATTTGGAATCTGGGTTTTAATTTCACAGGTACACACAAATACAAGTATACATTTGTGTAAATTACCTAGGAAAAAACCCCAAAAAAAACCAGACAAAGTGCTATACTCTGCTTGAAGATGTGAGTAAACGTGATGATGACTCAGTCTTGTGGCTCTCTCTGAGAGAGCTAGACAGATAGACAGGGAGCTTGACAGACAGACAGACAGACATGTTTGTGTACCAGCGAAAACAAAGCAGGCCCTAATCTTTTCCTGTCAAGTCTTATTACTGCACCCTTGCGAAAAGCTCAACACTGTCACTATTATCAAATGTTATCCCCATCATGTCACTGTCAGGGGAACTTATTATTTTATTATTATTACATATTCTTCTCCTCCTCCTCCTCCTCCTCCTCCTCCCATTATTATTATATACTTCCGCAATCCCAAAACATTGCTGGGACCTATAAATACGTACTTTGTTTATATTCCACGGCAACAGTGAATGAACCAAGGCAGGTGTAAAAGTCCAACTGTCAATGTGTTTGTGAAAAATGTGAGTAAATTTCAGTACCTAATACTAGTGTAGAAACAAAGTTTGGGTTATAAAATGAAAAGAACTACTATAAATTGTAATTATCAGAACATAAAATTAATAAAATATGAAAAATGGAAAAAAAAATATATCGGCAACACTTCTGCAAGGGGCCCAGCACTCCATGTTGCCGCCAGGTGATCGCCAAGTCCCAACTTTGCGGCCTCATATCTCGGTAAGTATTGACTCTAAATTTTTTTTTCCTATACACTTAAAAAATGTGCTCTTTTTTCAATAATAAAAAAGTTTTTTTTTTTTTTTCAAAATATTCAGGGCACTGGGGTAGTTTACCTGGGGTTTACCTGGAGAGAGTTCCGGGGTCAACGCCCCCGGCCCGGTCTGTGACCAGGCCTCCTGGTGGATCAGAGCCTGATCAACCAGGCTGTTGCTGCTTGGCTGCACGCAAACCAACGTAAAGAGCCACAGCCCGGCTGATCAGGAACTGACTTTAGGTGCTTGTCCAGTGCCAGCTTGAAGACCCCGCCAGGGGTCTGTTGGTAATCCCCCTTTGTGTGCTGGGAGGGAGTTTAACAGTCTCGGGCCCCTGACACTTATTGTATGGTCTCTTAAAAGTGCTAGTGACACCCCTGCTTTTCATTGGGGGGATGTTGCATCGTCTGGCAAGTCTTTTGCTTTTTGTAGTGAGTGATTTTCGTGTGCAAGTTCGGTACTAGTCCCTCTAGGATTTTCCAGGTGTATATAATCATGTATCTCTCCCTCCTGCGTTCCAGGGAATACAGGTTTTTGGAACCTCAAAACGCTCCCAGTAATTGAGGTGTTTTATCTCCGTTATGCGCGCCGTAAAAGTTCTCTGTAAATTTCTTAGGTCGGCAATTTCACCTGCCTTGAAAGGGCTGTTAGTGTGCAGCAATTTTCCCAGCCTAGATAGAACAAGTGACCTGAAGAGTGTCATCAGGGGCTTAGCCTCCTAGTTTTGAAGGTTCTCATTATCCATCCTGTCATTTTTCTAGCAATGCGATTGATACAATGTTATGGTCCTTGAAGGTGAGATCCTCCGACATGATCACTCCCAGGTTTTTTGACGTTGGTGTTTCGCTCTATTTTGTGGCCAGAATTTGTTTTTGTACTCTGATGAAGATTTATTTCCTCATGTTTACCATATCTGAGTAATTGAAATTTCTCATCGTTGAACTTCATTTTGTTTTCTGCAGCCCACTGAAAGATTTGGTTGATGTCCGCCTGGAGCTTTGCATTTTCTGCAATGGAAGACACTGTCATGCAGATTGGGTGTCATCTGCAAAGGAAGACACGGGGCTGTGGCTGACATCCTTGTCTATGTCGGATATGAGGATGAGGAACAAAATGGGAGCTAGTACTGTGCCTTGTGGAACAGAGCTTTTCACTGTAGCTGCTCGGGCTTTACTCTGTTGACGACTTTCTCTCTGTGTTCTGTTAGTGAGGAAATTATAGATCCATCGACTGACTTTTCCTGTTATTCCTTTAGCACGCATTTTTGTGCGCTATACGCCATGGTCACACTTGTCGAAGGCTTTTGCAAAGTCTGTATATATTACATCTGCCCTTCTTTTTATCTTTAGTGCATTTAGGACCTTGTCGTAGTGATCCCAAAAGTGAGAAGACAGGAGCGACCTGTTCTAAAAACCCCTGTTGCCCTGGGGTTTTGTAACTGATGGGTTTCTAGATGGGTGGTGATCTTGCTTCTTAGGAAACCCCTTTCAAAGATTTTTATGATAGGGATGTTAGTGCAAATTTGGGCTGTAGTTCTTGCTGTTGCTTTACTGCCCCTTTGTGGAGTGGGTTTTCTGTTGTTTTTAGTGAGCGTATATATAATTTGGACCATTTACGTTAAAACCTGCATCGTCCTTCATGCAACAAGTGTTAAAGCTCTTTTTCTCCCAAATATCAAATAATCAGGAATGAAACATTATATACACACTTAAATTTAGGTGTAAGTTTTATATAATGAAATTCAAAACTGCTACATAATCTATA
>NC_069402.1:110359781-110382281 GCF_026875155.1 Cherax quadricarinatus
CCCAAACCCAAAGGACACACCATATAACAGGCAACCTCCACCTCTGCAGGGTAAAAAATCCCTTGTAATACTGCAACAAATTAATGGGGGCGAAACATCAAGAACCCAAAAACAAATTCAAACACCAATAGCAAGCAGACGACATACAAGATCCTGTGTACAACCCCAAATTCACACAACCTTTTTAATTTAAAACTACAAAAACTCAAGACTTTCGCCCAGAAACAACACCCCAATACCGAAGAACCTCGAACCCTCGCTTATCCTATAACCAACAATTAAAACCAAAAAAGGTTTTTCTATAACTAGCAACCACTCGCCAAAAAACTTCTTCTCCTACCCACAAAAACAAGAACACGCAAAAGCTACTCACAATTTGCCAATCCCCCTCCAAGCTACCCAAGACTTATAACCCCCCCGGTAGATCATCAATGCAGCATTCCCCACCAACCCAACATTCAAACATACATAAGAAAAATAAGATTTCGTTCGGATTTTTAACCCCGAGGGTTAGCCCCCAGATAACCCAAGAAAGTCTGCATCACGAGGATTTCCCTAACTTATTTCCTTGGGTCCTTAATTTTGTCCCCCGGGATGCGACCCCACCATCGACTAACACCCAGGACCTATTTTTCGCTAGGGAACAGGACAAAAGTGTAAGAAACATTCGAATGTTTCCCCCGCCGGGAATCGAACCCGGGCCCCCCCGTGGTGAACGGGGCTTTAGCCACCAGGCCCCCGGGCCCCCCCTTCCGGGCCCCCGGGGCCACCCTTCCAGGGCCACCGGGGGCCCCCTTAAAAAATACTCCCCAACCTTCCACCCAGGTAACTGTGGTGACTTGAAAAAGCCCACGTGTGGGGGAAACTTTGTCAATAAAAGGACACATTTTACTGCTATTTTTTTATATTTCCACTTGCGGGATTTGAAAACCATTATTCCATGATATGGGATGTTAGTGCTATCGTCTTAGTTTTTGCTATTGCCCCCTTGTGGATGGGCTTGCTTTTTTTTTAGTAACGTGGGGCGACCCCGTGCCAGCCCCTCTCCATGGGAGGGAAAGGGCTCGTAAAAGGGGCTTTTTCGGGTTTTTGATGAACACGGAGTTCCATGAGTGGGGCCGGGCATAGTGCAGGGCCCATTCCTTACGCCTGTTGAAATCTTTGGGTTGAGGGAAAATACAATAGGCTTGTGTTAACCAAATTTTGGGGCCCCTCCAAAAAAAATTCTTTTTGATCTTCGCCCTTTCAGCGGTTAGGGGCTTGCAAAAAAATGATCAAATAGGACTTGAGTCTCATTCTTTTTCCTTCTTCATCTTGTATGACCCCATCTTGTTTAAGAGGGGCCCCCAATACTGATTGTTCTCGACTTTGTTTTGGGGCGTAAGAAAAAAAATTTTTTGGGGTTTCTTTCGTTTTCTTTTATGGCTTTTAGTTTTTCCCCGCGATTCATGACTCCATAAGATTCCTTTAGCTTTGTTCAATGTTTACTATTTCTTTTACCATGCCCCCCTACGCATTTCAGATATTTTTACCTTTTTTAAACCGATCTGTTATTCTTTTCCCTTCCCTGAAAATTTGGAGCGCCTGTCTCTTTTCATTTTACATCACTCCTCCTTTTTTTAAAAGGAATAACCTTAGCATACATCGAGTGCCCCCAAATTTAATCTTTTTTGGCACAATTTTGGGGTCTGTGTTGCTTAGTATAACTTCCCAGCTTAAATCGGTTAGGATTGATTAAAGTTAAATTTTGGTGAGTGCCCCTCGTGACTAAGCTCATTTTTGTCGGTCCTGGGGCCCACGCAAAAATTCTAACCTTGATTTTGTTGTGAAATGAGTTTTGTTTTGATATGGTGACATTTTTTATCAATCTCATTTTAGTGAAGATAGGGGTTTGGATTCCCCAGCTTAGGGCCATTATTTTTCTGGTTTAAGTTGAATTTTGTGCAGAGATTTAAAAACTCGTGTGTGTGAGTTCTCGTCCAGAAGCTGCCTCCTGGTTGTTATCACTGCAACAACAATATTGTGCAATATTCCTCCTATTTTTAGGTGCCTCAAATCTGAAATCCCCCAGGAGCAAGATGTTGGGGCAAGGAGCTGGAAGATTTTCCAGACAGTGTTCACTTTTAACAGCGGTTCCTGAATTTGCTGGGACGTTGCATCCGGATGCTTGTATACTACCACAATGACCTAGGTTTTGGTTTCTCGATTCTTACTGGCTAACACTTCCACTATATCATTTGAGCAAAGCTGTTAAAGATTATCCGTTGAATCGTGTCTATCATTACCACATGATCCGTAAGTAGAAAAAGAGGTTGTAAGAAGTTGAATAACAGTAGAGAGAGCTACTGTAATTGACAGTGTGATTGACACGTTAGTTTGCGGTAGGAGAGGTGTACAACACCAAGCGTCGATTCCTCCCCTATAAAATAAATTCTGTCTTTCCAATATGGCAGCATGCAAAATAACCACAGGGAGTGATGGCAATGATAGCCCTAGGCGTTTCCCTTTTCAATCCACACATCCCAACCAGGAGCTTGCAATTTTTTGCAGAAAAAGGGAGGAGAGTCCAAGGAAATTCCCATCACTAGGAAGCAGCTTCTGTTGGACCTGGCATAGGTAGTATTGTCCTCCTTGTTGTCGTGCCCCATAACGCCCCTGCGTCCCGTTAACTAGCCAAGACTCCAAAACAAGGAAGGAAATATTATAGAACAAGAAATATTAATATATACCAGGGATAAGAAAATTACCTTCTGCCACCATTCAGTGTTCATCAAAAAGAGAGAGAGAGAGAGAGAGAGAGAGAGAGAGATAGAGAGTAGAGAAGAGAGAGAGAGAGAGAAGAAGAGAGAGAGATAGAGAGAGAGAGAGAGAAAGAGAGATAGAGAGCAGAGAGATAAAGAGAGAAAGAGAGAGAGAGAGAGAGAGAGAATAGATAGAGAGAAGAGAGAGAAGAGAGAAGAGAGAGCAAGAAGATAGAGAGAGAAGAGAGGGAGGGAGGGAGGGAAAGATAAATGGATAGAGACATTTCTGGTTTGCTTTACGCCGAGTATGGGACCAGGCCCTCTTGACAAAACGCAAGCGCTAGAATTGCAGGCACTTACAGTGTCTCACAGCGATTACCTTCCAAGGTAGTTCTCAGAGGGAACATCAGCAAATCATCCTATCGGGGCAGTGTTCCACAGGGAAGCGTGCTTGGGCCATTTGTTATGGAATGTATACTTCAGTGACCTTCATCTCATCCCCAGAATCCCATGCATAGCAGATGGACTGAACTACTGACCATTTACATATCCCAAGAGCGAAATGCCCAGCTGCCTCTAAAGCTACAACCATCACTAGCTAAGATCTATATTAGCATAGGGAAACCGATTAAGCAATAACATTGCACCAGGGAAAGCACAAATGATGAATTGTTCTCAAGGCACTATAATGGTACTGGCCGGTACAGTTAGTAAGTTGAAATGGGAGGGTGTTGGGTACCCTGGGACGAAGTATGATATTCCTTGTGGTGAAAATTGATTCCAAACTGACCAATGAAGAAGAACCTGGTAAATCTTGCAAACAAATCTGACCAGGAAGCTTACAGCACTTTCGACGTAACTTCTTATCTGGCTGCAAATATTGCCCATTACGAGGCACCAAGGAGCGGACTCACACCTTAAGTAAGCTCCACTTTCTTTGGATTGCCTTTCTCCATCTCATCTGCGACTACTTGACAATAGAAGAACAGAGCAAGGAGTGTTACTGAATCAGTGAACTGAGGCATTGTAACTGAGGCATTGTAACAGAGGCCAGTGTACTGATGCAGTGTACTGGAGGCAAAAAAAAAAAAAGTGTATCTGAGGCAGTTAAACTGAAGCAGTAGTATCGAGGCAGTGGTACTGAAAGCAGTGGTACTGAGGCAGTGTACTGGAGGCATTGGTAACTGCAGAGGCATTGTAATCGAGGCAGTGTACTGACGCAGAGTACTGAGGCAGTGGTACTTGAGCAGTGTATTCGAGGCCAGAGTACTGAAGCAAGTGTTCTGAGGGCATTGTACTGGAAGGCAGTAGACTGGGCAGTGTAACGAGGCATTGTACTTAAGCAGTGCACTGAAGCGGGTGTACTGAAGCATTGTATCGAGGCAGTGTGCTGAAGCAGTATATTAAGGCAGTGTACTGAATTAAAGTACTGAGGCAGTGTACGGAGACAGTGTACTGAGACAGTGTACTAAGGCAGTGTACTGAGACAATGCACTGAGGCAGTGTACTGAGGCAGTGTACTGAGACAGTGTACTGAAACAGTGTACTGAGGCAGCATACCGGACAGTGTACTGAGACAGTATACTGAGGCAGTGTACTGAGACAATGCACTCAGGCAGTGTACTGAGGCAGTGTACTGAGACAGTGTACTGAGACAGTGTACTGAGGCAGGGAACTGAGGCAGTGTACTGAGACAGTGTACTGAGACAGTGTACTGAGACAGCATACCGAGACAGTGTACTGAGACAGTATAGTGAGGCAGTGTACTGGACAATGCACTCAGGCAGTGTACTGAGGCAGTGTACTGAGACAGTGTAACTGAGACAGTGTACTGAGGCACGAACTGAGGCAGTGTAACTGAGGCAGTGTACTGAGACAGTGTACTGAGGCAGTGTAATGAGACAGTGTACTGAGGCAGTGCACTGAGACAATGCACTGAGGCAGTGTACTGAGGCAGTGTACTGAGACAGTGTACTGAGACAGTGTACTGAGAGAGTGTACTGAGGAAGTGTACTGAGACAGTGTACTGAAGCAGTGTACTTAGACAATGCACTGAGGAAGTGCACTGAGGCAGTGTACTGAGACAGTGTACTGAGACAGTGTACTGAACAGTGTACTGAGGCAGTGTGTAGACAGCCTGTACTGTCTGCACAGACAGCCCATGCTGTCTGCCAGCTTAGTTCATATTTCGCGCCACTCAGGTGCTGCCATCTATAGGCCTTGCCACTTCAGTATGCCCAGACATGCCTCCCACTCACTCACACAGCGGCCTAGCAGCAAGACACAAGGCCTCCCAGCTCTCTCTCATGGGATGGCCCTGCCCGGGCCATGGGCACAAACACACAAGCCTGTAACCCACCTACGACTTAACAATAAACGAAGAAGCCTCCGAAAAAGTTTATCATTAACCACCCACTTGCTACAGCCTACCAAACAAGCTCGTTATATTGGTACCAGCGGTGCTCGCAGCAGTTGTGTTTGCCTGGAGAGAGGAAGAAGAGGTATGAAGTCATCTTCACTGCATCACCCTACACAAGAAGCATCCGTCTCTCAACGAGTTATCCTGATGTCGTGTCTGCACGTTTGAGCATCCAGACACAGGTACAAGCAGGATCCAGCCGAAATTTGCCGAAATTCTCCGAGAATTGTAAGTGACCCCACGCTACAGCATCCCACGCTACAGTGTCCCACACTGTTTCTCAAGTCACGTGTTCAGCGTCACTTGTATGCTGCTGTTGTTGTTCAGCTTCAGCACAGCTGTTTCACGCAAGCCAGAGGTGAGTCTTGTGGTGATTTCTGCGTCCAGTGTGATTATCCCTGTGTTTGTGGGTGGGAGGAGGAGAGACCGCCAGATGCTCCCTCGCCATACACTCACCCACGCTCCACGCTCACCCGTCTACCATACACCACTCACCACTGCCCACTCCCTCTGCTGTGTTTTCTGCTGTTTTCCATGTGAATTCATTGCCAGAGCTGTGTATCCGAGTGCCCGAGGCCACTCGAAGCTACGTGTATCAGCATGCCACGTAATCACGACACCACGTAGAATCACAACGCCACGTGGGTGTGGGCGATGTCACGTGGATCTGCCAGCCACGTGAGTTGCCAGATGTCCCAGGCCACATGCTGTGGTCTGCTGCCCGCATCACATTGACGTCACCCACCGATGCTGCCCGACTTCATGACGTCACTAAGTCTGCCGACGTCACCTCGAGATGTCTGCTGACGTCACAGTGCTGCTGACGTCACCTCGCGACATCACCCTGACATCACATGATGTCACCATCGAGGTGTTTCAGTAATTATTTTTAATATTGTCGAGAAGATTGAGAGAAAATATATGTCGTGTTGTTAATTAATTCCTCTCAGTCAGTGTTCTCACATTTTAGTATGTCTTAGTCAGTTTTATGCACAGAAAAGTATCATTTGCTAGTTTAAGCCATGTTGTACCGCGGTGTGTTTTTAAAGTTTCCGTGTGTCCAGTGAGGTCTGAGCCAGACCTGAGTAGCACCACTGTGCTAAGTCACCCGTGTGACCAGTGTGTTTGACAGCTGATTACTCAGCCCTGAGCGTATGAGCCCCTGTACAGAAAGCCTTTATGCTCGTCGCTTGTGTTGTTCTGCAGAATCGTACCTGCTATGATTCCCATCGAAATTTGTTTCACTTCACCTCCAGACCGTCAGAGTGCAGTTATATGTAGAGAAACAAGTCTGGGGACGCTAGACTAACCTCTGCATAATTCCAACTGCCGAAGAATGACACACTGTGTCAGCCTCGTGTCACAAGCTTCAGTGAGCATGCCTGCACAAAGAATGTCACTTTGACTGCTAGCTCTCTCACTGCAGTCTGTTGAGTATGATGTTACGACTCCCAGATGTTTCGCCCAGTCGTCTCTGCCACGACTCGCTCCACAACTCGCTCCACGCTCGCCGGCGGTGACAGCCCAGCGACAGTACCAGTCGAGAAGTGTCCTCCTGAGTCGCTTGCCAGAAGTCCTGCCCAGTTGCCGAGTTTGTCGACGCCTCACTCGAGGGCACCAGCATGTTGTGCCCCAGGTTGAGTGAAACCTGCAGCGACTCCTACGATGTCTGCTTCACCGTTCCAGAGGAGACCATAACCTGTTACATCACAGCTCAGCCGCAGCGATGTTTCCCGTGTTGCAGTATCTGTCCAGATGCAGGAAGGCGTGCAGTGATGCCCTTCGGACGCTCACTGCCTATGAACACGATATTTAGCACACCCCACATGTTTTTTCTTCCCTCCTTGTAGGAAGTTTTTTTTCCATGTTCATAATGTATATATATGTTGTTATTTTGTGTTCTGTGCCCTGTTCCTACGAGAGAGAGACCGAGTCTTCTTTTACCCACCAGTATTGTCACGTCGGGACGACGCGCGGTAGGTGGCCGAGCGTATGTAGACAGCCTGTACTGTCCTGCACAGACAGCCCATGCTGTCTGCCAGCTTAGTTCATATTTCGCGCCACTCAGGTGCTGCCATCTATAGGCCTTGCCACTTCAGTATGCCCAGACATGCCTCCCGCTCACTCACACAGCGGCCTAGCAGCAAGCACAAGGCCTCCCAGCTCTCTCTCGTGGGAGGCCCTCCCCCGGGCCCATGGGCAAACACAACCCCTGTGACCCACCACTATTTAAGAAAAAACGAAGAAGCCTCCGAAGACGTATCATTTAACCACCCGCTCCCCCATCTACCAAAACAAACTCGTTAAAAAGTTACGAGGCGTGTACTGAGACAGTGTACGGGAGCAGTGTACTGAGACAGGTACGGGGAGTGTAGGGGGCAGTGTACGAGACAGTGTACTGAGACAATGCACTGGGGCATGTCTGAGACAGTGTACGAGACAGGTACGAGGCATGTACTGAGGCAGTGTCTGAGACAGTGTACTGACATGTACTGGGGTAGGAAATGGGGGCAGAAATAAAGGCACCAGTTTTAGTTTTTAATGACATCCACTGAAACACTGATCGAAAAAGACATGTTCAAAATTTTCCATAGGGCCACCTATTTGGCCCAGCTGCTTTTTCCTACAAGATGAGGACTGAAACACGATTCCAGGTTGGGGGATGATTCCCTCAAACTTTCCCTCCTTACCATTTCTACTTTGTTTTGGACGAGAACCACTTTTGGGGCGAATTTCTTCAAAAAGATTCCCATGTTTGCATAAATGTCTTAGCTTCAACTTG
Organism: Cherax quadricarinatus; assembly: GCF_026875155.1. Taxonomy (NCBI): domain Eukaryota; kingdom Metazoa; phylum Arthropoda; class Malacostraca; order Decapoda; family Parastacidae; genus Cherax; species Cherax quadricarinatus. Next base: position 110,367,724 of record NC_069402.1, read on the forward strand.
TCGGTTTTCTAAACCATTCACAAAACGGAAAACGTATATAGACGTTCATTGCCAGCATAGAACCAGAACTCATTAAAACGTTGAAAAAGCTCACTACCTGACCGAGTTTCTGGGAAACGAAGGAAGAGATATTGACAACAACCCTGCTGGGTGATGGAGGGCCTAGTGCTAAATTTTCACACTCCCCAAAAACATGTACAGAAAGAGAAAAGGGGAGAAAGTGTAGAACAAATCGAGGCGCCGTGGGGCTCTTCAATTTGCTCCCAACAATATCACAAACATTGGTGGAAAAAAATGCAGAGGACCCAAGAGAAAATTGGGACCCACTTCCGGAACTGACAACTGAACCGGGCTTGGTTTTGTGGAGCCGGGGGAGCCGTTAACAGCAACAGTCTGGTTAACAGGTACTAGGAACTTTGCCAAAAGCTGGCCTGGAATATTAAGAGTGGAAATAAAGGTATCAACTACCGCCGTGGAAATATAAACCATATGCATAAATGTTTAAGTCACACACAGATCTGAATGTGATTGTGTGTGACTTGAAAAAGCCCACTGTGTGGGTGACCGTTTCAATGAAGGATCACTTTACTGCTTTTGTTTTTATTTTTCCAATATTGAAGAGTCTGGAAATCACCACGCTGTATCACAATAGATGAAAATTAGACAAGAAACTAAGAATCTAAACATCCAATACAAAGCGGGAAGGGCTTTTAAAGGGAACAAGGGTTTGAGGTAACATTCCCTCACCCGGAATCGAGGGTTTTCAGTCCATCACTCTTGTAGGAAGTAAGCATAGGGCCAAGAGGGGGCTTATAACTGAGTCGGTGAGTCAAGCAGGAGGGGGGGGTCAAGTGGGCCTCCCAAAAATTTAAGAGGTCTCGCCCAAAAGGGTTTTAAACCCAATGTTGAAGAATTCTTTGTATCAAGATCCCATTTTGCATGTCTGCAGATGTGTAAAAGATTAACTCAGTGAGCACACTCAGCACTCAGTGGACACTCAAACCAGTGACACACTCACCCCTCGTGAGCCACTCACACTCAGTGAGCCCCTCAGCACTCAGTGAGCCATCAGCACTCATGAGCCCACTCAGCACCAGTGAGCACACCACATTCAGTGAGCACACCAGCACCAGTGGCACACTCAGCACTCAGTGGCACACTCAGCACTCATGAGCACACTCAGCCCCCGTGAGCACACTCAGCATCAGTGGCACACTCAGCACTCATGACACATCGCACTCAGGGAGCACACCACTTTCAGTGAGCCCACTCAGCCTCGTGACACACTCAGCATCAGTGAGCACACCAGCCTCAGGAGCACATCACCAAAAGGGGAATATTAAAGCACTGGGTGGCCATCAGCACTCATGGAAAAATAAGCACTCCAAATCTTTACTTCAGCTAGCAGACTTGCGGTTTACAAGATACTCAGTGTGACAGTTACCTTACTTTAAGAGGAGCCCCGGCTGGTGGTAATTGGGCCCGCGTACCGGGGGCGGGTTTCGAGCACCCCCGGCCATCCCTTCCTGAGCAGTTTTACTTTCACTTTTTCATATTAATGAGTGAAGGTGCTCCCCTTTTTTTGGGGTTTTGCGGGGGTCGAGTCCACTCAGGGCCCTTGCTTTTCGCTATTCGCTGTAGGTGGAACTTTTCACTTTTTGCTTATTATCCTTGCCAGGGAACATGCGGAAGTATCGTATAATTGTTGTGTGTGTGTACCACCAATTTGTTTCACCTAATTGGGGTTGCGGGGTCGAGACTCAGCTCCTGGCCCCGCCTTTTCACGATCGACGGACCCCTCTCTCTCTTGTTTTCCTGACTTTGTCATACCTCTTCTTAAAACAGTAGGTTTCCTCCTCCACTACTTCACTTGTTAGGCTTTTCCACGCGGACAACCTATGACTGAAGAAATATCCTAAGTCCCTGTACTCGTCGAGTCTTCAGTTTTCCAGTTGTGCCCCCTTGTCCCTTTTCCCCCCTCTGGAACATCCTATCTCTGCCCCCTTTGCATTCCCCGCGTATTTTGTATGTCGTTATCATGTCCCCCCTGCCCTTCTGTCCTCCATTCGTCATCCGTTTTTCCCTTTAAAACCTTTCCTCGACGACTTCCTTGACTCGGGACTAGCCTTTTTGAAAACCTTTGTACTTGCTAAAAACTTCTTGACGTGTTTGACCAGGTGTGGGTTCCAGACTGGGCTGCAACTCCAGAGGGGCCCTAACAACACAGAGTACATGTTTTAAAACGTTCCTTTTAAGGTTGGGAAACGCTATCTCAGGTTGCCAGGCGCCCGAAACCCTGAAGGGGTTTATTTGGTTGATGTTTGCTCCGGGAGTGCTGGGGTTTATGGGTCACCCCAAAGGGTTTTCTCCCTGAGTGGGGCTGAGTCTTTGTCCCCCTGCCTATATTTGTCTGCGGTTTTCTTTGCCCCCCCCCAAATTTTCATGATTTTGCTTTTGGGGGGATTGAATTCGAGAAGGGCCAGTTACGGGACCACAGCCAGCCTGCCGGGTTTCTTTTGCAGTCCTGCCTCACCCTCCCCGATTTAATTCCTCACAACTTCACGTCATTTGCAAACAGGGACACTTCAAGTCACCTTTCCACAGCGTTCACATAATAAAAAATACACTGGCCCTAGAATGACCCCTGGGGGCCCCCGCTCGAACAGGCGCCCACTGTGATACCTTTTCCCGAACCATGACTAGTTGCTCCCTCCCGTCAGGTTTCCCTTATCCATTGCAGTGCCCTCCCTTTTACGTGCGCCTGACCTCCAGCTTCTACTAATCTTTTGGGGGGAAACTGGTAAAAAGGGCCCCCTGCAGCTAGGAAAACGCAATCTCCCCACCCCTCTCTCTCGTGTTTTACTTCTGTTACCTTGTAAAAACTCCAGGAGGTTTGTGATACAAGTTTTGCCTTCCATAAACCCTTGCTGGTTTTATTTAAAAATTTTTTTCCCTTTTCCGATTTTCACCACCTCCTCCTGATAATTTTCTCCATACTTTGCACACAATACATGTCAAAGAACAGGTCTGTAGTTTAGTCCCTTTTTTTCTGTTTCCTTTCTTAAAATATGGGGACTACATTAGCACCCCTTTTCCATTTTTTTAGGTTTTTTCCCATTTTTAAAGGGGTGTGTTAAAGATTGTGGTAGGGCAACACCATCCTGCTCCTTCTCTAAGACCCATGGGGGATTTGTCCGGTCCCATCGCCTTTGGGGTGTCAAGGCACTTAAGAGCTTCTTCACCTCCCCTCAGTTGTTCGAATGTCATCCAACACTGTTGGATATTCCCTCTGATGTTCCTTCGTGTGTTTTCCCACACCCTTTCCCCTGTCTCTACTGAAAAACTCCTTTAAACCCCCTTTCAGCTCCTCACATACCTCCTGATTTTCTTGTGATTTCTCCACCTTCGTCCTTAATCTGATCCCCTGGTTTTTTTGACGTTGTCTTCCTCTGATGTGGCTATACAACAGTTTGGGGTCAGTTTTATCTCGATGCTATGTCATTTTCATACGTGCTGGGCCCCCTCCTTACCTGTGCGTACTCTTTCCGGGATCTGCGACTGATCTCCCTATTTTCGTGTGTTCCCCCGCCTTCTGTATTTTTTCCATTCTCTTTTCCCTTTGTTTTGCCTCCTTACCCGTGGGGTACACCGGGGGCCGTTCTGGTCTTCCCTTGTTACTGTTCCCCTTTGGGGAAAAAACCTTTCCACTCCCTCCTTGCTTTTTTGTTAAATTTCCATCTTTCATTTACTGGCTTTCCGCCAGTTCTCTGTCCCCGGGACCCCCGCGGGAAAGTTCTTAAACCCTGTGTAGTCCCCTCTTTTATGTAAGGCTTTTTCCCATTCAACTTCCTGTTATTCCCCACTTGCAGCTCTACTATGTATTCAAAGCACAGAACCACGTGGTTTCTAGCTCCTAGGGGCTCTCATACTGATGTCCTCAATTCTGAGCTGCCCGGGGTGAACACAAGGGCCCAAATCTTGCGGGTTCATCCTCCCCTCTCACTCGGGGTGGTCCTTAACAGGTTTTGGTGCAGAGGTTTTCCAGCCCCACGTCCAACATCCGGCTCTCCAGTTTGGGGACCCCCATGTGGCTCCGGGGTTTTTCCCATCAATCTCCCGGGGTTGAAACCCCCCAAAAACCCACAACTTTGCCTCTGGAGTGGCTCTCTTGACTTCAGCAAGTGTGTCCACCATTCTCTGTTGCCTCTTAATTCCTCTTTTGGCCTCCTCTTTTCTGTGGTGGATTTACATCACTGCAATGACCATTTGTTTCCCCAGACTGAGTTACCTGCATGTAGTCTCTTTCCCCGTCTCATCTATTCCTTCCTTTTTCTCAAATTTCCATCTGTTTTTAGACAGGCAACCCCCCCCCCCCCCCTGCCCCTTCATTTTTCCTAGATGGTATCCTGGGGGGAAGATTGCATCTGTTTGTTCCATGAGTTTTTTTTTCTGTAATGCTATGATGTCGGGGGATTCTCATTGATTCTTTCTTGCCACCCTTTTTATTCGTTAATCCATCTGCACTTGTGTACCAAACCTTCAACTTCTGTTTAATATTTAAAGTGGTGGGCGGGGGGTGAAACAAGGGATGGGTTTAATAAGAACATAAGAACATAAGAAAGGAGGAACACGCAGCAGGCCGCTGGCCCATACTGGGCGGGCCCTTTTAAAAAAATTCACCCCACTAAAAAACATTTGACCTACCCAATTTTCAAGCCCCCAAAGAAATAAGCCTGATGTGCAAGTCCCCAAATCCCCCCCATCCCACCATTTTTTATCCAACCTAAAATTTGAAACTCCCCAAAGCCTAGCCTAAAAAAAACCCAACAGGTAGACTTTTCCCATCATCTACCCCCTTTTTTTCCCAAAACCAATATTTTCCTATGTCCTTTCAAAATTTAAACTTATCTAATTTAAATCCATTACTGCGGTTTCTCTTTTGGGAGAGAATCCTAAAACCCTTGTTAAAACCCCTTTATTAATACCTATTTTCCACTTATACATTTCGATCAGTTCCCCTCTTTCTTCGTTAAAAAGTGAATGTAATTTTAAGAGTCTTCAATCTTTCTTCAAAGGAAGATTTCTAATGCTATGTTTTAAATTTTAGAAAATCCACGCTGAATGTTTTCTAACGAATTTATGTCCATTCTGTAATAGGAGACCAGAATTGAGCTGCAAATCTAGGTGAGGCCTTACTAAGATGTAAAAAAGCGCATATGACCTTGGACTTCTTTTCTTACACTTCTTGATAAAAAACCCAGTAACTATTTGCCTTATTACGTACGTTTAGGCATTGCTTTCTTGTTTAAGGTTGCTGTTACCAAAACCCCCCAATCCTTTTCGCAATTGTTGGTTAATTCTACATTTTTTAAAATTTAAAAAAGGCTGGGGTTATGGAACCCCGACTTCAGAACCTTGCTTTTTATCTACTTTTAAAACGCACTCCCACTTTTCTGCCCAAAGAGTAGAGTTTGTCAAATTCCTCCTGAATTTCCCCAAACATCTCGTTTGAATAAATTTACCCTACCTATCTTGTGTATGGGCAAATTTGCCATTCACTAGTAATTTCCCTTTCATCAAGATCATTGTATATATTAAAACAACAAGGGGGCCCATCCCACGGTTGTGATGGTTGTGTGGTGTGTTGTTGTGTTGTGTTAGTGTGTGGGGTGTGTGTGGGTGTGTGTGGTGTGTGTTGTGTGTGTGTGGTGTTGGTGTGTTTTTGTATGCACTTGCTGTTTGTGGTTGCGGGGGTCAGGTACAGCTTTTTCCCCAGCCCTTCGTGGTCTTTACAGGTCCCCTTTTCCCTGCCCCCATGACTTTAACGTATCTCTCTTAAGCTATGTTGGACGCCCCCGTACATCACCCCTCCAGTTTGTTACATTTCCTGACAACTCTTTTGATGAAAAAATACTTTTCTAACATCACGTGACTCATCTGATCTTCAATTCCATTGTGCCCCTTTTTTGCCAGTCCTACCCCGAAAATCCTGCCCTTATCTCCCTGTAAATTTTTTCCAGTTTTTTTTTATGTCGTTATATGTCCCCCCCCTATCCTTCCTGTCCCCAGTGTTGTCCGTCAATTTCCCTTCCTTCCTCGTGGGGCATCCCCTTTAAACTTGGGATATCTTGTTGGGAACCTTTGCATTTTTTCAAATTTGTTGCATTATGACCGGGTTGGGGATTCCAGACGGGTGCAGCATACTCCAAATGGGTCTGACGGCACATTTAAGTGCTCAAATGACCCCTTTACTAATATTAAACGCATTCTTGGGTTTGCCGGGCCCCCCATATGCTGCACAGTTTTTGGGGTTGATGTGGCCCAGGAGGGGGGTTTATGCTACCCCAAGATTTTTTCCTTGGGTGAGTTTTGCACCCCTTGATTTTTTGGGTGTCTCCGTCCCGGTCTTCTTGTTCTTCCCCAAATTTTATGACTTTGCATTTGGGGGGTTAAACCCCAAAAAAGTATTTGTGGGGACCGGTTTGCTCCGTCCAGATTTCTTGAAAAATTACCTGTTTCTCCTATTACTTCACATCGCTGCAAACGGGAATACCTCTAAAGTACCCCTTCTTTTTTATGACATACCTTATACTAAAAACAGCAGCAGACCTAGGCGCCCTTGTGGAACCCCACTCGACAATCCCCCCAATCGACCCTCCTACATACCAACACCGTTGTTTTTCGGCCAGTTTTCCCCTGACCCAATGCAGTATTTTCCCCTCCTTTTCCCCCTTCCCCCAGTTTTTTCAACCATCCTTGCTTTGGTATGTATGAAAGCCTTCTTACACCCAAGAAGAGCTCTCCCCATCTCTTCTCTCCTGTTTATTTCTATTCCTTTATCGAAAACTCAGCGTTTTGTGATGCAGGATTTCTCTCCCCTGAAGCCGTGTTTTTTTTGTCATGATGAGCCCTTCCCTTTTCTAGGTTCCCACCACTCTTCTCCTGAAAATCTCCTCCATAATTTTATATGCTATACATTCGCAACACGGTCGTAGTTTAGGGGCCCCCTGTCTGTTTCCTTTCTTAAAATATTGCGACTACTTTTCCCGTCTTCCACCCTAAAGCATTGTATTTTCATTGATTTTTTGAAGATTGTTTTGGGTGGCACTACAATGCAACGCCCCCCAGGACCCAAGGAGTTAGTTTCTGGGCCCCCCGTTTAGGGGTAGTAGTTGCCTACATTTTCTTTACCCCTTCTGGGTTGGTGCAAGTTCCAGATTTGCGGGTGCACCCTTTTCCCCGGGTTTGCGGGAAGCCTCGTCTCCACATAAATGCCTCCTAAATCTTGACTGAGCTCCTCACATATTTCCTGGTCGCTCCCTGTAAGTTTTCCCCCCTTTTCCTGGGCCCTAATTATCTAGTTTTTGACTGTTGTTTTCCTTTCCAATGTGACTGTATGCCCTTTGGGGGTCAATTTGGTTTTTGATGCTATGTCATTTCTATCGACGCTAGGTTCTCCCTTATCCATGCAGTTCACCCCCGGCCTTCAGCTCAAATTTCCTTTTTCCCGAGCCCTTTGCCTCTATACTTTTTCCATGATCTAGCACACTTGTTTGGGCCCTCTCCAACTTCTAGAAAAACCCCAGGCTCACTCTGGTCTTCCGTTTTTCGGTGCCCCTTGGTACGAAATTTTCCTCGTCTCCCTCACTTTTCGGTCATGTGTTCCATCATTTCGTTTACTGTCTTCCCCTCTAGCCCTCTTCCCCACTGACCCCATGCAGGGAAATTTTTTTATATTTGTAGTCCCCTTTTCTGAAGTTTGGGTTTTTCCCATCCTTTTTCGTGCCCTTTACTCTTTATTTTAACTCTATTATGTATTGGGAAAACCCGGACCACATGATCCTGCATGAGGGCATTCATTTTGATTTTCCCCATGTCTGAATTGAATACGAAGTTTGCCTTGTGGTTCATCATCTCTCTCTCTCTCTCTGGTTGTGTCCCTAACATATTAGTACATAAACCCTTCCAGCACTGCCCCCAGCACTTTGGGTCTCCCCGTCTCTGGTCCCCCATGTGATCTTGTTTGTGTTTGTTTAATTTTGTCCCCAGGCAATTCGATTTGCCTTGGTTTTTGTGTGTGTGTGTATGTGTGTGTGTGTGTGTTGTGTGTGGGTGGTGTTGTGGTGTGTGTGTGTGGTGTGTGTGGTGGTGTGTGTGTATGTGGGGTGTGTGTGTGTGGGGTGTGTGGTGCGTGTGGAGTGATGTGTGTGTGCGTGTGTGTGTGGTTGGTATGTGTGTTTTGTGTGGTGTGTGTGTTTTGTGGTGGTGGTTTTGTGTGGTGGGTTTTTTGGGGGTGTTTTTGTGTGTGTGTGTGTGTGTTGGGGGTTGTGTGTGTGGGGGGTGTGTGTGTGAGAGGTGTGTGGTGTGTTGTGTGTGTGGTGTTGTGTGATTGATGTGTGTGGTGTGTGTGGTAGTGGTTTGTTGTGTGTGTGTGTGGGTGTGTGTGTTGTGGGGTGTGTGTGTGGGTGTGTGTGTGGTGTGTGTGGGGTGGTTGTGGTTTTTGGTATGTGTGTGGTGTGTGTGTGTGTGGTGTGTGTGTGGGGGTGTGTGTGTGGGTGTGTGTGTGTGTGTGTGTTTGTGGTGTGTGTTGTGGTGTGTGTGTGTGGTGTGTGTGGTGTGTGGTTTTGGGTGTGTGTGTGTGTGGTGTGGGGTTGGTGTGGGGTGTGGTGTGTTGGTGTGTGTGTGTGGTGTGTGTGCGTGTGGGTTTGTTGTGGTGTACTCACCTATTTGTAAACCCATTTGTGGTTGCAGGGGTCGAGTCATAGCTCCTGGGCCCCCCCTTTACTGATTGTACTAGGCCTCCTCTCCCTCTCCTGAGCTTTTTAAAACCCGCCTTAAAACTAGTAGGTTCCTGCCTCCATACTTCACTTTTTAGACTATTCCCCGACTTGACTATCTATGACTGAAAAAATATTTCCTAACATCCCTTTGATTTATCTAGTCTTCAACTTTCCCAAATTTTGACCTCTTTTGTCTGTTCCCCTCTCTGGAAAATCCGTCTTTTTCCCCTTGCTATTCCCCCATATTTTATAGCTTATCATGTCCCCGACCTCCTGTCCTCCCCGTGTCGTCAGGCCGATTTTCCCCCAACCCTTTTCGTAGGACAATCCCCGTAGCTCTGGGACTTCTTTTTGCAAAACCTTTTTCCTTTCTCTAATTTCTTGACGGCACAGGTGGGATTCAAACTGGTGCTGCATACTCCAGTATGGGCCGCGTAGATGGTAACAGTGTCTTTAACGACCCCACTGGGTTTTGGGGAGGCGCCCCTATGCTGCAGCAGTTACTGATTTATGTGCCCCTCAGGAGATATGCTCGGTGTTTCTCCCCCCAATCTTTTTCCTTGAGTAGGTTTGCAGTCTTTGCCCTCAAACTTAAGTTTGTGGTCTTCTTTGCCCTTCCCCCAAACTTCATGACTTTACATTTGGGCAGGGGGCCCGTTTGCTGGCCAGGCTTGTGCCGTCCCGGTCCTTTTTTAGTCCCGTGATCCCATCCCATTGATTCTCTCATTAACTTCACATCATCTGCAAACAAGGGCACTTCTGAGTCTATCCCCTTTCCGTATTCGTTCACATAACCCAAGGGAAAAGCCAGGTCCTAGGACGACCCCCGTGGAACCCCCTTTTCACAAGGCCCACTCTGACACCCCTCAGAACAGATCGTTGTTGCCCCCTGTCAGGTATTCTTGATCCTTGCAGTGCCTTTCCCGTTAGTGTGCCTGATCTTCTAGCTTTTTTAGTAACCTCTTTGAGGAACTGTGTCGAAGCCTTTTGCAGTCCAAAAAAATGCAGTCGATCCACCCCTCTCTTCTTGTCTTCTTTTGTCCCTTTTCATAAAAATTAGTAGGGTTTTTGACACGGATTTTCCTTTTCCTGAAAAACCCTGCTGGTTGTCAATTAACAATTTTTCTTTTCCCGGTGCCCACACTCCCCCTGATGATCTTTCCATACCTTGCATATACACTTGTGATACAGGGCTGTATTTAGTCCTCTGTCTGTCTCCCCTTTTTAAAAAAATTGGGGCTACATTTTCCATTTTCCAACCTCGGGGGTTGCCCAGTTTCAAATGGTTTAAGATCTTTTTTAATGGACACACAATATCTTGCTCCCTCTTTAAGGCCCACGGGAGATGTGTCGGTCCCCCGCCTTTGAGGTGTCAAGTTCGCATAGCGCTTCTTTACTTCCCCCTTGGTTAATTACCTCATTCAGCACTTGTGGTGTACCCCCGTTTGATTTCCCGGAGTCCAAATGGGTTTTCCCCTGAAATACTCTTTAAAATCTCGTGTTGACTCCGAATACCTCTGGGCGTTTCTTTTGAATTCCCCCTCACCCTTTTTCAGTCTGATTTTCCTGGTCCCTTTACTGTTGTTTTCCCCCTTGGGGGGCGACAACGTTCGGGTCAGTCTTGATTTCGTGCTATGTCATTTTCATATTGTGCGAGCCTCCCTTCTTATCTGTGCATATCATTTCGGGTCTTCGGGTAATCTCTTTTTTTTCCCGAGTTCCGTCTTTGTACCTTTTCCATTTTCTAGACACCATTTTTTTCCTCCCCAGCCTTTGGGTGAACCAAGGACTCGTTCTGTTCTTTCCCCTTTTTTTTGTTTCCCCTTGGGGAAAAAACCCCCCTCTCCCCTTTAATTTTGTTGCCCAAAGTCCACATTTCTTTACGGTTTCCGTCAGTTCCCCCCCCACTGAATGTTTTGAAGGAAGTTCCCATGCCTGGTAGTTTCCCCCCTTTTTTTTTTTTGGTTTTTTTCCCCCTATTCCTGCTACTCTCTCCACTTGAGCTCAACATGTAGTCGAAGCACAGAACCACATGTCCTATCCCCGGGGCCTTTCCAAGAATCCTCGAGTCTGAATTCCCAAAGGGGAATACAAAGGCCATCTTGCGGGTTATCTTTTCCTCTCCTCCTGGTAGTGTCCCAACATGTGATGCATGGGTTTTCCATACTACATCCATATCTTGGGTCTCCATGTTCGGAACCCCCCCTGGGGGTTTTCCCGGGTTTTTCCCCGCAATTCCTTGTGATTGAAATCACCCATAACTAAACTTTCTCCACCCACGGTGTCTCCTGGGCCCCCCGGCTAGTGTGGCGACCAGGCTCTGTTGCCCACGTATCTTCTCTTGGGCCCCCTGCATTTTCTGTGGTGGGTTTAATTTTTGCAATTTTCACCTTTTTCCCTCAACTGGATTGTTCCTACAAGTATCCCCTTTTACCCTTTTCCATCCATTTCCCTTCCCTTTTCTCAAAAACCCCCCTGGGTTTTTAATGAGCAGGCAACTCCCCCCCCCCCTCTCCTCCCCTGTCTTTCCCGGGATTTGATATTCTGGTGAGTTTTGTTTTTCTGTGAGTGTTTATTTTGGGGAGTCTCCTTGATTCTTTTTGGCCACCCCCCTACTTATTTTTATTCCATCGCTTGTATACCAAAATTCAAAATTTTTTTAAGACTGTGGGCTGGGAGGTGTATTGGGGGTTGGGAAGTGGGGGACCTGTAAGGAACTAAGGGGGTTTCTGTGGGGGGGGGAGTTTGTAAGTAGTGGGGGGGGGGCATTGGGTATGGCATGGGTGTTTTGGTTTTTGAGTGTTTTTGGCTCATGGGGTGACTGGGGTTGGGGGGCTTCTATAGGAAACTGTGAGGGGGGTTGTATTTGATCTTCTTCCTTTTTCTGGGGTTCCTGTCCCCGTCTTCTCCTCCCCCCTTTTTTCCCCTTTCGCCTTTGTACCATCTCTCTCATTTTTCCCCCTTTTTGTCTGTGTTCGTCGCGGTCGAGATACCCTTCCTGATTCGGCATGTCCCCCTTAATCGTGCTTTTTCCCCGCATATCCTGTTCCGAGTCGTTTTTGCCTTGAAGGTCACTTTTACTGGCCCGGGGTTTTTTTTTTTTACAAACCCCCCCATCTCCCAAAATTTTCCAGCTGGGTCATGTCGTCCTTCTCCGATTACTTTCATTTGTTTCAATTGCTTTTTTTTCCCCTTGTTTTCTTTCTTTATGTGTTTTCCCCTTTAACTTCCTGTAGCCATACACAAAGACTGACCCCCCTTTTTTCCCCCGCATATCCCTGTGTATCCCCCCCATTCAATTTGAATTCCCCCATTGCAGCTTTTCCTTTCTTCATTTCACAGCTATGTCAGGTCCATGGCCCGTCAATTTCCCTTCTCAGCTTTCCCGGGCTTGTTTTGGACTTTTTGGGCCTCCCCCAATAGCTTGCTCTTTCTTACTCAGTTCCCCTGAAAAAGCTTCTCATGGTTTTTCTCCTTTCCCCACAGTCCCCATTTGTGGGGAGGTAGGGCTCTGTTGTCAATCCCAAAATTTCTTTAGTTCTTTTGGCTGTTTTTAATTTTCCAGTTCCCTTCTAAACTCTGTAAACCTGGCCTCTGCAGCTTTCTTTCCCCTCCCCACTTCCTGCTTTCCATGTCTTTTCCCCTCTTTATTCTCATGCTAATTCTTCTGTTTCTTTTCCCATCTTGTTCCCTTTTGTGACTTGCTGCCCAATCTTCCTTTTCGTTTTCCTCCGTCCCTTGGGTTTCCTTTGTTCTCTCTGGCAACCCCATTTTTTTTTTTTTTCTGATTTCCTCAGAGTGGAAACCTAGTAATTCTGTATTTAGGTTATATTTTATATGTCAGAGTGTGGGGGGGGGGGGGGGAGAGGAGGAACGTGGCTAATGGGAGAGTATGGGGAGGGGGAAGTGGGGGAAAGGGAGGGGAAGCAATGGGTAAGTGGGTGAGTGGGAAGGGGGGGGGTGGGGAGGGGGAGGGTGAAAAGGGAGGGGAGGGATCAGGTGAAGGAGTGAGATGTCGGTTTGGGGGGGGGGGGAGGAATTGTGTGAGTCTGGCAATATGTTTGGTGTGGGGTGTGTGGTTGTGTGAGTGTGTGGTGTTTGTTGTTGTGTGTTTTTTGTGGTTGGTTGGGGTGTGTGGGGTGGGTGGTGTGTGGTTGGGGGGGTGTGTGTGGGTGGGTGGGTGTGTGGTGGGGGTGTGGTGGGGGGTGTGTGGGTGGGTGTGTGGGCGGGTGTGTGGGTGGGGTGTGGGTGGGTGTTGGGGTGGGGGTTGGGTGGGGGTGGGTGGGTGTGGTTGGGTGGGGGGTGGGGGTTGGGGTGTGGGTTTGGGGTTTGGGGGTTTTGTGGGTGTGTGGGTGGTGGTGGGTGTGTGTGGGTGTGTGGGTGGTGTGGGGGGTGTGGGGGGGTTTTGGGGGGTGTGTGGTGGGTGTGGGGTGGGTGTGTGGGTGGGTGTTTTGGTGGGTGTGTGGGGGGTGGGGCGTGTGTGGGTGTGTGGGAGTGGGTGGTGTGTGGGGGGGGGGGGTGGGGGGGTGGGGGGGGTTTTTGGGGGGGTGTGTGGGTGGGTGGTGGGTGGGTGTGTGGGGGGGTGTGTGGGGGGGGGGTGGGTGGGGTGTGGGTGGGGTGGTTGGGTGGTGTGTGGGGTGGGTGGGTGGTGTGGGGTTGGTGTGTGGGGTGTGTGTGGGTGGGTGTGTGGGTGTGGTGGGGGTGTGTGGGTGTTGGGGGGTGTGGGTTGGGGGTGGGTTGTGTGGGTGTGTGGGTGTGTGGGGGTGGGGGTGTGTGGTGTGGGTGTGTGTGGGTTGTGTGGGTGTGTGGGGTGTGTGGGGTGTGTGTGGGGTGTGGGGGTTTTGTGGGGTGTGTGGGTTTTGGGGGGTGGTGTGGGTGTGTGTGGGGGTGTGTGTGTGTGGGGTGTGTGGGTGTGTGTGGGGGTGTGTGTGTTTTTTGTGGGGGGTGTTTTGTGTGTGTGTGTTGTGGGGTTTTTGGGGGTGTGTGTGTGTGTGTGGTGTGTGGGGGGTGGTGTGTGTGGGGTTGGGTGTGTGGTGTGGTGTTTTGGTGTGTGGTTTTGTGTGGGGTGTGTGTGTGTGGGGTGTGTGGTGTGGTGGGGGGGGGTGTGGGTTGGGTGTGGTGTGTGGGTGGGTGGTGGTTGTGGTTGGTGTGTGTGTGTGGGTGTGTGTGGGGGGTGTGTGTGGGGTGTGTGGGGGGGTTGTGGTGGGGGTGTGGTGTGTGTGTGGGTGGTGTGTGTGTGTGGTGTTGTGTGTGGTGTGTGGTGGGGTGGTGTTGGGGGGTGGGGTGTGGGGTTTGGGGTGATGTTTGGGTGGGGTTGTGTGGTTGTGTGTGTGTGTGGGGGTGTGGGTGTGTGTTGTGGGGGGTGTTTGGGGGGGGTGTGTGTGTGTGTGTGTGGGGGGTGTTGTGTGGTGTGTGTGGTGTTGTGGATGTTGTGGGTTTTTGTGTGTGTGTGTTGTGTGTGGTGGTGTTTGGTTTTGGGTTTTTTTGGTGGGTGTTGGGTGTGTGTGTTTTTGTGTGTGTGGGTGTGGGGGTGTGTGGTTGGGTGTGTGGTGGTTGGGGTGTTGTGTGTGTTTGTGTGGGTGTTTTGTGTGTGTGGTTTTTGTTGGGTGTGGTTGTTGGGGTGTGGTGTGGTGGGTGGTGTGGTGTGGTGGGTGGTTGTGGGGGTGTGTGTGGGGGTGTGTGGTGTTTGTGTGTGGGGTGTGTGGGTTTGGGGGTGTGTGGTGTGTGTGTGTGGTGTGGTTGTGGGGTTTTGGGGTGTGTGTGGGGGTTTTGGGGTGT
>NC_069402.1:110387281-110430895 GCF_026875155.1 Cherax quadricarinatus
TTCAGGATGTGATGGCTAGTGTCAGGATGTGATGGTTAGTGTCAGGTTGTGATGGCTAGTGCCAGGATGTGATGGCTAGTGTCAGGGTGTGATGGTTAGTGTCAGGGTGTGATGGCTAGTGTCAGGATGTGATGGTTAGTGTCAGGATGTGATGGTTAGTGTCAGGGTGTGATGGCTAGTGTCAGGGTGTGATGGCTAGTGTCAGGATGTGATGGTTAGTGTCAGGATGTGATGGCTAGTGTCAGGGTGTGATGGTTTTTAGTGTCAGGTTTTGATGGCTAGTGTCGGTTGTGATGGCTAGTGTCAGAGTGATGGCTAGTGTCAGGTGTGAGGTTAGTGTCAGGTGTGATGGCTAGTGTCAGGATGTGATGGTTAGTGTCAGGATGTGATGGTTAGTGTCAGGGTGTGATGGCTAGTGTCAGGGTGTGATGGCTAGTGTCAGGGTGTGATGGCTAGTGTCAGGTGTGATGGCTAGTGTCAGGATGTGATGGTTAGTGCAGGTGTGATGGTTAGTGTCAGGGTGTGATGGCTATTGTCAGGTGTGTGGTTATGTCAGGTTGTGATGGCTAGTGTCGGGGTGTGATGGCTATGTCAGGGTGTGATGGCTAGTGTCAGGGTGTGATGCTATGTCGGGGATGTGTGGCTAGTGTCGGGGTGTGATGGTTAGTGTCGGGGTGGATGGCTAGTGCCCAGGGTTTGTGATGGTGAATGTCAGGGTGTGATGGCTAGTGTCAGGGTGTGATGGCTAGTGTCAGGGTGTGATGGCTAGTGTCAGGGTGTGATGGCTAGTGTCAGGGTGTGATGGCTAGTGTCAGGGTGTAGTATCTAGTGTCAGGGTGTGATGGCTAGTGTCAGGGTGTGATGGCTAGTGTCAGGGTGTGATGGCTAGTGTCAGGGTGTAGTATCTAGTGTCAGGGTGTTATGGCTAGTGTCAGGGTGTGATGGCTAGTGTCAGGGTGTAGTATCTAGTGTCAGGGTGTTATGGCTAGTGTCAGGGTGTGATGGCTAGTGTCAGGGTGTAGTATCTAGTGTCAGGGTGTGATGGCTAGTGTCAGGGTGTAGTATCTAGTGTCAGGGTGTGATGGCTAGTGTCAGGGTGTAGTATCTAGTGTCAGGGTGTGATGGCTAGTGTCAGGGTGTAGTATCAGTGTCAGGGTGTTATGGCAAATGTCGGGTGTGATCTAGTGTCAGTGTTATGGCTAGTGTCAGGGTGTAGTATCTAGTGTCCAGGGTGATGGCAAGTGTCTGGGTGTAGTAACTAGTGTCAGGGTGTTATGGTGGGTTTGTCATGGGTGTAGTAATCTAGTCGTCAGGGTGTGATGGCTAGTGTCTGGGTGTAGTATCTAGTGTCAGGGTGTGATGGCTAGTGTCTGGGTGTAGTATCTAGTGTCAGGGTGTTATGGCTAGTGTAGGGTGTGAGGGCTAGAGTTTTGGGTGTAGTATCTAGTGTCAGGGTGTTATGGTTTAGTGGTTGGGTGTAGTATTAGTTTCAGGGTGTGATGCTGTGTCGGTGGTAGTTTTAGTGTCTGGGTGTAGTATCTAGTGTCAGGGGGTTATGGCAAATGTCGGGTGGATGGCTAGTGTCGGGTGTAGTATCTAGTGTCAGGGTGTTATGGCTAGTGTCAGGGTGTGATGGCTAGTGTCTGGGTGTAGTATCTAGTGTCAGGGTGTTATGGCTAGTGTCTGGGTGTAGTATCTAGTGTCAGGGTGTTATGGCTAGTGTCAGGGTGTAGTATCTAGTGTCAGGGTGTGATGGCTAGTGTCTGGGTGTAGTATCTAGTGTCAGGGTGTTAGGGCTAGTGTCAGGGTGTGATGGCTAGTGTCAGGGTGTGGTTATATTGAGTGTGTTGATGGAGGTGGCAGCGTGCTGCCCGCCACCTCCTAAATATAGCATGTATCTTCTGTGTTTGTTGTGCCATCAAACTCACTTTCAAGTGAACATCAATTCTTCCTCGCATAAACCATATTTGTTGTAGCAAACACTTCCAGAAATAAGTAAACATTAATTTTGTATTCTTGAAGGATCTGGGACCTGGAACATTTTAAACAATATTTGGTAATAGCTGGCTAGGATGTGACATATTGCTAGCTAGGATGTGATTCATTGCTCGCTAGGATGATATTCAGTTGGCTAGGATGACATAGGATGTGACACATTGTTGGCTAGGATGTGACACACAGCTCGCTGGGATGTAACACAGCTGGCTAGGATGTAACACTGCTGGCTAGGATGTGACACATTGCTAGCTAGGATGTGACATATTGCTGCCTAACCTTACCTAACCTAGTGTATAAATGTGCTGCACAATGCTGGTAGGAAGGGTTGACTTAATAATACCATGTGTAGTGTGACGTCTGACACACTACACCATCCGGGTTGCTTGCTCTTAAGAGAACCAGACAAGGACAAAACATAAACATTATAATTGGATGGAAGCCTACAATGTTCTTGCGCGGAAGTCAGGTGTCGTTGGTACGGATTACCTGCTACGGCCAGCCACGCAACTTAGCTAAGTTATGACGATAAGCAAATCTAGTTTAAGTTCACTTACATAATGGTAACTTAGCTATATCTAACACCAAATAACGTAACCAGAATTAGCCAAGCTTATCTTAATGAGATTTTGCCTATCAGTATACCCTTTCTTAACAGATGCCAGCTAACATAGTTTTTTGCAATATTTGGTGGACAGTGGTAGACACAAGCTACACCTGTTTCAAATTTAATGATCTAACTTGTCCCTGGCATCATCCTCAACAACTTGTGCCATGTGCAACATGTTGTTCTGGTACAACAATACATCACGCATTTGATTCGTTAAGATAAATAATTAAGTAGCACTAATCAGAGTGACTGAGGCAGCTATAAACACAGACGTTACGTGACATTATTCACCGCTTATTAACAAAAAAAGGCACAATACCGTGACTGGAGCGTTACACAAATAACCCGCACATACAAGAGAGGAGCTTAAGACGACGTTACGGTCCGACTTGGACCATTTACAAAGTCACACTAATGAGAATTGAATCGAATTGAAATACTCTCACGTAAGACCCGTGCGGGTGAAAAGGGGAGAGTTGGACAGGGGAAGAGTAGTGGGTGAGAGAATGGTTTTAGGGGAAGGAAAAGAGCGAGGGCTAAACCCAGCTGCATAGCAGTATGAGGCTTGGTAGAGGGACTGGTTGCTGGGCAGAGCTGACCGTCGGAGATGGCACAAATAGAGGACTGGGCTCGGCGTAGGAGGCAAGGACATAATGGGAGGTGGCGCCGTGTCACAGCTGGTTTGCTATAGTCTGCCTCTCAAAATGCATGTGGTGGAGAGAGGGAGGCACAGTGGTCAGCGAAAAGAGAAACGGACGTCTTTTAAGGTCCACACCTGCAGAGGGCAGGATAGAGGTTTAGGGGATAGAGTTAGGTGTAGAGAGGAGGAGGGCCAGGGTTGTAGAGGGATTGGAATAGGTTTAGTGTATTGCCAGTCGTCTGATGACTTCGTCAAGGAAGGTTGTCCAGGTGTCTTGGTATGTTTCGAATCGGCCTAATTGTCTGTCGCTGAGTTTCTTCCAGAATACGTTTAATGCAGAAGTGCCAGTCCTGATGCGGAGTGACTCACTGGTGGCAAAGTCATCCCACCTAACTCCTAGCACCCACCGCAGAGCACGATCTGAATTCGCTGCAGCTTTAGGACATTTGTTTTGGCAGCGAAAGGCCGAGAGGTGTATAAGTGAGAAGAAGACGGATGAGAGCCTTGTACAGATGGAGCTGGTGTGTGGGTGTGAGCCTCTGAGTTTGTACATTCGCCCGAGGGCAGAATTGGCCAGAGCTCTTTTGGCGTTTATCTGGGTGTGTAGTCCAAATCTGGAGTCTAGGACTGTGGTGCTATGTGTTCTGGGGATGGGTGTTCTTGTGGTGGTGGTTCTGAGGTGGACAGGTAGTGGCGGGCGTTCTTTGGGGAAGAAGTAGGTGATTTTGGATTTGGCGGCATTTGTTTTGATGCGCCATATGGTCTCCCAAGCACTTATCCTGTCCACCTCACGTTGAGTTTTAAGTGAGAGGTATCTGCAGCGTTCGTGTGCGGTGAGTTGTGTAATATCATCTGCATAAGCCAGTGTGAGTGTGTTGTAAAGTGCAGGGTCGGGGATGTCATTTGTGTAAAGGATGTACAAGGTGGGGGAAAGAACGAAGCCTTGGGGACTGCAGCGTGAAGGGTAAAGGGGTCAGAGAGACTGTTTCTGAACTTGATTCGCATCGTACGGCTGTCAAGGAAGTTGCTGAGTAACTTTTTGACATTCAGGAGAAGGTCAAAAAGGTTACACAGCTTGTACTGCAGCCCTGAGTGCCAGACCGTGTCGAAGGCTTTCTCCACATCCTTAGCAACCAGGGCCGTTGTACAGCCTTGGGCCTTATTGATTAGAATGTAGTTCAGGATAACGTTGAGAGCTGCCTGCGTAGAGCGGTGTTGGCGGAAGCCAAATTGTCGGTCAGTCAGTAGATGGTTTGTCTCTAGGCGCGTCCTTAGTCTATGACTGATAAGTCTTTCAAAGGTCTTGCCAAGAGTTTTCCAATAGACTGATGGGTCTGTAGTTTCTCGGTCAGTCAGGTCCTTGCCAGGTTTGGGGATGAGTGTGGCTATAGCAGATTTAAATAGGGAGGGGAAGTATCCAGAAGCGAGGCAAGCATTGTAGAGGTCAGTAAGTGCTGAGATGACAGAATCAGGGAGGTGGCGGAGTATGTGGTGGGAAAGCCCCGACGCTTTTGGAGCTTTGGGAGGGAGCTTCAGGATTAAGGTCTTGACTGAAGGTTGGGAGAAAGGGATGTTGAGAATGTGGGTGGAGGTGAGAGCGGAAAGTTGTATAACAGGGTCGGGACATGTTATGTGTTTATGTGTGGAGACCCAGTATTCTTTGGCTTGTGTGTGCTGTTGCGCAGCAGGGTCAGGAGGGTGGGGGTAGAAGATATTTTCCCATATGTCCCTGAAGACTTGTGCTGCTTGTGTAGGGTCGGTGATGTTTATGTTGTCGTGTGTGATGTGTTGGAAATGTGTTGTTTTTGGGACTCCAGTGACTCTCCGGATGAAGATCCAGAACTCCCTGGGGTCCCGTATGCGGTGTTTGTCAGCAGCCTGGACAAGGGATAGCCAGTGTTTGGCATGGTCCTCATCCAGGCTACAGATGATGTTGTTCCTTAGGAAGGTGAGGTCTCTGCTGACATGGGAGGAGAGGAAGATGGGTATATATAGGCAGGAGATGGTAGTGGTGGTAGTAGTGGAGGTGGATTGTAGTAGTAGTGGGGAGGTAGTAAGAGTAGGAGGGGCCTATCAAATACTAAGAAAGAGGAGCACTGCAAGGGAGCTGGTGCCCACAGAGAGAGCAAGAACATAGATGGGGGAAAAACAAATAAATAAGTAACTAAAGAAGGAACAAATACACAGGGCAGAAGAAAGACAACCCAAAGGAGAAAAAGGAAAAAGGAAAGGGGAAGAGGGAGAAGAAGAAAAAAAGGAGGAATCAGGTTAGGTCACGAGTGTTCTGAAGTTTGGAGCATTTTACAATGTAGTGGGAGAGGAAGGCATCTACAGAGACGAAGCCGGGACTAAGATTCATACAAAGAAAGTTGTGTATTAGGGAGGATTCAACCAGACGGCGACTGTTAAAGTTGGAAGTAGGGAAGACAGTATTAGCAGAAGACCAGTCAATAGGATGGCTGTGATCTCTGACGTGGCAGAAAAGAGCATTGTTAGTGTCGACAAGCCTAACACTATTTTTTTGTGCTCCCTATGTCTGTCAGAAAGAGATTGACCAGTTTCTCCAAAGTACTGAAGAGGACAGGAGGAACAAGAAATAGAGTAGACACCAGGAGCATCTGCAGAGGGAGGAGAGGTATGAACGAGATTAGTGTGAAGAGTGTTAATCTGGCAGAAAGTAAGTTTGATGTCTAAGGAACGGAGAGAGTTGTTGAGATTAGAAAGACCGGAAATGTAGGGAAGGCAGAGGACAGAAGAGTTCCCAGGAGTAGAGAGTTTGGGAGAGAAGAAATTATGTTTAGCACGTGAGAAGGCAGAGTCTATGAAATGGGAAGGGTAGCCAAGACGGGAAAATGAATTATGAAGAGTGGAAATTTCTGATTGAAGGAACTGAGGATCACATATGCGGAGAGCACGGAGAAAGAGGGAGATAAGAATACTTTTCTTGACAGAGGAATCATACTTCCTCAAGTACAAACTCTGCACTAACTTTAACCTACCTCTCACTACTCGTAAACTCCTCTGCAACTTCCTAGACTGCCGTACCATGAGAATCAAATTCCAAGGCTGTTACTCTGACTACTTCACACTAAATGCTGGAGTACCCCAGGGATCTGTCCTCTCCCCTACCCTCTACATTTTATACACTAACGACATTCCAACACCTGTATGCCACAACTCCATCACACTAGCCTATACAGACGACATTACACAGCTTATCACTCACGCCAATATAGATACACTCACACACAAAACACAAAATGAGGTCGACAGGATAGCCATCTGGGAACAAAAATGGAGGATCAAATCCAATGCAGCTAAATCCAGCATTACATATTTTAACTACAGGAAACGTGATCCTCCATTACCTGTCGAGCTCAGAACAGCTGACACCCGCACTTACATCCCCATCACACAATCTGTCACTGTCCTTGGCGTTAATCTTGACTACCTTCTTCGCCTTCACGGACACATTCACTCAAGGCATGCAATAGCTAGTAAGGTCCTTGCGGGCCTCTACTAGCTATTGCAACATGCAACATGCCTCCCAACGCACCAAACTACACCTCTACAAATCCCTAATACGTCCTCTGATAACTTACTCTCCTCTAGCCCTCTCTCTTGCAGCTAAAACAAACTTACTTAAACTGCAACGTGTCCAGAACAAGGCGCTGCGTTGGGTGCTTGATGCCCAATTAGACATCCCTGCGCTGAATCTGTACTGGAAGACGCTCAGTGACAGACAGACAAACTTGAGACACGACATGACTACTGGACCTCTCTCCTTGACGAAGACATTCGCAGACCCACAAACCAACACAACCTTTTCTACTCCTTGTATGATCCTGCTCCTAACCCTATTTACAAATAACCTTGGATTCTCTGACAGGTACCTTGCGCTGTTCATTCTCTGACCCACTTTCGCCTTAGCTTTTGGGTTAAGACATGGCTCAATTCTACACTCCTCTCTAGCGCTAATCTTCGCCTGTCACGTCCTCCCCGCTCACTCCACCGGAGTCCCAACAGAAGAGCCTGAATTTCTGTTCTCAATGTCTGTCCCACGATCGCCTTAACTGCTGGGTTAAGCCCTGGCTCTATTTCTACGACTAAGAACACTCCTCTCCAGAGCTATTCTTCGTCTGTCCCGTCTTCCCCGCTCATCCCATTTGGGATCTTACCTGAACTTGTTCGTTCGTTCGTTCCTTCTCGTTAGTGTGACTTTGTAAATGGTCGAAGTCGGACCGAAACGTCGTCGTAAGCTCCTCTCTTCTATGTGCGGTTTATTTGTGTATTCACCGCTAATGTTTACAGTTAATTTAATAGCAGAACAATTAACTCTGTTGTGTATTTGACTACGTAAAGAACATGACTGGAACAATGAATAAATAACCAGCACATAAGAGAAAAAAATTTTATGGCGATATTTCGGTCCGACTTGGACCATTAACTAGTCACACTGTGTGAATAAGTTAATGGTCCAAGTCGGACCGAAACGTCATGATAAAGTTTCTTTCTCCTATGTGCTGGTTATTTATGCATTTGACAACCTGCTGGTAGAGAACTTTCTAATATTCTTGTGCAAACATTACAATCCCATTAGCCCTCGACTAAAGACTCAAACAACCTGTTAACTATCACATGTTGTTAAGGCCATAAATCTAAATTGTCATTTTATACCATTGGATAAAATTAATTAAACCCCTGAACTCCTGTATCCTTGAACCTCCAGGAAAATTTTTTGACAAATGCACTTAAGGAGCATTTGTCAACATTTTGGTGGTATATGTTAACTGAAGTGTAAGCAGGTTGAAGCCCATACAGCAACAGGTGAAGAGTGTTGGTCATCCGTGTCTCACAACCGATGAACCCGGGTTCGATACTGGGGCGGATGGAGAAACCAGGAATGTTTCTTTACACCTGTTGCCTCTGTTCACCTAGCAGTAAGTAGGTACGTTGGTGTTATCCGACTGCTGTGGAAAACAGGATTGACTTTCTTGGGTTATCTTTCTTATGGAATGAGAGGAAGAGAATATCGTGAACGTGACTACAAATGAGTACAGGTGAATCCCGCTCATACAAGTCATGTTCTGGGCTACTGCTGTAAAGTGAAAAATACCCTTTTTTTCACTTCCAAATGCATATAAAAATCTCATAACATGTTGACACTATCATATATTAAATGAGCAACAGAGCTAGGCCTAAAGAAGCCATTTTCTGTACGCATTACTTACCTTAAAATATTTTCGTCCTTAGCTTGATGGTGAATATCTTTACTGTAGGAAGTCTGAATAAATGAAGAGTGGGTATAACTGAGGACTGTTGCATTAGTGAAACGCCATAAAGTGAAGTGCTGTAAAGCGGGGTCCGCCTGTACTGCGGACCTAACTACCATCAAATTCAAATTCAAAGTTTATTCTCTATAAGGATTACAATGCTGAGTTTACAGAAATTTGGTTGTTGTTTGGTTTACATGTAGTAAAATTGTGATTACAGTGTACCACTAGAACGCTTAGCATGGCTAGGCATTTCGGGCATACTTAGTTTTATTCTTAATTGTAAAATATTACAAATTATGAGGTAAGTTGGTCTTATGGCTAAGTGACTAAATACTAGTTTATGAGTTTAGCAATGTGAATGCTTTTGTTTTGGCACAGTATATAGTTTCAGTATTGGAGTATCACAGGATTCATTATTTTAAGACTGAGATTAATATTTCTGTTTATGGTCAAATGAGTGAGCGAGTGTAAGTGTGAACCACCAGGTGGTATTCGTGTAGTTAGTTGACGGGGTGTATCAGGGAGATAAGATGTTTTCTAATGGTAGTTTTGAAGGTGATGAATGTGTCTGCAGTTCTAGAGTTCTCAGGTAGGGTATTCCAGATTTTAGGGCCTTTGACATACATTGAATTTTTGTAAAGGTTTAGTCGGACACGGGGAATGTCGTAGAGATGTTTGTGTCTGGTGTTATGCCTGTGGGTTCTGTCACAACTATCAAGAAATCGTTTTAGGTCAAGGTTGATATTAGAGTTTAAGGCCCTGTAGATATAGATTGCACAGTAGTAAGTGTGGATGTACTGAACTGGGAGTAAGTTTAGATCTTTGAAGAGTGGGGGGGTGTGCTGCCAGGGATGAGATTTAGTGATTATTCTTACTGCAGCTTTTTGTTGGGTTATTATTGGCTTTAGGTGTGTTGCTGCAGTTGATCCCCAAGCACAAATAGCATAGGTGAGGTATGGATAAATAAGTGAGTGGTATAGTGTGAGAAGGGCATTTTGCGGCACGTAGTATCGTATCTTGGAGAGGATCCCAACCGTTTTGGATACTTTTTTGGCTATATGCTGGATATGGGTGCTGAAATTCAGGTTGTTGTCAAGGTATAAGCCTAGGAATTTTCCCCCATTATTTCTGGTAATTAGAGTGTTGTCAATCTTAATGTTAATTTGTGCATCTCCTGCTCTGCTACCAAACATAATATAGTAAGTTTTGTCAGTGTTAAGCGTAAGTTTATTGGCTGTCACCCAAGTCGATATTTTAATCAGCTCCTCATTCACAATGGTGTTGAGGGTGGCAAGATTAGGGTGAGAGATGACATAAGTCGTGTCATCAGCAAAGAGAATGGGTTTCAGGTGTTGGGATACGTTTGGAAGGTCATTGATGTATATGAGGAAGAGCAGGGGACCAAGGACACTTCCCTGCGGAACTCCAGTATCAAGTGGCCGTGTTGCTGATGCTGTGTCTTTAATGGTGACGTACTGATACCTATTAGTAATGTAAGATTTGAAATAAGCAAGCGCATGGCCTCTTATACCGTAGTGGTCAAGTTTGTGGAGTAGGATTTGGTGGTTTACTGTGTCAAAAGCTTTTCTTAGGTCAATAAAAATTCCTAGTGGATATTACTTATTTTCCAATGCTGTGTAAAGCAGATGTAGCATTTTTATGATTGCATCATTAGTGCTTTTATTTTTCCTGAATCCAAACTGGCAGGGGTTGAGTATGTTTTGAGCCGTTATAAATGAATACAGTCTCTTGTACACGAGTTTCTCAAAGATTTTGGATAGCAATGGTAAGTTAGATATTGGCCTATAGTTGTTTAAGTCTGTAGGGTCACCACCTTTATGTATTGGTGTAACCCTTGCCATCTTGAGTAGTTTCGGGAAGGTGCTAGTCTCTATTGACTTGTTAAAAAGTAATGAAATAGCATGCGAAAGGACATGGGCCGCTCGCTTGTACAGTAATGGTGGGACATGAGACAGATTCCCCGAGTTATTTTTAAGTGACTTTATGATCCCAATGACTTCCGTGGGCTCAGTTGGTGCAAGATAGAAGGAATTAGGGAAATTACCATCTAGGTAGTCCCCGGCATGGGCATTGGTATGTGGGATTTTACTGGCGAGATTAGATCCTATGTTTGAGAAGAAGTCGTTTATCTTGTTAGCTGTGTCAGTGGGATGTAGTGGTGTTTCATTAGGTTTAGTTAGGACAATATTCTTGTTTTTTCTCAGTTTGTGGGTCCCTAGAATCTGAGAGAGTGTTTTCCAGGTCTTTTTTATATCTCCTCTAGTGTCTGTGAATTTACTGGAGTAGTATAGTTGTTTGGCTTTTTTTATTACTTTGGTGAGAGCTGATGAATAGTGTTTAAGAGTATCTTTGTGTATTAAGCCCTGTCTATATTGCTTTTCATATTGGTGTTTCTTGTCTATGGATTTCAGAATGGTGCTGGTTAGCCATGGGCAACCAAGCCGTTTGTTTGTGATCTGTTTTGTTTTTATAGGACAATGTTTGTTGTATAGTCTAAGTAATTTGTTAAGAAAGATGTCTGTCCAGTCATCAATACCATTGGCCTTGGAGAATTCTGTAGGCCAATCAACAGTCTCTAGGTCAGCTGTGAACTTCCTTACTGAGGCCTCGTCATGGAGTCTAAATGAGACTTTGTTGTATTCAAGTGGTGGTTTACTAATGTTTGTCAGGAGGAAGGTAGCAACTACCACTACAGGAGTGTAAAGATTTTGACACAAGAGTTTACAAAAGATCTCCAGAAGCGAAGCCTCGAGCGTTGCTTAGCATACTTCTAATCCAGCTATTTTAAATCTTCCCTGGTATTGACTGAGTTAAGTGATCTTAGTTAAACTATTTTGGAATTATGAATGTCTACGACTGGTTTAGCGTTTTTCATGTATACTGTAGAAACCGAGGTCACCACTTCTCTCCCACAGTACAATTGTCAGTGACTGTTCACGTAATTAATTGGGCTTCCACATTTCAAAGAAAATTATTTACTAGACTGATGTCACTCATGTGTGCCTTTTTTTTTTTTTTTTAATAATATTGACACCTTATTTACAAGCGAATCTTCATTATCTATAAATGATGTCAACTGTAAGCGGCGTGGTTGTTAGTTCATGGTTATAAAACAAACATGTTTATCACGAGATATCCACAGACATGGTTGTAAGACACATATATCATAAACATAGTTGTAAGACACATGTATCACAGACATCCACAGACATGGTTGTAAGACACATATATCATAAACATAGTTGTAAGACACATGTATCACAGACAACCACAGACATGGTTGTAAGACACATGTATCACAGACAACCACAGACATGGTTGTAAGACACATGTATCACAGACATAGTTGTAAGACCCATGTATCACAGATAACCACAGACATGGTTGTAAGACACATACATCACAGACATAGTTGTAAGACACATGTATCACAGATAACCACAGACATGGTTGTAAGACACATATATCACAGACATAGTTGTAAGACACATGTATCACAGATAACCACAGACATGGTTGTAAGACACATATATCACAGACATAGTTGTAAGACACATGTATCATAGACAACCACAAACATGGTTGTAAGACGCATGTATCACTGACAACAAAAGAGAGAGTGTACATGTGTGTAACAACTCACACACCGACTCCCAAGTGCATGAGAGAACAGATAAGTTAGCAAGAGTGTCTTCTCCAGTACTGACTCCAGTATAATGTTGTAGTGTTCACTTACAGAGGATAATAATGTCGAATGAAGGCCAACTGAACCACACAGAGTAAAGTTAACAACACCTACCTAGTGTTAATGGAGGCAGACTACATTACCCACATGCTCAGTGTACACAAGTATACACGAGAGTATGCGCAGCTCAACATAGTGCTGACCTCAGTACCAGGCAAGACAGCAGTATTTACCTCAGTACCAGGCAAGACAACAGTATTTACCTCAGTACCAGGCAAAACAACAGTGTTTACCTCAGTACCAGGCAAAACAACAGTGTTTACCTCAGTACCAGGCAAAACAACAGTGTTTACCTCAGTACAACCACAACAACAATACAGACCTCTGAGTGGGTTGACCAAAGTATCACTCAATGAGCGAATATAAAGAGGTATAAGTGGTCAGAGTGGTTCAGTTTTAAGTCATAATTCATTTACTGAATCCTTACCCCCAACACCTCACCTCCAGGGATTGGGATGTGGGGCTGAGGGTGGGGGTAGGGGTGGTGGGTGAGGGAGGGGGTGAACCATGGGCTCTTCAGTAAGGTGTGCAGTACACCATCCATGATCATCCATCCAAGTGCTCACTGCCCTCCATTACCCATCCAAGTACTCACCCTTCAAATTCAAATTCAAAGCTTATTTTCTATAAGGATTACAATGTTGAATTTACAGAATTTAGTTATTGTGTGGTTTACATGTAGTTAAATAATGATTACAGAGTGTACCACTAGAACGCTTAGCATGGCTAGGTATTTCGGGCAGACTTAGTTTAATTCTTAATTGTAAAATATTACAAATTATGAGGTAAGTTGGTATTATGGCTAAGTGACTAAATACTAGTTTGTGAGTTTAGCAATGTGAATGCTTTTGTTTTGGCACAGTACATAGTTTCAGTATTGGATTCATTATTTTAAGATTGAGATTAATATTTCTGTTTATGGACAAATGGGTGAGTGAGTGTAAGTGTGAACCACCAGGTGGTATTCGTGTAGTTAGTTGATGGGGTGTATCAGGGAGACAAGATGTTTTCTAATGGTAGTTTTGAAGGCGATGAATGTGTCTGCAGTTCTAGAGTTCTCAGGTAGGGTGTTCCAGATTTTAGGGCCTTTGACATACATTGATTTTTTGTAAAGGTTTAGTCGGACACTGGGAATGTCGTAGAGATGTTTGTGTCTGGTGTTATGCCTGTGGGTTCTGTCACAACTATTAAGAAAGCGTTTTAGGTCAAGGTTGATATTGGAGTTTAAGGTCCTGTAGATGTAGAGTGCACAGTAGTAAGTGTGGATGTACTGAACAGGGAGTAAGTTTAGATCTATGAAGAGTGGGGGGGGGGGTGTTGCCAGGGATGGGATTCAGTGATTATTCTTACTGCAGCTTTTTGTTGGGTTATTATTGGCTTTAGGTGTGTTGCTGCAGTTGATCCCCAAGCACAAATAGCATAGGTGAGGTATGGATAAATAAGTGAGTGGTATAGTGTGAGAAGGGCATTTTGCGGCACGTAGTATCGTATCTTGGAGAGGATCCCAACCGTTTTGGATACTTTTTTGGTTATGTGTTGGATATGGGTGCTGAAATTCAGGTTGTTGTCAAGGTATAGGCCTAGGAATTTGCCCTCATTATGTCTGGTAATTAGGGTGTTGTCGATCTTAATGTTAATTTGTGCATCTCCTGCTCTGCTACCAAACATAATATAGTAGGTTTTGTCAGTGTTAAGCGTAAGTTTATTGGCTGTCATCCAAGTCGATATTTTGATTAGTTCCTCGTTAACAATGGTGTTGAGGGTGGCAAGATTAGGGTGAGAGATGACATAAGTATTATCGTCAGCAAAGAGAATGGGTTTCAGGTGTTGGGATACGTATGGAATATCATTGATGTATATGAGGAAGAGCAGGGGACCAAGGACTCTTCCCTGCGGAACTTCAGTATCAAGTGGCCGTGCTGTTGATGCTGTGTCTTTAATGATGACATACTGATACCTATTAGTAAGGTAAGATTTGAAATAAGCAAGTGCATGGCCTCTTATACCGTAATGGTCAAGTTTGTGGAGTAGGATGTCGTGTTCTACTGTGTCAAAAGCTTTTCTTAGGTCAATAAAAATTCCTAGTGGATATTCCTTATTTTCCAATGCTGTGTAAAGCAGATGTAGCATTTTTATGATTGCATCATAAGTGCTTTTATTTTTCCTGAATCCAAATTGGCAGGGGTTGAGTATGTTTTGTGTCGTTATAAATGAATATAGTCTCCTTCACCCATCTAAGTACTTACCCTTCCCCATCACCCATCCAAGTACTTACCCTTCCCCATCACCCATCCAAGTACTCACCCTTCCCCATCACCCATCCAAGTACTCACCCTTCTCCATTACCCATCCACCTGGTTGTCACAAGATATCAATTTCCTACAGTCATGGGGGATAGGTACTTGCATATGCAGGTGAGGATAAATTCATGGGTTTAATTTACTCACTCGTATTGACTAGTGTACCTGTGGCAAGTGTGCCACAAGTCAGGAATACTGAGGTGTGGTACAGTACCCTGGCAGGTTCATCTAGTGTACATAAGAACATAACATAAGAATGGAGGAACACTGCAGAAGGCCTACTGGCCCATACAAGGTAGGTCCTTATCAAAATGACCTCTACCCAAAGCTACCCAAGAATTTAATCCCGTACCCAATGACACAAATCAAACCCAGCCCCTCCCATTCATATATCTGTCCAATCTCTTTTTAAAGCTGCCCAAAGTCCTATCCTTGATCACCCTACTGGGAAGATTGTTTCACGCATCCACAGCTCTGTTAGAAAACCAGTACTTACCTATGTCCTTTCTAAATCTAAATTTATCCGACTTAAATCCATTATTTCTGGTTCTTACCTGGTTCGACATCCTCAGTAGTTGTAATAAAGTTGGTATAATTACCGACAATATGTAAAGTAAAAGGACACAAGTGCAACTAATGTGACATTTATTGTGGCAACGTTTCGCTCTCCAGGAGCTTTATCAAGCCATTAATGGTAATGGCTTGATAAAGCTCCTGGAGAGCGAAACGTTGCCACAATAAATGTCGCATTAGTTGCACTTGTGTCCTTTTACTTTACATCCTCAGTAGTTATTAATACCTCCTTTGTTTATCCCCGTCATCCACTTATACACTTCAGTGATATCTCCCCACAAGTCAGGAATACTGAGGTGTGGTACAGTACCCTGGCAGGTTAATCTAGTTTAGTCCTGGTATGTAATCTAGGCAACATTGATCCCCGGTACCTACCACCTCTCTACCTGCAGTCAATTCTAGCAAGTAAGTTTATTCAGGTATACACAAATACAGTTACACAGATTATCATACATAGCAGCATATGTGTATAGAACCTAGGATAGCCCAAAAAAGTCAGACAGAGTGACTTATTTCCAATGGGGTCCTTTTAATACCTTCTTATTTTATAATGCAGGAGATATCTTATTATTATACTATAAAGTATATATGCTAAGAATAAGTTAAAAAGAGTTATTTACATTTACATGAGTGTTAGCCAAAAAAATAAAAAATCGTTCTCCTCCCTTTCTGTCGCTACATTCATAAGAACATAAGAAAGAAGGAACACTGCAGCAGGCCTACTGACCCATGCGTAGCAGGTCCATGTCCCCCCCGGATTAGACCAATGACTCACCCACCCCGGATTAGCCCAATGATCTACCCAGTCTGGTCACCTCCACTCAAGGATGGACCACGGCACCAGAACCAGCAGCACAAGCTAGTCAGGTCCAACTCACACCCACCCACACCCACTCATGTATTTATCTAACCTATTTTTAAAACTACACAGCGTCTTAGCCTCAGTAATTGTATTTGGGAGTTTGTTCCACTCATCCACAACTCTATTACCAAACCATTGCTTTCCTATATCCTTCCTAAATCTGAATTTTTCCAACTTGAAACCATTGCTGCGAGTCCTGTCTTGGCTGGAAATTTTCAGCACGCTATTTACATCCCCTTTATTTATTCCTGTTTTCCATTTATACACCTCGATCATATCTCCCCTAATTCTACGCCTTTCGAGAAAGTGCAGATTCAGGGCCCTCAGTCTATCCTCATAGGGAAGATTTCTGATACATGGGATCATCTTCGTCATCCTCTGTACGTTTTCCAGAGCATTTACATCCATTCTGTAATACGGTGACCAGAACTGAGCAGCATAGTCTAAATGAGGCCTAACCAAGGATATATAGAGTTGAAGAACAACCTGAGGACTTCTATTATTTATACTTCTAGATATAAAGCCAAGAATTCTGTTAGCTTTATTGCGAACACTAATGCACTGTTGTCTTGGTTTTAGGTTACTGCTAACCAGAACTCCTAAATCCTTTTTGCAATCAGTAGTATTAAGATCTACATTATTTAGTTTATATGTGGCATGGTTATTTAACTGTCCAACATTTAGAACTTTGCATTTGTCAATATTAAACTGCATCTGCCACTTCTCCGACCATTGCATCAGTCTATTCAAATCATCCTGGAGTGCTCTAGTGTCCTCATTAGAATGAATTGGATGGCCTATTTTGGTGTCATCAGCAAATTTGCTTATGTCGCTATTTATTCCCTCATCTATGTCGTTTATGTAAATTGTGAACAACAATGGGCCCAACACTGACCCCTGATAAACACCGCTTGTGACGTGCCCCCATTCTGATTTCTCCCCATTTATGCAAACTCTCTGTTGTCTATTTGTCAGCCATGCCTCTACCCAGGAAAAAATTTCTCCTCCTATTCCGTTTGCCTTAAGTTTCCTCAATAGCCTCTGGTGTGGAACTCTATCGAAAGCCTTACTGAAGTCCATAAACACAATATCATATTCATTACCATTATCTACCTCATCAAACACCTTAGTGAAAAAAGTTAGTAAATTCGTAAGACAGGAACGCCCCTTTGTAAAACCGTGTTGAGATTCATTAATCAATCTGTGCCTGTCAAGATGGCTACGAATTGCTTCGGCAATTATTGATTCCATAAATTTTCCCACTATGGAGGTAAGGCTTATTGGTCTATAGTTCGAAGCCAAGGACCTGTCACCTGCCTTGTAAATAGGTATTACATTTGCCATTTTCCACTTATCAGGCACTATGCCAGTTTGTAGTGATATGTTAAAAAGATTAGCCAAAGGTATGCTAAGTTCCTCTTTACATTCTTTAACACCCTTGCAAACAGTTCATCAGGACCTGGGGATTTGTTAGGTTTTAGTTTCTCTATTTGTCTGAGGACCATGTCACTAGTTACCGCAATCGTACATACCTGGAGTTTACCTGGAGAGAGTTCCGGGGGTCAACGCCCCCGCGGCCCGGTCTGTGACCAGGCCTCCTGGTGGATCAGAGCCTGATCAACCAGGCTGTTACTGCTGGCTGCACGCAAACCAACGTACGAGCCACAGCCCGGCTGGTCAGGTACCAACTTTAGGTGCTTGTCCAGTGCCAGCTTGAAGACTGCCAGGGGTCTGTTGGTAATCCCCCTTATGTATGCTGGGAGGCAGTTGAACAGTCTCGGGCCCCTGACACTTATTGTATGGTCTCTTAACGTGCTAGTGACACCCCTGCTTTTCATTGGGGGGATGTTGCATCGTCTGCCAAGTCTTTTGCTTTCGTAGAGTGATTTTCGTGTGCAAGTTCGGTACTAGTCCCTCTAGGATTTTCCAGGTGTATATAATCATGTATCTCTCCCGCCTGCGTTCCAGGGAATACAGGTTCAGGAACCTCAAGCGCTCCCAGTAATTGAGGTGTTTTATTTCCGTTATGCGCGCAGTGAAGGTTCTCTGTACATTTCCTAGGTCAGCAATTTCACCTGCCTTGAAAGGTGCTGTTAGTGTGCAGCAATATTCCAGCCTAGATAGAACAAGTGACCTGAAGAGTGTCATCATGGGCTTGGCATAGTTTATTGTCCTGTTCTACATAATATATTATTTCAGGAATATCGCTAGTATTTTCCTGGGTGAAAACTGAGAGGAAGTAGGTATTGAGAATTTTACACATATCCTTATCACTGTCAGTGATCTGACCAGAGTTACTCTTAAGTGGGCCAATCTTGTCCCTAATCTTACTTCTGTATACCTGAAAGAACCCTTTTGGGTTAGTCTTTGAATCCCTTGCGACCTTAGCCTCATAATCCCTTTTTGCTTTTCTTATTCCTCTCTTTATTTCTCTCTTTAATTGAATATATTGATTTCTTAACTGCCCATCCCCTCTTTTGATACGTCTATATATGCCTCTCTTTTGACCAATGAGATGTTTTAATCTATTGTTCATCCATTTGGGATCATTTTTGTGATCTAATTTCCCTACTCAGAACAAAAGTTGTCTGGGCAGCTAGAACTATGCTCTGAAAAAGTCATATTGGCAACCAAGATCACCTACCTGACCCATAGTCAGGACATCCCAATTTAGCCCACCCAGGTAATTTTTCAGTCCCATGAAGTCGGCCAAGCGAAAATCTGGGACAGAGATTTGATTTCAGTTATCTGGGTAATTCCATGATATATTAAAACTAAGTGATTTGTGATCACTTTCCCCAAGCTTATCATTAACCTCAAGATTATTAATTAGTGAATCTTTGTTGGCAAGAACCAAGTCAAGCAGATTGTTTCCTCCAGTTGGTTCTGTCACAACCTGTTTTAAAAAGCAATCCTGAACCGTATCAAGAAAGTCACTAGACTCAAGATTTCCTGTCATATTGTTCCAGTCAATTTGTCTAAAGTTAAAATCTCCCATTATCACAACATTTTCATATCTAGATGCCTTATGAATTTCGTCCCATAACAGCTTACTGCACTTCTTATCAAGGTTTGGGGGCCTATAAATCACACCCAAAATTAATTTGTCACCACCCTCGAGAAACTGTAGCTTTTGGCTCTGTTGTTGAAGTTTTTTTTTTTTTTTTTTTTTACACAGGGTTTGACAAGGTTAAGGATCCCTAGCTTTATTGACAAGCTATTTACAGATTAAGGATTCCTAACTTTATTGGCAAGCTAAGAGCTGTTACCTGTATCAGCTCATTTGAAAGCATTTTTATTGCTATGAGACATACAAGTAGGGAACAGGATGAAGTTGGAGCCATCTGTGGGCCAGCATTTTCATTTGATCAACTGACGTTATCTCGTTGACATTATTATGCTGTACGAATGTGTTCCATACTCGAGTCATCCTGGGTATATAGGATCTCAGATGGAGTGATGTTCTGGAGAAGGGTACAGCCAGAGTGAAGTTGCTGTCCTCGAAATGGATCCAAGTGTGTTATTTTGACAATATTGGCAGTGTACATAACAGTAAAGCCACCCACATCCCTCCTGTGTTGAAGGCTCTGCTGAAATGACAGATCTATCCAAGATGGGTCCAGGCGAGAGATGAGACGTCTTGCTCTGTTCTCTACTCTGTCAAGCAGTGGCAGATGAGAGGGGAGGGCCAGGCAAACCAAGAAAGTGGAGCATACTCAAGGCGTGAGCGTACTTGTGCCTCGTACAGAATCTTGCAACCCCTTCTGTCAAGCAGATGCGAGATACGGCGAAGTGCTGTAAGCTTCCTGGCTGCCTTGTTTGCAAGATTTACAATATGGTTCTTCATGGTTATTTTGGAGTCAAATTTCACCCCAAGGATATCAATTTCTTCTCCAGGTGCTAACACTCTCCCATTCATCCTTACTACTGCACCAGCATTACCATCATGGTGCCTAGAGACCATCATCATTTACGTTTTCTCAGGTGCAAATGTTCCTTGCCATCTATTTCTCCAAGCTGATACAGCTCTTAGCTGGCGATTGATGTAGCTTAGAGCAGCTGGCATTTCTTCTCTTGGATAAGTGAATGTCAGTGTACAGTCGTCTGCATATGCATGGGATTCTGGGATGAGATGAAGAAGGTCGTTGAAGTAGACATTCCATAACAATGGTCCTAGCACGCTTCCTTGAGGAATACTTGCCCCAATAGGATGTCTTGCTGATT
The DNA here is from genome assembly GCF_026875155.1 of Cherax quadricarinatus. Lineage (NCBI taxonomy): Eukaryota > Metazoa > Arthropoda > Malacostraca > Decapoda > Parastacidae > Cherax > Cherax quadricarinatus. Next base: position 110,407,528 of record NC_069402.1, read on the forward strand.
CCGTTCCATTGAAAACTACACTTAGAGATCTACCATGAAGGTAATCACTGAGGAGACATAGGGTAGAGCTATGACTGGCTTTGACATGTGCAGGCAGTCTGTTCCATTCCGTTATTGCTGTACAATGAAAGGTATTGAAGCCTGGCCACTGACTGGGTACTACAAAGCTGTGCTCTCTCCCTCTCCAAAACTTTAAACTGACGTCTTTATCAATATCTAAGACCTTAACTTGAATTATACACCAGTGTCTGAGGCTTTAATTAACAAGACAGTTCAACAGCACCTTTTCTTGAACGTGACTCACGGAGTCAAGTTGACTTAACCTTGATACTTTAACAACACCTAAGACATCAACCTGACTCATTGACAAACCTCTAACACTGTATTTAGCCTTACTGCTTCAATAATTTTTACTTGAGCCTGACTCATGGAGTAACATTTAAGACTTTACTTAAGGACCCCATTGGAAATAAGTCACTTTGTCTGAATTTTTGGATTATCTAGGTAATTTACACATAGGTTATCATGTATGATAATTTGCGTAACTGTATTTATGTGTATCAGTACTTAAATAACTTATTTACTTAACCTTGCTACATCAACAATAATTGTTTAACCTGACTCATAGAGTAACAAGTGCTCTTGCAAGGGGCCGAGATGACATCTTGATGCTGAAGGCTCTTGATTCAAGGAAATGAGTTTTGAAGCTGATATAAAGAGACAGCCTCAAGTTACCACACAGACAATATCCCAGTTTGTTGCATAAAGTTGACACACTGGGAGTTGCACATCATAATAACAGTGCGAACCTTCCCTTGAGCAAAACACATCAACGTGGGCAACATCAACATTACAGTTCACCTATACAGCATCAGTACTATAATACACCTGTACCACATCAATACTACAGCACACCTGTACAACATCAATGCTACAATACACCTGTACCACATCAATGCTACAATAGACCTGTACCACATCAATGCTACAATACACCTGTACCACATCAATGTTGTAATACACCTGTATCACATCAATGCTACAATACACCTGTATCACATCAGTGCTACAATACACCTGTACCACATCAATGCTACAACAGACCTGTACTACATCAATGCTACAACAGACCTGTACCACATCAATGCTATAACAGATCTGTACCACATCAAAGATGCAATACACCTGTACCACATCAATGCTGTAATACACCTGTTTCACATCAATGCTACAATACATCTGTATCACATCAGTGCTACAATACACCTGTACCACATCAATGCTACAACAGACCTGTACCACATCAATGCTATAACAGATCTGTACCACATCAATGATACAAAAGATTTGTACCACATCAATGATGCAATACACCTGTACCACATCAATGCTACAATACAACTGTATCACATCAATGCTACAATACACATGTAACACATCAATGCTACAATACACCTGTACCACATCAATGCTACAATAGACCTGTACCACAACAATGCTACAATACACCTGTACCACATCAATGCTACAATACACCTGTACCACAACAATGCTACAATACACCTGTACCACATCAATGCTACAATACACCTGTACCACATCAATGCTACAATACACCTGTACCACATCAATGCTGCAATACACTGTACCACATCAATGCTACAATACACCTGTACAACATCAATGCTACAATAGACCTGTACCACATCAGTGCTACAATAGACCTGTACCACATCAATGCTACAATACACCTGCACCACATCAATGCTACAATACACCTGTACCACATCAATGCTACAATAGACCTGTACCACATCAGTGCTACAATAGACCTGTACCACATCAATGCTACAATACACCTGCACCACATCAATGCTACAATACACCTGTACCACATCAATGCTGTAATACACCTGTACAACATCAATGCTACAATACACCTGTGCCACATCAATGCTACAATACACCTGTACCACATCAATGCTACAACAGACCTGTACCACATCAGTGCTACAACAGACCTGTATCACATCAGTGATACAATACACCTGTACCACATCAATGCTACAATACACCTGCACCACATCAATGCTACAATACACCTGTACCACATCAATGCTGTAATACACCTGTACAACATCAATGCTACAATACACCTGTGCCACATCAATGCTACAATACACCTGTACCACATCAATGCTACAACAGACCTGTACCACATCAATGCTACAACAGACCTGTACCACATCAATGCTACAACAGACCTGTACCACATCAATGCTACAACAGATCTGCACCACATCAATGATACAACAGATTTGTACCACATCAATGATGCAATACACCTGTACCACATCAATGCTACAATACACATGTAACACATCAGTGCTACACTACACCTGTACCACATCAATGCTACAATAGACCTGTACCACAACAATGCTACAATACACCTGTACCACATCAATGCTACAATACACCTGTACCACATCAATGCTACAATAGACCTGTACCACATCAATGCTACAATACACCTGCACCACATCAATGCTACAATACACCTGTACCACATCAATGCTACAATAGACCTGTACCACATCAGTGCTACAATAGACCTGTACCACATAAATGCTACAATACACCTGCACCACATCAATGCTACAATACACCTGTACCACATCAATGCTGTAATACACCTGTACAACATCAATGCTACAATACACCTGTGCCACATCAATGCTACAATACACCTGTACCACATCAATGCTACAACAGACCTGTACCACATCAGTGCTACAACAGACCTGTATCACATCAGTGATACAATACACCTGTACCACATCAATGCTACAACAGACCTGTACCACATCAATGCTACAACAGACCTGTACCACATCAATGCTACAACAGACCTGTACCACATCAATGCTACAACAGATCTGTACCACATCAATGATACAACAGATTTGTACCACATCAATGATGCAATACACCTGTACCACATCAATGCTACAATACACATGTAACACATCAGTACTACAATACACCTGTACCACATCAATGCTACAATAGACCTGTACCACAACAATGCTACAATACACCTGTACCACATCAATGCTACAATACACACGTACCACATCAATGCTACAATAGACCTGTACCACAACAATGCTACAATACACCTGTACCACATCAATGCTACAATACACTTGTACCACATCAATGCTACAATACATCTGTACCACATCAATGCTACAATACACTTGTACCACATCAATGCTACAATACACCTGTACCACATCAATGCTACAATACACCTGTACCACATCAATGCTGTAATACACCTGTAACACATCAATGCTACAATACACCTGTACCACATCAATGCTGTAATACACCTGTAACATCAATGCTACAATACACCTGTACCACATCAATGCTGTAATACACCTGTAACACATCAATGCTACAATACACCTGTACCACATCAATGCTACAATACACCTGTACCACATCAATACTACAATACACCTGTACCACATCAATGCTCTAATTCACCTGTACCACATCAGTGCTACAATACACCTGTGCCACATCAATGCTACAATACGCCTGTACCACATCAATGCTACAATACATCTTTACCACATCAGTGCTACAATACACCTGTACCACATCAATGCCATAATACACCTGTAACACATCAATGCTACAATACACCTTTACCATATCAATGCTACAATACACCTGTACCACATCAATGCCATAATACACCTGTACCACATCAATGCTGTAATACACCTGTAACACATCAATGCTACAATACACCTTTACCACATCAATGCTACAATACACCTGTACTACATCAATGCTACAATACACCTGTACCACATCAATGCTACAATACATCTTTACCACATCAATGCTACAATACACCTGTACCACATCAATGCTACAATACACCTGTACCACATCAATGCTACAATACATCTGTACCACATCAATGCTACAATACACCTGTTACAACATCAATGCTACAATACACCTGTACCACATCAATGCTACAATACATCTGTACCACATCAATGCTACAATACACCTGTACCACATCAATGCTACAATACACCTGTACCACATCAATGCTACAATACATCTGTACCACATCAATGCTACAATACACCTGTACCACATCAATGCCATAATACACCTGTACCACATCAATGCTGTAATACACCTGTACTACATCAATGCTACAATACACCTTTACCACATCAATGCTACAATACACCTGTACCACATCAATGCTACAATACACCTGTACCACATCAATGCTACAATACACCTGTACCACATCAATGCTACAATAGACCTGTACTACATCAATGCTACAATACACCTGTACTACATCAATGCTACAATACACCTGTACCACATCAATGCTACAATACACCTGTAATACATCAATGCTACAATACACCTGTACTACATCAATGCTACAATACACCTGTACTACATCAATGCTACAATACACCTGTACCACATCAATGCTACAATACACCTGTACCACATCAATGCTACAATACACCTGTACCACATCAATGCTACAATACACCTGTACTACATCAATGCTACAATACACCTGTACCACATCAATGCTACAATACACCTGTACCACATCAATGCTACAATACACCTGTACCACAACAATGCTACAATACACCTGTACGACATCAATGCTACAATACACCTGTATCAGATCAATGCTACAATACACCTATACCACATCAATGCTAGAATACACCTGTACCACATCAATCCTACAATGCACCTGTACCACATCAATGCTACAATACACCTGTACCACATCAATGCTACAATGCATCTGTACCACATCAATGCTACAATACACATGTACCACATCAATGCTACAATACACCTGTACCACATCAATGCTACAATGCACCTGTACCACATCAATGCTACAATACACCTGTACCACATCAATGCTACAATGCACCTGTACCACATCAATGCTACAATACACCTGTACCACATCAATGCTACAATACACCTGTACCACATCAATGCTATAATGCACCTGTACCACATCAATGCTACAATACACCTGTACCACATCAATGCTACAATACACCTGTACCACATCAATGCCATAATACACCTGTACCACATCAATGCTACAATACACCTGTACCACATCAATGCTACAATGCACCTGTACCACATCAATGCTACAATACACCTGTACCACATCAATGCTACAATACACCTGTACCACATCAATGCTACAATGCACCTGTACCACATCAATGCTACAATACACCTGTACCACATCAATGCCATAATACACCTGTACCACATCAATGCTACAATACACCTGTACCACATCAATGCTACAATACACCTGTACCACATCAATGCTACAATACACCTGTACCACATCAATGCTACAATAGACCTGTACCACATCAATGCTACAATACACCTGTACTGCATCAATGCTACAATACACCTGTACCACATCAATGCTACAATACACCTGTACCACATCAATGCTACAATACACCTGTACTACATCAATGCTACAATACAGCTGTACCACATCAATGCTACAATGCACCTGTACCACATCAATGCTACAATACACCTGTACTACATCAATGCTACAATACACCTGTACCACATCAATGCTACAATACACCTGTACCACATCAATGCTACAATACACCTGTACCACATCAATGCTACAATACACCTGTACCACAACAATGCTACAATTCACCTGTACCACATCAATGCTACAATACACCTGTATCACATCAATGCTACAATACACCTATACCACATCATGCTACAATACACCTGTACCACATCAATGCTACAATACACCTGTACCACATCAATGCTACAATACACCTGTACCACATCAATGCTACAATGCACCTGTACCACATCAATGCTACAATACACCTGTACCACATCAATGCTACAATACACCTGTACCACATCAATGCTACAATGCACCTGTACCACATCAATGCTACAATACACCTGTACCACATCAATGCTACAATGCACCTGTACCATATCAATGCTACAATACAACCTGTACCACATCAATGCTACAATACACCTGTACCACATCAATGCTACAAATGCACCTGTACCACATCAATGCTACAATACACCTGTACCACATCAATGCTACAATACACCTGTACCACATCAATGCCATAATACACCTGTACCACATCAATGCTACAATACACCTGTACCACATCAATGCTACAGTGCACCTGTACCACATCAATGCTACAATACACCTGTACCACATCAATGCTATAATACACCTGTACTACATCAATGCTACAATACACCTGTACCACATCAATGCTACAATACACCTGTACCACATCAATGCTACAATACACGTGTACCACATCAATGCTACAATACACCTGTACTACATCAATGCTACAATACACCTGTACCACATCAATGCTACAATACACCTGTACCACATCAATGCTACAATACACCTGTACCACAACAATGCTACAATACACCTGTACCACATCAATGCTACAATGCACCTGTATCACATCAATGCTACAATACACCTATACCACATCAATGCTACAATACACCTGTACCACATCAATGCTACAATACACCTGTACCACATCAATGCTACAATACACCTGTACCACATCAATGCTACAATGCACCTGTACCACATCAATGCTACAATACACCTGTACCACATCAATGCCATAATACACCTGTACCACATCAATGCTACAATACACCTGTACCACATCAATGCTACAATACACCTGTACCACATCAATGCTACAATACACCTGTACCACATCAATGCTACAATAGACCTGTACCACATCAATGCTACAATACATCTGTACTGCATCAATGCTACAATACACCTGTACCACATCAATGCTACAATACACCTGTACCACATCAATGCTACAATACACCTGTACTACATCAATGCTACAATACAGCTGTACCACATCAATGCTACAATGCACCTGTACCACATCAATGCTACAATACACCTGTACTACATCAATGCTACAATACACCTGTACCACATCAATGCTACAATACACCTGTACTACATCAATGCTACAATACACCTGTACCACATCAATGCTACAATACACCTGTACTACATCAATGCTACAATACACCTGTACCACATCAATGCTACAATACACCTGTACCACATCAATGCTAACAATACACCTGTACCACATCAATGCTACAATACACCTGTACTACATCAATGCTACAATACACCTGTACCACATCAATGCTACAATACACCTGTACCACATCAATGCTACAATACACCTGTACCACAACAATGCTACAATTCACCTGTACCACATCAATGCTACAATACACCTGTATCACATCAATGCTACAATACACCTATACCACATCAATGCTACAATACACCTGTACCACATCAATGCTACAATGCACCTGTACCACATCAATGCTACAATACACCTGTACCACATCAATGCTACAATGCACCTGTACCACATCAATGCTACAATACACCTGTACCACATCAATGCTACAATACACCTGTACCACATCAATGCTACAATGCACCTGTACCACATCAATGCTACAATACACCTGTACCACATCAATGCTACAATGCACCTGTACCATATCAATGCTACAATACACCTGTACCACATCAATGCTACAATACACCTGTACCACATCAATGCTACAATGCACCTGTACCACATCAATGCTACAATACACCTGTACCACATCAATGCTACAATACACCTGTACCACATCAATGCCATAATACACCTGTACCACATCAATGCTACAATACACTGTACCACATCAATGCTACAGTGCACCTGTACCACATCAATGCTACAATACACCTGTACCACATCAATGCTATAATACACCTGTACTACATCAATGCTACAATACACCTGTACCACATCAATGCTACAATACACCTGTACCACATCAATGCTACAATACACCTGTACCACATCAATGCTACAATACACCTGTACTACATCAATGCTACAATACACCTGTACCACATCAATGCTACAATACACCTGTACCACATCAATGCTACAATACACCTGTACCACAACAATGCTACAATACACTTGTACCACATCAATGCTACAATGCACCTGTATCACATCAATGCTACAATACACCTATACCACATCAATGCTACAATACACCTGTACCACATCAATGCTACAATACACCTGTACCACATCAATGCTACAATACACCTGTACCACATCAATGCTACAATGCACCTGTACCACATCAATGCTACAATACACCTGTACCACATCAATGCTACAATACACCTGTACCACATCAATGCTACAATGCACCTGTACCACATCAATGCTACAATACACCTGTACCACATCAATGCTACAATGCACCTGTATCACATCAATGCTACAATACACCTGTACCACATCAATGCTACAATACACCTGTACCACATCAATGCTACAATGCACCTGTACCACATCAATGCTACAATACACCTGTACCACATCAATGCTACAATACACCTGTACCACATCAATGCCATAATACACCTGTACCACATCAATGCTACAATACAACCTGTACCACATCAATGCTACAATGCACCTGTAACCACATCAATGCTACAATACACCTGTACCACATCAATGCTACAATACACCTGTACCACATCAATGCCATAATACATCTGTACCACATCAATGCTACAATACACCTGTACCACATCAATGCTTCAATACACCTGTACCACATCAATGCTACAATACACCTGTATCACATCAATGCTACAATACACCTGTACTACATCAATGCTACAATACACCTGTATCACATCAATGCCATAATACACCTGTACCACATCAGTGTTACAGTTCACCACAGAGGCACTGAACTCGACCAGACACAACTAACATGCTTGTCTCATGTCAGTCACAGGTATCGCAAAATTATATAGAACGATGGCTCGTAGCTCGGCGGCAGCCCCTTCGACTCACAACCAGAGGACCCGGGTTCATTACCGGGGCGGATATAAATATATGAGCAAGTCTCCTTCCACCTGTTCACCCAGGAACCAAAAAAAAAAAATATCTGAGCGTTAGATGATTGGTTTGTAGATTTCTGTGTGGGTGGTAGTATTCCTTAAATAAGATTTAGCTTTAAAATGAGCTGGTATGTATAAGTAATAACACCTTGTGCGTTCTACCCACATATGATGCGCAACAGTACTGATAACTTATAATGACCTTCAGATGCATAACAGAACTGATAAATCGGTCAGGGTACGAGCCCTCAGTGACGAGTCCGGCAAACCTTTCCACTGAGCCAGTTTGTGAAAGGATAATAATACCAAAAATACTTCAAGCTTAATAGGCCTGGGGAGACAGAGCGAAATCGACACCAGTCATTCCACATATCGTCATTCTGCTATACACCAAAACTCACATATCTGTGACGCAACGTGTAAAATGATGAGTGTCAGCTGAGGCGGCTACGAATACATTTATGAGTTAAGATAAGATAAGATTTCGTTCGGATTTTTAACCGTGGAGGGTTAGCCACCCAGGATAACCCAAGAAAGTCAGTGCGTCATCGAGGACTGTCTAACTTATTTCCATTGGGGTCCTTAATCTTGTCCCCCAGGATGCGACCCACACCAGTCGACTAACACCCAGGTACCTATTTGCTGCTAGGTGAACAGGACAACAGGTGTAAGGAAACGTGTTGAAATGTTTCCACCCGCCGGGAATCGAACCCGGGCCCTCCGTGTGGGAAGCGGGAGCTATAGCTAACAGGCCACCGGGCCACCTCCAACACACACACACACACACACACACACACACACATGGTGGGTGCAGACGTGGGTACACAAGGCTCCGAGAACCCTCGTGTTTTTGAGGGGTGCAATAACCCCTAGCAGTAATCAGTGGTAGTGACAAAGTCAGTGAACAAACCTGCGAGTGATAACTATACTTATTAGTTGAAAAAATTCGAGGGGAAACCTAAATTCAGTATTTTCTTTTAAAGTGCCAAACCGTTGTGGATCTACTAGGCACTGTTGCCACACAGATACAAACATAAAAAGATCAAAGTGAGTGTGGAAACGGGTGATGAAGAATTACCAGCGTTTGGTTAACAAGCGAAATGTGGGGCACCGTAATGTGAGAGTGAAAAAGTTAATAAGCAAAAGGAGAAAGAAACAATAAAATATACAACAAGGGAAGGTGGCAGTAGGCCTACTGAAGCAGTGACGTCACAACAGTTGTATGCCATTATACATATAAAGTGTAACACCGAATGTGAAGTGTATTCTGTAATAAGTGAAAAGTGAAATCACTTGAGGAACGCGGGATGCATGAGCATATATGGTTACAAACATCACGGGTGAAGGAGTTACAAAATAGTGATAGAAGGCCTATGTACGACGACTACGTCATCAGCTTCTGGCAACTTGTCATCACACCGCTGTCAGCGCAAGTATTTCACCTGTTGAGGTTGCATTTTGCAAGGCTGAGTCTGGCCCTGCATCACTGTTAGATACTGGTCACTCACTCCTGCAAGCCATTACCAGAATTAGAGTAGAAATAGCATAGAGGAGAGTGCAAGGAGTAAAGCGGTAGTGAGGGATAACGTCAGACACTTAAGCTGAGACATAGAGGAGAGTGCAAGGAGTAAAGCGGTAGTGAGGGATAACGTCAGACACTTAAGCTGAGACATAGAGGAGAGTGCAAGGAGTAAAGCGGTAGTGAGGGATAACGTCAGACACTTAAGCTGAGACATAGACGAGAGTGCAAGGAGTAAAGCGGTAGTGAGGGATAACGTCAGGCACTTAAGCTGAGACATAGAGGAGAGTGCAAGGAGTAAAGCGGTAGTGAGGGATAACGTCAGACACTTCAGCTGAGACATAGACGAGAGTGCAAGGAGTAAAGCGGTAGTGAGGGATAACGTCAGACACTTAAGCTGAGACATAGAGGAGAGTGCAAGGAGTAAAGCGGTAGTGAGGGATAACGTCAGACACTTAAGCTGAGACATAGACGAGAGTGCAAGGAGTAAAGCGGTAGTGAGGGATAACGTCAGACACTTAAGCTGACACAAGCTAAATTTTACAGCCTAGCTACTTTCTGAATTTTATAAGTAGAATCGACAAGTGTTACAAGTATTGGTAAGCTTAGAATTACTGGTATCTACCGGTATTTATTAGTAGTATGAATACTTAGAAGTGGGGGCACACACACACACACACACACACACACACACACACACACACACACACACACACACACACACACACACACATACACATACACATACACACACATACACATACACACACACACACACACACACACACACATACACATAGAGGGTACAGAGACGCAAGGAGGAACGAGAAGCAATGAAAATGAGCAGGACCCAGACACAGGAGGAAGGGCAAACACACCCCACAGAATCTCCCACCAAAGACTCCACCCGCGACATTCCCAACGAAAACTGAGCAACTTATACTACAACCCACTCACTGTTCCCTCTGCCACCAACCCCCATATCACAAACCTCACCCAACAGCTGTCCCTTATGGGCATTCTGACCCCACCCCCATCAACACAAACCCCACCTACACCACAGCCCCATATAGGCCCCCACCAAGGCTCTCGCTCCCCCAACCCCAATATACTTGCATGACCAAAAAGATAGAAAAGAAACTAAAGGTTTGGTACACAAACGCGGAGGGAATAACGAATAAACATGAGGAGTGGAATGAAAGAATCAGTGAAAAATCCCCAGACATCATAGCAGTCACAGAAACAAAACTGCTGAGACAATAACAGACACAATTTTCCCAACAGGATATCAAAATCCTGAGGAAAGATGAAGGAGTAGAGGGGGAGGAGGGGTTGCACTGCTCATAAAACACCAAGGGGATTTGAGGAAATGGAAGGCAGGGACATGATTGGAGAAAGAGACTACATTGTAGGTAAAATTCCCAGCCCCGGAGAACATAAAGTAGTCATTGGAGTGATGTATAACCCACCACAGAACTGCAGGAGGCCAAGAGAGGAGTACGAAGAAAACAACGGGGTGATGGTGGACACCACTGGCTGAGGTGGCAAGAAGAGCTCACTCGACAGAGTAAAGTTACGGGTAATGGGCGATTTCAACCACAGGGAGATCGACTGGGAAAACCTGGAGCCACATGGGGGCCCCCGAAACAGGAGAGCAAAGATGAGGGGATGTGGTACTTGAAAAACCTCATGCATCAACATGTCAGGGACACAACCAGAGAGAGAGGGGGGGATGAGCCAGCAAGACTGGATCTTTTGTTCACCCTGAGCAGTTCAGACATTGAGGACATCACTTACGAGAGGCCCCTTGGAGCTAAACGATCATGTGGTTCTGAGTTTTGACTATATAGTAGAGTTACAAGTGGAGAAGGTAACAGGAACTGAAGGGGACAGGCCAAACTATAAAAGGGGGGACTACACAGGTATGAGAAACTTCCTGCAGGAGGTTCAGTGGGACAAGGGAAAAGGTAGGAAAAATCAGTAACGAGATGATGGAATATGTGGCAACAAAGTGCAAGGAGGCAGAGGAAAGTTTTTGTTCCAAAGGGAAAAAAGAAATAATAGGAAGACCAAAACGAAATCCTTGGTTTACCCGTAGGTGTAGGGAGGGAAAAAACTAAGTGCAACGAGAAAAGGAAAAGGTACAGGAGGCATAGGACCCAGGAAAACAAGGAGATCAGTAAGAGACCAGAAACGAGTATGCGCAGATAAGGAGGGAGGCCCAGCGACAGTATGAAAACGACATAGCATCGAAAGTCAAATCTGACCCGAAACTGCTGTATAGCCACATTAGGAGGAAGACAACAGTCAAGGACCAGGTGATAAGGCTGAGGAAAGAAGGTGGAGAAATCACAAGAAACGATCAAGAGGTATGTGAGGGAGCTCAACACGAGATTTAAGGAAGTATTTACAGTAGAGACAGGGAAAGGGCTCTGGGGGACAGACCAGATGGGGACACCAACAAGGAATACACCAACAAGTGTTGGGGCGAATACATACAGATGAGGAGGAGGTGAAGAAACTGCTAAGGGACATCGATACCTCAAAGGCAAGGGGACCGGAAAAACATCCTCCGTGGGCCTTAGAGGGGGAGCAGATATTTTTGCGTACCACTTACCAAAAATTTTCAACCATCCTTGGAAACGGGGCAACACCGGGGTATGGAAGACGGCAATGTATTTCCCCTTTTAAAAAAGGAGACAGAAAAAGAGGCCTAAAATAGACCTTGTCATTGACGTTATATACAAAATTATGGGAAATTATCAGGAGGAAGTGGGGAGCACCTGGAACGGAACAGGAGTATAAATAAAACCACACGGACACGGAAGGGCAAATCCTGTGTCACAAACCTTCTGGAGTTTTATGATAAAAAACAGAAGTAAGACAAGGGAGAGGGGGGTTGATTGCATCTTTTTTGGACGCAAGAAGGCCTTTGACACATTTTCCTCCAGAGATTAGTGCAGAACTAGAGCACGGGCGCAATAAAGGGAAAAGGGAAACTGCAATGGATCAGAATACCCGAAGGGGCAACAACAGTCATGGACTAATAAAGTATCACAGGGGGCACTGTGACGAGCGGGGCCCCAAAGGGGGGTCGGTCCTAGGCCATGCTATTTTTGGTATATTGAACGACATGAGGGAAAGGGGTTAGATCAAATGCCCTTTTTGCAGTGTTTAAATTAATGGGGAGAATTAATCTATGAGGCCCGGGGCAGGACTTCAAAGAACCTGGCAGACTGGACACCTGGCCCCAGCAAATGGCTTCTCGTTTTAATCCTGCCAATGCAAAGTCATGAAGATGGGGGAAGGGGCCAGAAGACCAGACAGGTATGGCTAGGGGGCCAAAGACTGCAAACCTCACTCAAGGAAAAGATTTTGGGGTGGTTAACCCCCGAGCATGTCCCCGGGAAGCACACATCAATCAGAAAACGCTGCAGATGGGCCTGGCAAACCTGAAAACAGCATTCCGATCCCTTTGAAAGGGAGTCATTCAAGACACTGTACACCGTGTATGTCGGGCCTACGGGAGTATGCAGCCCTTTTGGAACCGCACTTGATAAAGCACCAAGAAACTAGAGAAAGTACAAAGGTTTGCCAACAAGGTTATTCCAAAACTAAGGGGAATGTCCTATGAAAAAGATTAAGGAAATCGGCCTGACGACACTGGAGGACAGGAGGGGCAGGGAGAATGATAACGACATAAAAATACTGCGTGGAATAGACAAGGTGGACAAGGCAGGGTTTTTCCAGGGGGGGACACAAAAACAAGAGGGGCCACAATTTGGAAAATAAGACACAAATTGGGGCAGAGAGATAGGGAGGGAAGTATTTTCTTCAGTCGGAACCATACACAGTTTTTAAGACGAGGTTGATAAAGCCCTGGGGCGGGAGAAGAGGCCAGTAGCACCCGGGGAAGAGGGGGGCCAGGGCTTGACCGACCCCGCAACCACAAAGGTGATACAAATAGGTGGACATACACACCCCACACACACACACACACACACACACAACACACACACACACACACAACACACACACACATACCATACACACGGAGAGGGAACAGAGGAGAAGAAAATGATTGCATACGGAAAAGCTTTACCTGGGGGTCCCAAAGGGGATAATTGAGTTATGTATAACCCACCCAAAAGAACAGCAGGGGGCCAAGGCAAGGGATACAGAGCAATAGAGCGATGGTTGACACACTGGGTGCAGTGGCCAAAGAGCCAAACATGTTTGGGCAAAGCTCCCGTCATGGGCGACTTTTTCCTAAGGAGATCGAAGGGGGGAAAATTTAGCCACATGGGGCCCGAACAGAGGGCTAAAATGAGGAGGTGGTACTGGAAAACTTCATGTACCCAAAACGTAAGGGACACAAAAAGAAGAGAGGAGAGGATGAAAACCGCAAGATGGACTTAGATTTACCTTGGTATGCAGATATTGAGGACACACATATGAAAGCCCCTTGGGCCAGCGTCTGTGGTTTTAGCTTCGAAAAACACGTAAGTACAAGTGGAGGGGGAAGCAGGAAGGCCAGGGAGAATGAAACCAAACTACAGGAAAAAGGGGCTACACAGGAATGAGAACTTCCCGAATGAGGTTCAGTGGGACAGAGAACTGGCAGGGAAACCAGTTAATGAGATGATGGAAAAATGTAGTCACAATGTGCAAGGAGGCTGAGGAGAGGTTTGTACCCAAGGGTAACAGGAATAAGAAAAAGCCAGGATGAGCCCATGGTTCACTCAAAGATGCAAGGAGGCAAAAACCCCAAATGTGCTAGGGAATGGAAGAAATATAGAAGCAAAGGGCCCAGGAGAATAAGGAGAGCAGTCGTAGAGCCAGAAACGAATATGCACAGATAAGAAGGGAGGCCCAACGTCAATATGGAAACGACATAGCACAAAAGCCAAATCTGACCCGAAGCTGTTATACAGCCACATCAGGAAGAAAACAACCGTCAAAGGACCAGGTAACAGGCTAAGGAAGGAAGGAGAGAGACCACAAGAAATGACTATGAAGTATGTGAGGACTCAACAAGAGATTCAAAGAAGTGTACACAGAGGAGACAGAAAGGGGCTCCAGAAAAGACGGAGAGGTGGGGAACACCACATGTGCTGGAACATACAACACAACCGAGGAAGAAGTGAAGAGGCTTCTGAGTGAGCAAGATACCTCAAAGGCATTGGGGCCAGATAACAATCGCTCCATGGTTCCTGAGAGAGGGAGCAGAGGCGCTATGTGTAACCCCTAAAAACAATATTCAATACTCATCGAAACAGGGAAATGCTGAGCATGGAAGACAGCAAATGTGGTACCAACAATCTTAAAAAAGGAGACTGACATGAAGCTCTAAACTACAGACCAGTGTCATTGGACATGTATACGCATGTGCAAAATCATGGAAAAGATTTGTCAGGGAGAAGAATAGTGGAACATCTAGAAAGGAATGATCTCATCACCAGCAGACAACATGGTTTCATAAACGGGAAATCCTGTTATCCACAAACCTACTGGAGTTCTAATACATGGTGTCAGCAGTAAGAGAAGAGAGAGATGGGTGGTGGATTTGGCATTTTCTTAGACTGCAAGAAGGCGTTGACACAGTAATCCACAACAAGGAATTAGTGCAAAAACTGGAGACCAACAGGAATAACAGGAAGGCACTGCAATGGATCTAGGGAAATACTTGTCAGGACAGACAGCAGAGAGTATGTTACGAGGCGAGGTGTCAGAGTGGGCACCTGTGACCGTGGTGTCCCACAGGGTCAGTCCTAGGACCATGCTGTTCTGGTAATTTGTGAACGACATTACGGAAGGAATAAACGACCGAGGTGGTCTCTGTTTGCAGATGACGTGAATTGAATGAGAAGAGTTCATTCGATCGAAGACCAGGCAGCAATACAAAGGATCTGACAGGCTTGCAGACCTGGTCCAGCAACTGGCTCCTGAGTTCAATCCCTCCAAGTGCAAAGTAATGAGATTGGGGGAAGTGGGCAAAGAAGTCCGCAGATGAGTACCGTCTAGTGGTCAGAGACTACAAACATCACTCAAGGATAAAGATCTTGGGTGAGTCATAAACACCAGCACATCTCCTTGATAGCGCACACATCAACCAAATAACTGCTGCAGCATATGGGCCCTGCAAACCTCAGAACAGCATTCCGAACATCGTAATAAGGAACCGTTCAGGAGACCCTAATACACCGAGTTACGTTAGGCCCATATTTGGAGTATGCGGCACCAGTTTTGGGAACCCACACAGCCAAGCATGTAAAGAAACTAGAGAAAGTGCAAAGTGTTGCAACAAGACTAGTCCCAAGCTAGAAGGTAATGGTCCTATAGAGAGGTTAAGGGCAATCAACCTGACGACACGGAGACAGTAAGATAGGGGGGACATGATAACACTTACATATACTGTGAGGAATTGGACAAGGTGGACAAAGACAGATTTCCCAGAGACTGGACACACTAGTAACAAGGGTACAAACAGTTGGAAGTTGAAGACACAGATGAATCAAAGGGATGTGTAGGAAGTATTTTCTTCAGCCTCCGAGTAGTCCAGTAAGTGGAATAGTTTGGAAGCGATGTAGGGAGTAGGATCCATAATAGTTTTAAAGCAAGGTCGTAAACCATGGTTCAGGGAGATGACCTAGTAGTGACCGTGAAGGGCGGGGCCAGGGGTTGGATCGACCCCTGCAACCTCAACTGGGATACAACTAGGTGAGTACATATATATAATATTTTAATATATAAAATTATATATATATTATATAAAATTATTATATTATATATTATATTTATATATTTTTTTTTATTATTATATATTTATAAAAATTATATATATATATATTATATTTTAATATTATATATATTAATATATATATATATAACAGGATGGGTCCACCTTGGTGTAAATTGGGGCCCCCTAGCCTGGGAGGGGGGTGGATAAAAAAAGGTTTCAAGGAAGAATATTTGGATTTTCCTGAACCCATTTGAATTTTCCTTTTCCCCCTACCAATATATATATATAATAATTATTTTAAAATTATTATTAATTAATATAATTTTTATATTTAAAATTTTAAAAATTATATTATATCCCTTTTCCACTTTTCCACCCATTTTTTAAATTAATAATACTTATAAATGTGTAAAAAATTAAGAAAATTCTTTATCAATTTTTAAATATTTTGATGAATATTTGGGAAAAAAAAGTTAATAGTGAAGAAGTGATAATTTGAAGATTTGTGTTAAAAAACAAAAAAGGGGGATATTCTTAAAAATTCCTTAAAAAAATTTTAGTTTAATTAAATAATTTTTTTTAAATAATTCTCTCTTTTAAAAAACACTTCTCTCACCATTTTATTAAAAAATAAAAAATATTCACCACAACAATGGAAAAAAGGGTTTGGTAGAATTACCGACAAATGTAAAGAAAAAGGGACACAATGCAACTAATGTGCATTTTTTGGTGGAAACGTTTCGCTCCCAGGAGCTTTACAAGCCATTCCTAATGGTTGATAAAGCTCCTGGAGACGAAACGTTTCCATAAAAATGTCACATTTTTTTGCACTTGTGTCCTTTTACTTTCAAGAGATGGGGGAAAAAACGCGGTATGAAAAAAAAAAACCGTGCTTGGTGGGGGCTGCCACGACCTGGCCAGTAAGATGTGTGCTGCCCCCAAACCTGGCCTTTACGACTGTGTGTTGCCAAAAACCTGGCAGTACGCTGTGTGTTCCCAAAAAGGGGCCATACGTTTGTGGTTGCCAACCGGGGCCAGTACGCTTGTGTTCCCACAACCTGGCCAGTACGACTGTGTGCTCCCACAACCGGGCCAGTCGTGTGTGTTGCCAAAACCCTGGCCAGTACGACTGTGTGTGCCACAACCTGGCAGTACGACTGGTGTTGCCAAAAACCTGGCCAGTACGACGTGTGTTGCCAAAAACCTGGCCTTACGACTGTGGTTGCCAAAACCCGGGCCAGTACGATGTGTGCTCCACAACCGGGCCCAGTACGACTGTGTGTTCCCCAAACCCTGGCCAGAAAGATGTGTTTTGCCACAACCTGCCAGTACACTGTGTGTTGCCAAAACCCCTGGCCATCGATGTGTGTTCCCACAACCTGGCCAGTACGATGGTGGCCCCCAAAAAACCGGCCAGACGACTGTGTGTTTCCCACAACCCTGGCCAGTACGGACTGGTTTGCCACAACCGGCCAGTCGAGCCACAACCGGCCATAGACTGTGTGTTGCACAACCGGCCCGTAGACTGTGTGTTCCCACCCCCTGGCCAGCACGACTGGGGTTTTTGCCACAACCTGGCCAGTCAACTGTTTGCCAACCTGGCATACGACCCCACAATCTGGCCCATACACGGTTCCCACAACCGGCCAGTACGACCCCACAACCGGGCCAGTACGATGTGTTGCCCAACCGGGGCCATACGACTGTGTGTTGCCACAACTTGGCCAGTAAACTGTGTGATAATGTCTCCCATCTGTTGTTATGTACTGTGATGCATCATGTTAACATAAAAAAAAACAGTGTGTTTTTCACACCACCCCCACCTTCAAAAAACCCCCCCACCTTCACCACCCCCTTCCGCCCACCAACCAACACCGCCACCATCCCCACCACTACCAAACCCCCACCACCACCACCCAAACCCCCAACCAAACCACCCCCCACCACCACCACCCCTCCACCCCCGCCGCCCCCCCACCCCCAAACCCCAACCCCCGTACCACCACCAACAACCACCACCACCACCCCCAACCGCCACCAACCCCCCACCAACTACCCCACCATACCCCCCACACCACCACCCCCACCACCATCCCACCCCACCACCATCCTTGTGTTTGATGTATATAAAGACTGTCTACTACCCCAGGTTAGAACCCGTATTAACCTGTTTGGTAAATCCTATAGATAAATTTACTATAGATCTTTAGTGGTAAGACTGGACACAGCGGAAGACTACTACTGGAAGGATTGTTACCAGAAGATTATTTGGTAGAAAACCCCTGGTAGGTTTTCTTGGGAAAAAGGTGCTGGGAGAACTCTGCTGGTAAAAATTTTAGACAGCGTTTTATTTGTTAATTATAAAAAGTATAAATCATTGGTATTAGATAAAAACATTTAAAAAAGATAGTAACAAACCATACAATAAAAATCTAAAACGTTAATAAACAAAAACATTAATGACACTTTAAAAAAAAAAAGAAAAACCCAAAACGTAAATGAGCACCCAAAAAAGATTTTATCCCATAAAATAAAAAAAAAAAACAGCATAGGCACAAAATGCACAGTAGCACACAAGCCAAATTAAAAACAAAAAAAAAACAGCATAAAAAAATAAAAAATTTTTAATTAAAACAGTATATAACCAGAAGCAACATAAAGCCCGTACAGAACAATAAAAAGAAGACCAGTACAGTACAAACACAGAAGACCATACGTACAAAAACACAGAACATGTACAGAATAATAACACGAAAACCAGTACGTACAATAAAAAGAAACCCCGTAAAAAATAACCAAAGACCCGTCAGAACAATAAACAGAAGACCGTACAGTACAAAAAAAAAGAACCCTACGAAAATAACACGAAGACCATAAAACCAAAAAACGAAAACCCTAAGTTTTGTGTGTTAAAAAATTTTAATCAAAAAACACAAACACCTGACAAAAATAAAAAACACGAAACCTACAGAAAATAACACAGAAAACCCGTACAGAACAAAAACACAGAACCCTACGACAATAAACAGAAACCGTACGTACAAAAACAAAGACCAGTACAGTACAATAAACAGAAGCCGTACAGCAAAAAAAAGCCCCTCCCTTTTAAAAAACACGAAGCCCCTACAGTACAATAACACAGGCCCCTCAGACCCTAAAACAGAAGAATACGTACAAAAAACCACAAAGACCGTACAGTAAATAACACGAAGACCAGTAAGTACAAAACAAGAAGACCATACGTACAAAACACAGAAAAACCAGTAAAGAACAATAAAACAGAAGCCAACAGTCAATAACACAGAAGACCGTCAGTACAGTAACACAGAAAATCTGACAGAATAATAAACAGAAAACCAGACGAAAAAAACACGAACATCTGTACAGAATAATCCGAAAACCCCGTACAAACAATAAACAGAACTCTGACAGAATAATAACACAGAAAACCAGTACGAACAATTAAACAGAAAATCTGTACAGAAAAATAAACAGAAGACCCGACAGAAAAAATAAAAAAGAAGACCATACAGTCAATAAAACAGAAGACCGTACGTACAAAAACACAGAAGACCAGTACAGTACAAAACACAGAAAAAACCGTAAGTACAATAAAACGAAGACCAGTACAGTAAAATAACACAGAAGACCAGGTCCCCACAATAAACAGAAGCCGTACAGTACAATAACACAGAAAAAAAGTTTAAAAAAAAAACACAAAAACCTTTCTACAAAAACCCCCAAAACCGACCGAAATAACAAGGACCATACATTTCAATAAACAGAAACCAGTGCAGTACAATAACACAGAAGACCAGTACAGACATAAAAAAGAAGACCTACAGTACAAAAATACAGAAGACCAGTACTACAATAAAAAAACCTCAGAAAAACACAAAGAAGACCAGTACATACAAAACACAAGACCAGTCGTCAAAAACCACAAGACCAGTTCAGTCAAAAACACAGAAGGGGCCCGTACAGTACAAAAACCGAAGACCCGTACGACAATAACCAAAAACCAGTACAGAACAATAATAAGAAGACCAGTCAGTACAAAAACAAGAAAACCGTCCTTCCAAAACCCTTTTACAATAAACAAAAGAAACCGACATCAAAACCAGAAGAAACCCGTACGTACAAAAATAAAGCCAGGTCATCAATAACACAAATATTTTAAAGTAATGTATTAAAGAAACAATGAATATTAAAGTTTTGTTTTACTGATTTTTTACAACTTCATTTTGTATTTAAAACGTGGAGTTCGAATATATATCAAAGTAAAATGTCCCCAGGTCTCTACGTAACTGCTGTATGGTTTAAAAGTATTCATTAATGTTGTTTGTGTTTAAATATTAATGAAATGTGTTGGCTAGGCTGCTGCAGCATCCTCTGAAAATACGTAACATACGCAGAACAAACAGCAGTCACAAGACAGTATACGCAGAACAATAAGAGTACACAAGTACAGTATAAGAGAAAAAAATTTAAACAGTAACAAGTACCAGACAAAAAATACAATGAAATAAGGGAAGAGGAGCAAGATGCAAAAATACAAGAAACAGCAGTATTGAAAACTAAGATGTTGTAGGGCGGTTGTACACCACACCAACATTAAGAAGAGTTGTACTGGCCCGGTTGTAACATCCACACCAAACTTAAATAGAGTTGTACTGGCCGGTTTTTAAAATCCCACAACATTAAGATGGTTTTTACTGGCCAGGTTTTTTAACATCCACACCAAAATTAAGATAAGTGTATGGGCAGTTGTAAAACCCCCACCAACATTAAGATAGGTTGTACTGGCCCGGTTTTTAACATCCACACCAAACATTAAGATAGGTTGTACTGGCCAGGTTTTAACATCCCCACCAAATTAAAAATAGATTTTTTGGAGGTTTGTAAAAATCCACACCAAAATTAAGTAAGTGTACTGGGCCCGGTTGTAACATCCCCACCAACATTAAGTAGAGTTGTATGGCCCGTTGTAAAATCCCCACAACTTAAGATAGAGTTTTACTGGCCGGTTGTAACTCAACACCCCAAAAATAATTTTTTTCAAAAAAGGCGAATTACCGTTTGTAAATTTATTTTCTTTTCCCGTATTTTTTCTTGTTGTGTTTTTGAATATTTTTCAAATAATGAAGGTGGAGAAGGAAGACATGAAAAAATTAAAAAGTGAGAGATGATTTTTTTATATTCATAAAAAACTTTTTTGCTATATCTACAAAATATATGTAACAAAAATTCCCTTCCGAATTTCGAATTTACTAAAAATAAAAAATTTAAAAAAAATTTTAGCAGTGTGTGGGGAAATTGCAAATGTGATAATGTGCTTTGTCATGAATAATGGTTGGATAATTTTGTTAAAGGGCTGCCTTTGTCCCTGACTTTGTTTTGGAAAGTTCACAACTTCTTTGTCCTGATTGTTTCTGGTACAGTTACAATGTCTTTGTTCCCCCGACTTTGTTTCGGTAAACAGTTTACAACTGCTTTGTCCCTGACTTTGTTTCTGGTACAGTTCCCACTGTCTTTGCCCTACTTTGTTTCTTTCAGTTCACAACTGTCTTTTCCTGACTTTGTTTTGGGGACAGTTACAAACGTCTTTGTCCCGACTTTGTTTTTGGTACAGTTCACAACTTCTTTTTCCCGATTTTTTTCTGGGACAGTTTACAACTGTCTTTTTCCCTGACTTTGTTTCTGGGACGTTCACAACTGTCTTTGTCCCTGATTTGTTTCGGGGCAGTTTACAAAATGTCTTTGTCCCTGACTTTGTTTTTTGGTACAGTTAAACTGTCTTTGTCCCTGACTTTGTTTTTGGGACAGTTCACAACTGTCTTTGTCCCCGACTTTTTTTTTCTGGTAAGTTCAAACGTCTTTTTTCCCCGATTTGTTTTTTGGGGACAGTTCACAATGTCTTTGTCCCTGACTTTGTTTCTGGTACAGTTACAAA
>NC_069402.1:110431395-110447048 GCF_026875155.1 Cherax quadricarinatus
AGGCAGGACCCAACATAGCTTTAAGCAGAGGATGATAAAGCTCAGGGCTCGGGGGAGAGTGACCTAGTACGAATCAGTGAAGAGGCGGGGCCCGGGAGCTGGGAAATCGACCCCGAAACCTCAACTAGGTGAGTACAACTAGTGAGTACACACACACACTCACACTCACACTCTCACACACACACACACACACACACAGAACACCACACACACCCCACACACACACACACACACCACACACACACACACACACACACACACACACACACACGAAAATTACAACACAGGCATTATCCTCTCGTCTCTTCCTAAAAATGTATATAAAATTCTCACGAACACACATTTATACAGCATCTTACATTCTAAACTTTATGCCACTTATACACGTATACATACACAAAAAACACATACATATCATATATACGCATACGTATTTCTGCACTTTCTCACTGCTGTGAAACTTAAATTATATTGCAGAGGCAATAAATGGAAAAAATAAGGAAATTCATTGAAAGTAAATTTTAAGATAATTCTCAATAATCGAGGAAGTTATTTTTCAGTATTTTCTAGATATCCATAAAGAGAGATGTTAAGATGTAAAGAAGTGAGAGTTGAGGACAAAGCATTGAAAACGCTTGAGAATTATCTTACGATAGGAAAAACGATGCTAGAAGTAATTATTTAACATTGAAATAAGTCTCCCAATTTTTATTTATCACTTCCTAACTTTTCTGACCCCTTTTATAATGTGATAAACAATCATAACCACAGATACAAAAAAAAAACGGAATAAAAAGTTCAGCTTATAGACTGGATCAAATAAAAAATAAAATTATTGGTGAGTCCCACAACCTGGCCGGAAGGACTTCCTGTTAATATCACTTCCACTGTTGTTTTCTTTTCTGGTATTTGCTCTAACGTTATTGCATTCATATGTATTTGTTTTATGTTTTATTACGGTCTCAAGTGTTGCTTTACTGGTGTATGTTACATAACTGTTCGTATTGTGTTGTTATACTTACTGTGTTTGTGAGTTACTCTGTTGTTTATATGTATTACTGTTCTGGTTGCTGAACTGTTTTGTCTGTTGCTACTTGGATTCTGCATGTTGCTTTACTGTTTTTGCATATGATTGTGCTTTTATTGTATTTTCCGTAGTGTGTTGTATTTTTTAAGTGATGTTCTTATGAGTTACTGCACGGTTTTTGTGTGTTTTTGGGTTTTGGGTTGTATCGTTGATTTATGTTCATTTATTCTTCTACTATATTGCTGTCATCTTCATATATGCTATAGTTTTCCGAATTCTCCAAACTTCCTGCTACACATTTTACTTAACTCAAATTCTCAGAACATTTACTGAGCACCTCCCAGAATCACTGACCATATCTCATGTACACTTACCTTCCCCTGTACTTACAAATACCAACAGCACATTCCACAGCACTCACTAAAAACAATAATTTCTCGGAGAATTATGCCGACCATTGTGGAAGATCCGATCTATCACAAAAAATTTTGGGAATGAAACCTGGAACCTGGCAAGATAGTTACATTTTTTCATATGTATTGCTAAGCTGAAGATTTGCAACACTAGCGACACTAATGGACTTATTATCTTTATGTATTGTTATTTAATAATGCACTTGTAGGTTAAGCTTTCATCAAAACATTTCAAACACTGTCTGTCTCATCACTCCAACAGTCACATTTCTAACATACACACTCCCAGGTAAAACTCAAGAGATAATTCTTTTATACACTGTGTCCGAAGCACAGGATGGCACATAAACTTGACTTCTTATGATGAATACCAGAAATGATCATCCTGTCGTACCTCTGTACAATGCTTCAGTAGCTATCCGGTTTATTACCTATCGTAGTTTTAACATTAAATTAAGTGCTACATTCCAGAAGTACTGGAGCCCACGGTGTTAAAGTAGCTATGACAACAACGAAGTAGCTTTTTTACCAATGATCTTGAATAAAAACTTTTTTCTCATCTTATTACTGTTTTTTTTCCTCGTCCTTGAATCATCATCCTCACTCTTCACTCTTCTCTCTCTTTGCTGTCTTTATTGGAGGATATTAACATGTGTTTTTAGTTTCCATTGTTAAAGACACTTCTCTGTAGATACTTGACCTGTTGTGTTTGTGATTTTGTGTTTGTATGATGTATGAAAGCATGTACGTATGAATGTATAAGTATTTGAACGTATATATATATATATATAATATATATAAATATATATATATATACATGTATGTATATGTATGCATGAATATATGTGAATGCGTGTGTGTACTCACCTAATTTGGTTGCAGGGGTCAATTCGTAACTACTCCTCTGTGTGTGTGTGTGTGTGTGTGGTGTGTGGTGTGTTGTATGTTTGTGTGTGTGTGTGTGTGTGTGTGTGTGTGTGTGTATGTTTGTGTGTGTGTGTTTGTGTGTGTGTGTACTCATTAAAATTGTGTTTTAAACAAATGGAAACATAAACACCGCCTCCAAAGATTACTCAAAGGGGCATCACCGATTTCTGGCTTCTTCTATTGTATCATATCTGCCTCTTAACCTACGTCATGAATTTGCCTCAAAAACTGTTGTCATAATTATTAATTTTTGCGACCACTGTCAGCCTCAGAGTTAGTTATCTCTGAGTTACCAGACCCTGCCACGTGGAGGCCAGTGGTCCGTCTTAAGGGTCCTCCCCCCCCACTCTCCACCATCTCGGGCTTCCCTCAGGTCCATGTGTCCGGGAGTCCACCTGTGTCCCCTCAGGTATTCCCCCTTTCCCACTTTCCCAAGGTAAAACCCCTCTATCTCTTGCCTATCTCTCTATTTACCTTCTTCTGGATCATGTTTCCAGGTTTCCATCCGGGGCCCCCGGATGTCAACCCTTCCACACTCCCACTTCCAGTGTTTTTTTTTTTTTTTTTTTTGTTGCTTCCCCTAGTTCCGTGTCTCCAGAGGTCCGTCTGTGTCCCCTCAGATGAACTTTCTTCCTCGCTTCTCCCGGTTCAGCAATTTTTTTTTTATTTTACTATTTTTTTGGTGCCTTCCCAGGTCAATGGGTTTCCCCAGTTTCCTGAGATTAGCGATTTTTTGGCCCTCCCCAGTGACCTTGGGGATGGAACTTGGTCGTCTACCTGGGCTACTGCAGAGACTGTCAGTGTGTGAATTACAGGAAAAGGGGACACAGAAAAGTTAACATGTGAAAAGAAAAAAATTAACGCTTATTTAAGCTAAATAATTATTTTTGAAAATTTTTTTAGTTCAAAAATAATTTAAAAGTGAAGTCTATGTTTACAAGGTTGGTAGCTGTCATTTTACATCTTATCATTCTCACATGAATATATGAAAATAATAAATAAAACATTCTCCTTATTTTTAGTGAAAAAATCTCTAAAAAATTTATTGTCAAAATTTGTTTGTTATTTGCTTGCAATATAATGTCATTTTTTAATTTGCAGGAAAAAGTGAGTACTCGCAGGGCCCATGTGAACACGCTGTGTTTTTTTTTGTGAGAAAGTGTATAAGTGACATTAAATTCAAAATGGTTGATACTGTTTTGTGTGTGAGTGGGTATTTTTTTACTATATTTTAGAGAGAGACTAAGGAAATGCTTGAGTTGTAATTTGGTGCGTGTACAGGTGTGTGTGTGTGTTGTGTTTTTTTTGTGTGTGTGTGTGTGTGTGTGTTTTGTGTGTGTGTGTGTGTGGTGTGTTGTGTGGGGGTTTTTGGGTGGTGTGGTGTGTGTGTTTGGTGTTGGTATGTTCGGTGGGAAAAAAAGTGTAGGGGGCAAAATGTCAAATTATATGAAAATAAATATGAATTTTTTTTTTAAAGTTTTCGTGTTGGAAGAAAAGATTAGTACACACTCAAATATGTACTCAAAAACTGTTCAAATTTCATTTATTCCATACTGGTGACAACAGAAAATTTTTATCATAAATAGGTATAAACATAAAAGACGTCTCATTTTTTACATCAGTAACCTCACTTGGGGGGGGGTTTGGGTACACTCAGCCCTCGCTGGCGGGTCTACTTTCCCAGGCGCCCCCCCCCAGGTGGGTGGAATTACAGGAGGGACACAAAAAATCTCGTCCTGAAATTCCACCCCCCTGGACAGCTGGAACAGTAGACCAGCAGACGAGACTGAGCTGCCCCCCAACTCGGCCCCCAAGCGAGGTTACTGAGTAAATCGAGACGTCTTTTTAGTTTATGCCATTTTATGATAAAATTTTCTGTTGTCACTCAAGATGTGAATAAATGAATGTGTAACAGTTTATTGAGTACATTTTGAGTCTGTAGTAATCATTTCTTCCAACAGAAAAAATTAAAAAAAAAATACAGTATTTATTTTATATAATTAACATTTTTACCCCTACACATTTGCTCACCGAACATCCACACACACACACAACCACACACACACACACAACCACAACACACACACACAACCACACACAAAGACACACCACACACAACACACACAACACACACACAACACACCACACACACACACACACATTTTAGGTACAATTCAGTCCCGGAGAACATAAATATTATTGGAGGATGTATAACCCACCACAGAACTGCAGGAGGCCAAGGAGGGGTACGAAAAAAAAAGGGTGATGGTGGACAACCCGGCTGAGGGCAAGAAAACTCCTCGAGCAAGGGAAAGTTATGGGAATGGGGGTTTTAACCACAGGGAGTCGACGGGAAAACCTGGAGCCACGGGGGCCCAAACAGGGAGCCCAGATGATGGATTGGGTACTTGAAAACCCCGGGAAAAAAAGGGTTTCAACAGGAAAAAGGAAAAAATAGAAACAGTTAAATTTGGAACAAAGTAAGGAGGAGTTTTTTCCCGGGGAAACATTAAAAAAGGAAACCAAAAGATTTTTTTACCCAAAGGTTGGGGCCCCCAAAAATAAGAAAGGGAAAAAATACGGGGATGGCCCCGGAAAAAGGATTTGGAAAAAAAAGGTAGGGAAAAGGGGGAGGCCCAGGAAGAGAAAAGCCAACATAAAGAAACTACCCAAATTTCCCAATTAGGGGGAAAGAAAAAGTAAAAGGTGAAATGAGGAAAAAGGGGGAAAATAAAAAAAAAGTCGGGGAAAATTTTAAGAAACAGTTTAAGGAAAAAAATTTGGCCCCAAAAGGGGTTTGGGGGAAACCAGAAGGGGAAAAACAAGGGAAACCCAAAAAGGGGAAAATAAAAAGGGGAAAGAAACGCTAAGGAAAAAAACCCCAAAAAAGGGACCGACAAAATTTTCCCCAGGGCCCTTGGAGGGAATTTTTTTTGGGCCCTTAAAACAACTTCAACAATCCCTAAAAAAAGGGGGCCCCAAGGGAAAGGGCAAAGTTTTTTTTTAAAAAAGGAGAAAAAAGAGGCCTAAACATAGCCCCCGGGACTGAAGAGAAAAAGGGGAAAAATTTGGGAAAAATTTTGGAACACCGGGGGGGGGAAAAGGAGATAAATAAAGCAGGGACCCCAAAGGAAACCCGGACAAACCCTGGGTTTAGAAAAAAACAGAGGTGACAAAAAAATTTACACTTCTTGGACTGCAAAAAGGGTTGAAAGCCCAAAAAATTTCAAAAAGAAAAGGGGAAAAAAGGGAAACACTAATGGGAAAAAAACCCAAAGAAAGGCAAAAAAAAGTGTAAAGGGAACCGGGAAATTTGGGGGCCCCCCGGGGTCGGCAAACCGTGTAATTTTTGGATTTGGGGAAAAATACAAAGGTTTTCCCAGAAGGGGGGTTGAAATTTGGGAAAGAAAAGTTAAACGTCCCCCGGGGAAAGAGATGGCAAACGGAAGGCCCCAAAAAGGTTCTCCGAAAACCTGCCAAAGCAAATCATAAAGATAGGGGGGCACGGCCAAAAAAGGGTTGGCTGGGGGCCAAAAGTAAAAATTGGGGAAAAACTGGGGGGGTTAACCCGAGTGTCCCGGGCAAATAATAATAAGGAGATAGGGGCCCGGAAAACCCTAGAACGCTGGGACAATGGAACTTCAGAAAAGTCCGGGTTTTCCCCCCCCATCGGGTATGAAAGGGAAGCAAAAAAACGCAAAAAAGGGAAAAAAAAGGGTTTGAAAAAATTTTAAAATTTGGGGAAAACCCAAAAAAAAAGTTAAGGGGAAATCCCTAAGGGGCGGGAGGGGGGGGAACTGAAACGCAAAAAAAAAAACCGTAAAAAAAAAAGGGGAAAAGAAAATGTTAGGGGGGGGCCAAAAAAAGCCCTTGGAAGTTGAAGCCCAAAAGATAAGAGAAATTTTTTTCAAAAGGTTTTAAGGCAGGGAATGCCAAAAAGAAGGGTGGGGGAAATCGAAAAGACATTTTTGGAAAAGTCAGGAGCGGGGGGGGGAAAACGGTTAAAGGGGGGAGGACAGGTCCCCCCCAAACCAAAAAGTAGAAAAAGGGGAGTAAACACAAAAACCAAAAAAAAAAAACCCTAACAAAAACAAAAAAACAAAAACCAAACCAAAACAAAACAAAAAACAAAAAACCCAAAAACCCCAAAAACCCCCAAAAACCCCAAAAAACCACACCCCCAACACAAAAAACAAAAAAAAACACACAAAAACAACAAAACACACAAAAAAACCCACAACAAACACAAACAACACCAAAAACACAAAAAACACACACAAACACAACACAAACCCACACACAACACACACAAACAACAAAAAAAACACACAAAACCAAAACAACACAACACACACAAACCCCCCCAACCCCAAACCACACCAACAACACCAAACACACACACACACACAACCACAACACACAACACCAACAAACAAACAACACACACAAAACACACACAAACACACACAACACACAACCACCCCAACCCACACAACAAAAAAAACAAAAACAAACAACCCAAAACCCCAACCAAACAAAAAACCCAAAACAACCAAAACCCAAACACACAAAACCACACAAACACAACAAACCCCAACCACAACAAAAACACACAACAACAAAACCAAAACCACCACACCCAAAAAACCACACACAAAAAAAACACAACAACAAAAACACCAAAACAACACAAAACCCACCCACCCCCCCCAAAAAAAACCCACAACCAACACAAACAACCCCCACAAAACCCCCCCAAAACCCAAAAACCCCAACAAAACAAAAACCACCACAACACAAACAAACACCACACAACCAACCACAAAACACACCCCCCAACAAACCACCACCACCCACACACAACACCCACCCCCAAACCACCACACAAAAAACAAAACACACCACCCAAAAAACCCCCCCCAACCCCAACACACCACCAAAAAAAACCCCCCCCCCCACCACACACCAATAAAAAAAAAACAAAACAAAAAAAAAACCCCAAAAAAAAAAAAAAAAAAAAAAAAAAACCCCCCCCCCCCAAATCAAAACCAAAAAAAAAAAAAAAACCCCAAAAACCCCCAAAAAACAAAACCCCCCCCCAACAAAACCCCCCGCGAAAAAAAAAACCCCCCCAATGGAATTTTTGCCTAGAACACAGGAGTTGGGGTTTTTGGGGAGATTTAGAATAAAATTTTTTGGGGAACAGCGTGGGGAACCATACATATTTTAACGAGGTTGAAAAACCCCGGTTTGGGGAGTAAAGTCCTTAAAAGGGGGCCAGGAGTTGGGCGGGGTGAACCCTGGGGGGATAACCCCACCAAAAAAAAACCACCCCAACCCCCCCCCCAAAACAAATAAAAAAAAACTTCACCCTGAAATTTTGGGGGTTTGAAAAAAAAATTTTTGGGTCACCCCAAAACCCGGCCGGAAAATTTTTTGTTAATATCTCTACACTGTGTTTTTTTTTTTTTTTTTTCCCCCAACGTTGTAGATTTTTTTTATTCAACTTGCTTGCTGTTGCATGTTAATAACGTTTTTTTTTCCTTCAGTACTTATTTGTATTTACTGGTTTTTTACATTTTGTTATTTTAGTTTTAAATTTTACGTACTGTTTTTTGTGTAAATGTATTTATTTTAAAATTTCTGTTTTACATGTTACGAAACGCTGTGAAATTAGTCTATTTTTCTTTTACGTTTCGTACTTTTCTGTTTTGGTGACTCACAAGACTTGGAAAAGCGATGAATAAATATTTTATATTTCTGTTTGTTTACAAACTAAAATATCAATTAAAACCAAAAAATTATTATATTGTCCGAAAACCTTTAGTAGTTAGGGGAGTTTTAAAATTACTTAGCTGGAGTAAAGTTACGAAGGTTCGTAGCGACCAAGGGTTTTGAGATTTCCCTTTCCCTAGCTGAATAACGTTTGGGTTAGTAGCTAGGGCAGTTTGCAAGATGAATTTCCATCAGTCAGGGACATTGTGGTAACGTAGAATGAAGTTTTTAAAACTTTTTTTGTAGGCAAACACCGACGAATGGGACGTAGAATCAAACCCGTTTACAAAGTTGGAGGATCTCTTAAAACAGGAAGCGTTTTCGTTTTTATGGAAATTTTAAAACAAGATAATCATAATTATGAAAAACCCGATCTAAATCTATTAACCCAATGTAATTAATCAACTTGTCTAAGTCCCCTCACCGGGCCCGTTACAGCAAAATACGTACACAAAACTCTTAAAAAGGCACGTTCAAGGCGTGTAACCCCCTGGGTCCCCCTCAGTGTATGTCTATGTTTTAGCATCTATTCAAAAAAGCCCCCAAAACAGTGTGGGAAAACAAAGATGAACTAAGTCCATAGAACACTAATTTCATGTCCCCATGGGTTGGGATAATAAAACATTTACTTCTTTGAATGCAGTAACAAAAACTCTCCCTGGATCTGACTTGCTGACTTAAACATACAACAAAATTTACAGCGTATAAATCGGGTTTAAAAACTACACATATTTCATATGCCTTCCTTAGGGAACTTGCCCTTTATCCTGTTTAACTGCACTGTTATGCAAAAACTGTACATATTAGTTGTTTTGCATTTTATTACTATTTATTTGTGTTGCTTGCTGTTACTGTACATTATTTGTTGTTCTGCTGTTCTGCTATTATTTGTTGTTTTTGCATGTTACCCGCATTTTTGGTTTTTCTGCATGTTACTCTACTATTTGTGTGCTCTCATTTACTTACTTTATGAATTTTCTGGTTTAAATCTCTATTTTTTGTGTTTTTCTGCATGTTACTGTCTTTATTTTGTTGTTTTGCAGTTTTCTCTGCTATTTTTTTTGTTTTTTTTGTTTCTGCATGTTACTGTACTATTATGAGATTTTTTGCATGTTATCTACTATTATTGTGTTTTTGCATGTTACTGTACTTTTTTTTGTTGTTTTGCTTTTCTCTGCTTTTATTTTGTGTTCTGCATGTTCTGTATGTTATTTGTTTGCTCGCATGTTACTGTACATTAAAAGTGTTCCTGCTTTCCTGTGTGTTACCACATTGTTTTTGTATGAATCTGTATTTTTTTGTGTACTATATTTTTTTGTTACGTATTTTTATTTCATGAATGTCGTTCTTTTATGTTTTCTGTTTCTGTTATGTAGTTTTGTATGAGCAGGTTTGTATGTTATTTGTTTTGTATGGTTACTGTACGTTTGTAGGTTTCTGTTGTGTTATGTAGTTTTTCTTAGTTTTGTTTTGTTTTGTTTTTTGTACTGACTTGTGGGTTTGACTAATTTTTGGGGGTGCTGTTTTTTCATGTTATTGGGGTGTTCATTTATATAAAGATTACAATTTTCAAACTTTTTTAAAGCACTTCCAAAGTTTTCCACACGCCATAATTCAGTTTCACTCAAAAAACCATAAATTTACATAACACTTCCCCCAACACCGTCTCTCCCCCACCTTTTGTTACAAAACCATTTCGGCGCTGACCCCCAACCCGGCAAGTCCCGCCATATTGTTGTTAAACTTCCTGCGGGAAAGAAGTAATTCCACTTCCCTGGATTATTTGAAAACTTAAAAAATTTTTCAGCAAAAAAATCTTAAAATTCCTTGTTCCCTTTCCTTCCTTGGGAACATTCTTTCCTTTTCCCCCCTTTGTTAATTTCTTTTAAATAAATTTTTGGAAATTTTATTTTGTTGGTGTGTGTTGTTTTTATTTCCCCTTTAGTTTGGTTCTCCCAAAGTTGGGGTTTTTGCGGGGTTCGAGGTTCCACTTTTGGGCCCCCCCTTTAACTGATTGTAATTAGTGTTTGTGTTTTTTTTTGTGTGCGGGGTTTGTTTTTTGTGTTTTTTGCGTTGTTGTTTTTGTGTTTTTGTGGGGGTTTATTTTTTGTGTTTCCCTTGCGTGCTTTTTTTGGGCTGCTGAATTTTTTTTGGGCCCGCAAGGGTTTTTCGCGACCCAATTTGGTTCTCTTTTTCGAGAGGGCCCGAGAAAATTTGGGTTCCCTTTTATCAATTTTTTTAGTAATCTTTTGGGGCAAGGGTTTTGGGCTTATTTTTATTCAAAAAACCTTTAAGGGAAGAGGAAAAAGTTATAATTTTTAAGAAAAGAATTTATTAAAGAAATTTTGGGAAAATTTAACTTTTTGGGATTTATTAAGGGTTTTTTACAATGACTGGTCCTTTAAGGAAATGTTAAATTAAAAAAAATTTTAAAAATTTTCCCCCACCCTGTTTTAACGTTTTAAGGGTTTTTTCCTAAAAAAAATTTAAAACACTTGGGCCCCTCTTTTTAATTCTTTTTTAAAAAAATTTTGGCACTACCAAACCCTGGAAAGGTGCCCAATTTTTAAGTTTTAAAACAGTAAATTTTTCCAAGTTAAAGAACTAAGCACTTTTGCCTAACCTCCAATTTTTAAAATTTTATAAAAATTAAATAAAAAATTTTAAAAACCCCAATTCGTTTTCCATTAAAAAGCTTTTTTCCCAAACGAACTAGCATTTTTCAAATTGGGTTCCGCCAAAAAAATTTAAATTAACTTTTTTCAAAAAAAGGGTTATTTTGGGGAGGTAATATCAGGTTTTGGGAAATTAAATTTGTTAAAGGATTCAAAAAATTTTTTAAAAGGTTTCCCCTTTTTAAAACAAAAATTGGGGAAAATTTTTTTTTAAACAAAAGGAAGGAAGGCCAAGAAATTTTTTTTGTAGAGGGGAAAAAAAATTGGCCAGAGGTTTCTTTAAATTAAAAACGGGAGGGGAAGTAAAAAGAAAAAGGTTTTAAAGGGGTTTTTCCAGGGGTTGGGCCCCCCTTGCTTTTAAAATTCTAAAAAAGGGAATAGAGGGGGCCTAAAACGACCCCAAAGGTTTGGGGATAAACCCCCAAAATTATTTTTCCAATTTTCATTTTAGGGAAATTTTGAGAACCCGGGGAAATTTTTAATAAAGTTTCCAGGGGTTTTGGAAAAGGGGCCTTTTTTGAAAAGTTTAAATATAAAAAAAATCCAAAATTTTTTTAAATTTGACGGGCCCAAAACCGGGAATTTTTTAAACAAATAAGTGGTTTAATATTGGTTTCGAAAAGATTTTATTTTTTTTCTGGGGGGAAAAATCCCTTAAAAACCCAAGATTAAAAATGATGGGTGTTTCCCTAAACTAATTTTTCCTTTGGGTTTCTTTCCCCAAGGGGCCAAAAAAATTTAATAGGGCCCTTTTCAGGGTTTTCTTCAATCTCTAATAACTTTCCTTTGGGGCTACCTCATTAGGGATTTATCCCGGCCATTTTTTCCCCCGGCTTATTACAGAATTTTTAAAAATTCCTCTGGAAAATTTCCCCCAAATGGGTTTTCCCAAAGGGATCCCATTTTTAAAAAAACCCCCTTCCCCCTTTTGGGGTTTAACTAAAAAGGGCCCGAATTTTGCACTTTCTAAGGAAAGACTAATTTTTGGGGGGAATTAAGGTTTTTGGAGGGTGAATTAAAGGGAAGACGGAAAAAAATTTTTTAAAGGGGGTTTTGTTTAAATTAGTTGGTGTTTTTTGAAAAAAAATTTCTAAAGCCCTGGGGAACAGGAAATCCATTTCCAATGGTTTTATAGTTGGAAAAATTTTCGCCCGGGAAATTTGGGAAAAACTTGGTTTTTGTTGGTTGTGGAATGGAAATTGGGGGAAAAACCTCCCAAAGTACCCCGTTTGGGAGAACTTTTGGGTTTTGGTTTAAAAATTTGGTTTGGATTTTCTGGTGGGGTTGTGGGGGGGTGTGGTTGAGATAGTTTGCTCGGTGGGGGCCCCCTTTTTACCCCCTTAAGCCCAATTGGCCAAAATTTTTTGGTTTGGGTTTTTTGGCTTAAAACCATTTAGGGAAGATTTTTGGATTTTTCCTTTTCCATGGGGAAAGTAATCTGAAAAAGGTTTTGGTTTTATGCAAAAGGGGGTTTATATATAATTTTATTTTTTTAATATATATTTTATAATATATATATATATATATATATATATATATATATTTTATAATACATTTTTTTATCATTTTTTAGTTTTGTTATTGTATTATTATTTTTTTTTATTATTTTTTATTTTTTTTATTTTTATTATTATTATTATTATTATTTTTATTTTTATCTTTCATCATCTTTTCTTTTATTTTAAAAATTATAACAAAAATTTTTGCACCATTTTTCCCAAGCCTCAGAGTTATCTCTGATTTCCCCGACTTCCCACAGGGAAAGGGCCATTGTTCGTCTGCAGCTTACTACAACCTTAATTTTTCTCCTATTTTTAGCAATTGGGTTTCCCTACCACAATTACTTTCTACTTGGTTAAAAAATTTCCCACGCACACTCTTTTTAACATCTCCCAAAATCTCTCTCTCCCAAACACTCCTCCCAAGGTGCATCCACACTTTTATGCCCATTTTTTCGCCCCGGCCCTTTATTTTAATAAACATAATCCTTGTTTTTTTTATACATTTATTTTTCCCTTTTCTCCTTCCAAAAAACTGTTTCCTTCAAATTATTGCTCCCCCCTTTCCTTAGCTCTAACTCTCTCACAGGGTTTCAGTTACGAATTTTTTTTAAAATTTAAGCCCTTTTTTTCTAAAATTTTTTTAAATTTAGGGTTTAAAGACTTTTTTTTTCCATTTATTTTAATGTAAAATTTAATTAATTTTTGATCAAAAAAAAACCTTGGGAAAACTTACCAAACCATTATTACAAAAAAGCGAAATTTAATTAGCTTAATCAAAATTTTAATGATGAAAAAAAACACAATGAAATGTTTTTAAATTTTTTCGTTGGGTTTAGAAGATTTTTTGAAAAATTATTGCTTTACAAAAAATTTTCCTTTCCCTTTATTCGGCGGGGGAAAAGCGATTCTATTTACCTAAAATCGCAAGTTTTAAAATTTTTGGTACGATTTAATATATATATATATATAAAATAAAAATATATTTTATTATATATATATATAATTTATTAAAATATATATTATATTTATATATTTAAAATTTTAATTATATATAAAATATATATTATATATATTTTAATATTATATTATATATTTAGGTAGGTTCCAAACCTCTAGAACTGTTTGGGCCCCTCCCCTCAGAAAAAAAGAAAAAACCCTTTGTTCCCGGGAAAATAAAGATTTCCCTAAAAGCATTTTGAAAATTTTCCCCTACCCCCCCCTATTTAAATTATTTATATATATATATATAAATATAATTTTATATATATATATTTATATATATATAAAATATTTATAAAATTTTTTTTTATTTTATATATATATATTTTTTAAAAGCCCAAAAACATTGACAAAACACAAAAAAATATGAACAAGAAAAAAACAAGGTAACTCAGAGCTACATCTCGAATACTTCGCCCCCCGGCGGTGGGCCGCGTGCCCCAGAAATGACCAAAGGGAAACCCCTGGGCCCTTTGAAAAAAATTTTTTTTTTTTATAAATTTATAAATATATATAATTATTATATATTGTAATTTTTTTTTAAATTTTTGAAAGGGAAAAAAAATTTGGGCAAAAATTTTCGCCAAAATCATTCTGAACCTAACGAAAAAAATATATTTCACTGGTTTGTTTATATTAAATTATTGTAAACAATCTAAAATATATTTGGGTTGAGTTAGGCTAAAATAAATTGTTCTTGTTATAATATGGTTAGTAAGTTTTCTAAGTTCCTGTTGGTGCAAAATTATAAATTTTTACATCAACATTAATGAAAAAAATATATCTTTAAACGTATAAGAGAAAATTTTAAAAGAACTTAATTTTAAATGAGTTCTTGCTAATTGACCAGTTTTACATATTCGGCACGACATATATATATATAATATATATATATATATATTATATATATATATATATAAATATATATATATATATATATATATATATAATCATATATATATATAATATATATATATATATATATATATATATATATATATATATATATATATATATATATATATGCAATAAGATCAGAGTAAACAGGTGATATCAGAATATGCAAAACAACCACTGTGAAAGGATAGTGAAATTTCTTTATTGTGGGATGTGATGGTGAGGTGCAGTCTAGACCATTTATATGCCATCCTTTGATGTATTGCTTTATAGTTCCTTCATAACGTGATAAGTCACGGAATCGCTTGGAATTTCACTATCCTTCACAGGGGTTTTTGTTTTTTAAATATTATATATATATATATATATATATATATATATATATATATATATTATATATATATATATATAATATATAATACATATATATATATATATTATATATATATATATATATATATATATTTTATTGAGAGGGTTTTGGACATTTACGAGAGGAGGGTACAAAATATGTGTTGGAGGGAACATAAAACTAATGGAGGGACAGATGGGCACGGGTCGTCCTAGGAAATATTGTAAGGAAGTGGTAAAGGAAGTTTTGTATGCTAGGTGCTTGGACATCCAACAGGCTTGAGTGAACGTTTGAGATAGGTGTGGAAACAAGTGGTTCTTATGATATGACGAGCTGGAAATAAATGGTATAAAATACCGACACAATGCTAAAGGAATAACAGGAAAAAATGGTCGATGGATCTATAATTTCCCCACTAACAGACACAGAGAGTAGTCGTCAACAAGTAAAAATCCGAGGAGCTACGGTGAAAAGCCTGTCCACAAGGCCAAAAGTACTCGCTCCCATCTTGTTCCCCATCCTTATATCCGACATAGACAAGGATGTCAGCCACAGCAAACCCTGTTTTTTCCTTAGATGACACCGAATCTGCATGACAGTGTTTCCATTGCAGGGCACTGCAAAGCTCAGGCAACATTAAAATAAATCTTTCAGTGGGCTGCAGAAAACAATATTAGTTCAACGTGAGAATTTCAATGACCCTTGGTAAACATGAGGAAATTAAATTTTTCAAACAGAGTACAAAACAAATTCTGGCCACAAAAGCGAACCCCCAAAGTCAAACCGGGGGTGATCATTCGGAGGATCTCACCTTCAAGACCATAACCTTGTATCAAACGCATCTGCTGAAAAAGACAGGAGGATAATGGAACCTTCAAAAAATAGGGAGGCCAAGCCCCTGATGACACTCTTTTTAGGTCACTTTTTCTTTCTAGGCGGAATATTGCTGCACACTAACAGCACCTTTTAAGGGAGGTGAAATTCCCACCCGAAAATGTACAGAGAACTTTCACGGCGCGCATAACGGAGATAAAACCCTCAATTTTTTGGGGCGCTTGAGGTTTTTAAACCCTTTTATCCCCGGGG
>NC_069402.1:110447548-110472991 GCF_026875155.1 Cherax quadricarinatus
TAAGTTTGTCAGCAATCAGTGAATGAAATATGCTGACATAACACCCCCTAGGGGTAATTTATAATCTTACAAATTATACCTCTTTACAGCCCGTTGAGAGATGACTTCGACAGCTTCTCAAGACCTCGTCTGCAGGGGCGGCTGTGCAGGCGATGAGCTGTCTTTCTAAGTTACGTTTCCCTTTAAACTTAGCTGGTAATGCCATTTCTCAACAGGTGAGGTATGGATAAATAAGTGAGTGGTATAGTGTGAGAAGGGCATTTTGCGGCACGTAGTATCGTATCTTGGAGAGGATCCCAACCGTTTTGGATACTTTTTTGGTTATGTGTTGGATATGGGTGCTGAAATTCAGGTTGTTGTCAAGGTATAGGCCTAGGAATTTGCCCTCGTTATGTTTGGTAATTGGAGTGTTGTCGATCTTAATGTTAATTTGCGCAACTCCTGCTCTGTTACCAAACATAATATAGTAGGTTTTGTCAGTGTTCAGTGTAAGTTTATTGGCTGTCATCCAAGTCGATATTTTGATCAGCTCCTCGTTAACAATGGTGTTGAGGGTGGCAAGATTAGGGTGAGAGATGACATAAGTCGTGTCGTCAGCAAAGAGAATGGGTTTTAGGTGTTGAGATACGTTTGGAATATCATTGATGTATATGAGGAAGAGCAGGGGACCAAGGACACTCCCCTGCGGAACTCCAATATCAAGTGGCCGTGTTGCTGATGCTGTGTCTTTAATGGTGACATACTGATACCTATGTTACCGCGTAAGTTATCACCACTGTATGTCTATGGTAATTATAAGTTATCACCACTGTATGTCTATAGTAATTATAAGTTATCACTACTGTGTCTATAATAATCATAAGTTATCACTACTGTGTCTATAATGATGAAGCAAGTATAATCATTATAATAATATAAGACAGCAGTCAACACAACACTAACACAACGCAAACAAATGTTACCAGAGACCGGAAACATCAGCGAGAGAGGAGACCTTCAAGATAAGAATATATTATTTTCAATACATGATGTTTCCGCTCTAAGTCCTTTACACCTCCTCTTCCTTCAGCTCTTATATACATTCACTTTTCACCTCCTTAGGAGTCCCGCTGCCTTTCCCTGTCTCGGTTCGGCTGCCACCTCTGGTCCACCTCCCTACCAGTCACTGTACATAATAATAACAATAACCAAAACTCCAGAGCAGTAATTTACGCCAATGACTGGTACTGTAAGATAATAATAATAATTATAATAATCTATATTTCTACAAGTATATGATACAACTCATACAGATCTCTGTAATACCAGTTATACCAGCAGATGACACCTGATCAATCACGCTGCTGATACTTGCAGCACGCAGTACAACGTAAGTTTATTTAAGTACAGGTACACAAAAGTACAATTATCGTACATAGTTTAACATATGTGAATTACCTAGGATAACCTAACCCCCCCCCCCTAAAATGTCAGACAACTCGGCCACTCAGGAAAAGAACTAGAAACTTACTAAGTTCCTCTTGAAGATAGTCATAGATCTGTGGGTTATTTCCC
The DNA here is from genome assembly GCF_026875155.1 of Cherax quadricarinatus. Taxonomy (NCBI): domain Eukaryota; kingdom Metazoa; phylum Arthropoda; class Malacostraca; order Decapoda; family Parastacidae; genus Cherax; species Cherax quadricarinatus. Next base: position 110,449,103 of record NC_069402.1, read on the forward strand.
TTATACAAGAAGGGAAGGAAGGGGTGTTGAAGGGTCTTGTTTCCTTTGTACTACTGAGTTATCTCTAAGTTCACTGACTGCACCAGTGCATTTAACTGGATATATTTTGCATTATCTGTCGAGCCTTTTCCTCTCGTAGGGTTGTGCATATGCATGCAACATACATTTACTGAGTTGCTTATAAGTACGGGAGAATATCGCCTTGCCAAGTTCATCAGGTGTGAAGGAAATGAATGAGTAATTTACAGGAAAGATGAGTCATAGCCAGAGACTGAAGGAACAATAGCGGGTGGACCAGCCACCCACCGTGCTCTTGTTGCTTTTGTTCTTGTTTTGTCTCTCCCAGAGTGTCAGCACTACCCTGGAGCACTGTTGTTGATTATGTCACCCAGAGTGTCAGCACTATCCTGGGGCACTGTTGTTGTTTGTGTCACCCAGAGTGTCAGCATATGCTGGAGCACTGTTGTTGATTATGTCACCCAGAGTGTCAGCACTACCCTGGAGCACTGTTGTTGATTATGTCACCCAGAGTGTCAGCACTATCCTGGGGCACTGTTGTTGTTTGTGTCACCCAGAGTGTCAGCATATGCTGGAGCACTGTTGTTGATTATGTCACCCAGAGTGTCAGCACTACCCTGGAGCACTGTTGTTGATTATGTCACCCAGAGTGTCAGCACTATCCTGGGGCACTGTTGTTGTTTGTGTCACCCAGAGTGTCAGCATATGCTGGAGCACTGTTATTGGTTATATCACCCAGTGTCAGCACTATCCTGGGGCACTATTGTTGGTTATGTCACCCAGAGTGTCAGCACTATTCTGGAGCACTGTTGTTGTTTGTGTCACCCAGAGTGTCAGCACTGTTCTGGAGCACTGTTGTTGTTTATACTTCCCTGAGCACCACATTCACTATAATCAGCACTAATACATTGCATTTTTTCTATATATTTTGCGTCTGAGTCCTGGGCTCTGTGCGCCACATTACAGCACTCTGGTATAAAAACACTATCAGACACTCAAGTTATCAGGTTTCCTGCTGTTAGTGTTATGTCAACTTACATCCTGCTTGTCGTGTCAGTGTGTTAGTTAGTTTAATATGTTTATTATGCACCCCATACCCATCCTGTGGGCGGTAGTCAAAAGATTACAGAGGTACATAATTGGTCCAGGGACTGGACTCCAAAGTTTTGATAGTTGAGCAAGTTACAGAGGTAATGAACTCACAATTTACAAAGGTAATGAACTCACAATTTACAAAGGTAATGAACTCACAATTTACAAAGGTAATGAACTCCAGGTAGGTCTGGTCACAATCATGACAAGTTACAAAGGTATTTACAGATTACAGAGGTACGTAATGGGTCCAGGGGTCGTGTCAGTGTGTATCCTGCTTGTCGTATCAGTGTGTATCCTGCTTGTCGTGTCAGTGTGTATCCTGCTTGTCGTGTCAGTGTGTATCCTGCTTGTCGTGTCAGTGTGCATCCTGCTTGTCGTGCCAGTGTGCTCATAACAAATTCCATCGGGCGGGAGATAACTTCTTCACCATGTCATATATCGGGGTAAAGAACAAGGTAATAATAATTTGGGATAAGACGGAATAAAGGAGTAAAGAAAGGAGTGAGAGAAGAGGTGAGTCGAGTGAGGGGAGGGAAGGTAATGTGAGGTCACTGGTGATTACACCATCACCTCTCATTAACTCTACAATACTCACCTCAGTACTTGAAATAAATTAATAAAATAAGAATAAAAAAAATAACGGGGACAGTGAACATGCTATTCCACTAAAACACAGTTTATTATCAAGTTCTTGTACATTAATATAATTGGGAACAGGAGAACACTATTTGAATTAGATAAAAGGGGGATGGTACACATAAGCAGTGAGACAAGGGTTACAATTTAACTGACGAAACAGAATATTTACTTATAATAAGATCAGAGGACAGTTCACCTCAGGAACTCAGACTCCAGCTACAGATCCCAAGACCTCCACAGCACAAGCACTGCTCCAAGCCCAGTGTCTCCGACAGTCCCCTCCAGAGACTATCCAGCAGCCCTCTCCCAGAGGTCTGCACACAAGCAGCAGCTCTGCCCCAATCTCTTGCCCAGAGGTCTGCACACAGGCCAGAGCTCCGCCAGAAAGTTTTAGAAAGGATTTAATTTTAAATGAGTTCATGCTAATTGACCAATTTTTACCTATTCGGCACGACATTATATATATATATATATATATATATATATATATATATATATATATATATATATATATATATATATATATATATATATATATATATATATATATATATATAATATATATATATATATATATATATATATATATATATATATATATATATATTGTCATGCAGAATAGGCAGAACTTGCGATCTTGGCTTAAATAGCAACGCTCATCTTGCCATATAGGATAAGCGAAAATTTGTGTATGCAATAATTTCGCCAAAATCATTCTGAACCTAACGAAAAAAAATATATTTCACTGTGTTTGTTTAGTATTAAATTACTGTAAACAAATCTAAAATATATTTAGTTGGGTTAAGCTAAAATAAATTGCGCTTGTTATAACAAGGTTAGGTAAGTTTTCTAAGATTCTTTTGGTGCAAAATTAAAAATTTTTACATTAACATTAATGAAAAAATATATCTTTAAATGTATAAGAGAAAATTTCAGAAAGGACTTAATTTTAAATGAGTTATATTCGGCACGACATATATATATATATATATATATATATATATATATATATATATATATATATATATATATATATATATATATATATATATATATATATATGCAATAAGATCACAGTAAACAGGTGATATCAGAATATGCAAAACAACCACTGTGAAAGAAAAGTGAAGTTCCAAGGGCTTTCGTGACTTCTCACATTATCAAGGAAATATAAAAACAATACATCAAAGGAAGACATATAAAGGGTCGAGACCACACCTCACTATCACATCCCACAACAAGTGGGTAGCTACACCTGTGTTATACTCCCACAGGTGAACTGCTGTCATCTCACGCACACATACACACACACACACACAGGAGCTCGGAATCGAACCCCGCAACCTCAACTAGGTGAGTACACACACATACACACACACACATACACACACACACCACACACACACACACACACACACACACACACACGGCCTGTCAGAGTAACTTTCAAGGAAGAATCAGTTCGAACCAGGATTCTGCAAGAGAAAGCAAGACTGAGGGACAAAGAGGGGTACCAGAGAGTATACCTCGACCGCGACAGAACACAAGAAGAAAGGACTACACTGAAAGAGAGGGTACAGAGACGCAAGGAGGAACGGGAAGCAATGAAAATGAGCAGGACCCAGACACAGGAGGAAGGGCAAACACACCCCACAGAATCTCCCACCAAAAGACTCCACCCGCGACATTCCCAACGCAACTGAGCAACCTATACTACAACCCACTCACTGTTCCCTCTACCACCAACCCCCATATCACAAACCTCACCCCAACAGCTGTCCCTTATGGGCATTCTGACCCCACCCCCATCAACACAAACCCCACCTACACCACAGCCCCATATAGGCCCCCACCAAGGCTCTCCCTCCCCCAACCCCAATATTCTTGCATGACCACAATGATAGAAAAGAAACTAAAGGTTTGGTACACAAACGCGGATGGAATAACGAATAAACATGAGGAGTGGAATGAAAGAATCAGTGAAAAATCCCCAGACATCATAGCAGTCACAGAAACAAAACTCGCTGAGACAATAACAGACACAATCTTCCCAACAGGATATCAGATCCTGAGGAAAGATAGAAGGAGTAGAGGGGGAGGAGGGGTTGCACTGCTCATAAAACACCGATGGGGATTTGAGGAAATGGAAGGCATGGACATGATTGGAGAAAGAGACTACATTGTAGGTACAATTCAGTCCGGAGAACATAAAGTAGTCATTGGAGTGATGTATAACCCACCACAGAACTGCAGGAGGCCAAGAGAGGAGTACGAAGAAAACAACAGGGTGATGGTGGACACACTGGCTGAGGTGGCAAGAAGAGCTCACTCGAGCAGAGCAAACTTACTGGTAATGGGCGATTTCAACCACAGGGAGATCGACTGGGAAAACCTGGAGCCACATGGGGGTCCCGAAACATGGAGAGCCAAGATGATGGATGTGGTACTTGAAAACCTCATGCATCAACATGTCAGGGACACAACCAGAGAGAGAGGGGAGGATGAGCCAGCAAGACTGGATCTTGTGTTCACCCTGAGCAGTTCGGACATTGAGGACATCACTTACGAGAGGCCCCTTGGAGCTAGCGATCATGTGGTGCTGAGTTTTGACTATATAGTAGAGTTACAAGTGGAGAAGGTAACAGGAACTGAAGGGGACAGGCCAAACTATAAAAGGGGGGACTACACAGGTATGAGAAACTTCCTGCAGGAGGTTCAGTGGGACAGAGAAATGGTAGGAAAATCAGTAAACGAGATGATGGAATATGTGGCAACAAAGTGCAAGGAGGCAGAGGAAAGTTTTGTTCCCAAGGGAAACAGAAATAATAGGAAGACCAAAACGAGTCCTTGGTTTACCCGAAGGTGTAGGGAGGCAAAAACTAAGTGCAACAGAGAATGGAAAAGGTACAGGAGGCATAGGACCCAGGAAAACAAGGAGATTAGTAGAAGAGCCAGAAACGAGTATGCACAGATAAGGAGGGAGGCCCAGCGACAGTATGAGAACGACATAGCATCGAAAGTCAAATCTGACCCGAAACTGTTGTATAGCCACATTAGGAGGAAGACAACAGTCAAGGACCAGGTGATAAGGCTGAGGAAAGAAGGTGGAGAACTCACAAGAAACGATCAAGAGGTATGTGAGGAGCTCAACACGAGATTTAAGGAAGTATTTACGGTAGAGACAGGAAGGACTCTGGGGGGACAGACCAGATGGGGACACCAGCAAGGAATACACCAACAAGTGTTGGACGACATACATACAGATGAGGAGGAGGTGAAGAAACTGCTAAGGGACATCGATACCTCAAAGGCAATGGGACCGGACAACATCTCCCCGTGGGTCCTTAGAGAGGGAGCAGATATGTTGTGCGTGCCACTTGCCACAATCTTCAACACATCCCTGGAAACTGGGCAACTACCTGAGGTATGGAAGACGGCAAATGTAGTTCCCATTTATAAAAAAGGAGACAGAAAAGAGGCACTAAACTATAGACCTGTGTCATTGACGTGTATAGTATGCAAAATTATGGAGAAGATTGTCAGGAGGAGAGTGGTGGAGCACATGGAACGGAACAGGAGTATAAATGCCAACCAGCACGGATTCACGGAAGGCAAATCCTGTGTCACAAACCTTCTGGAGTTTTACGATAAAATAACAGAAGTAAGACAAGAGAGAGAGGGGTGGGTTGATTGCATCTTCTTGGACTGCAAGAAGGCCTTTGACACAGTTCCTCACAAGAGATTAGTGCAGAAGCTAGAGCATCAGGCGCATATAACAGGAAGGGCACTGCAATGGATCAGAGAATACCTGACAGGGAGGCAACAACGAGTCATGGTACGTAATGATGTATCACAGTGGGCACCTGTGACGAGCGGGGTCCCACAGGGGTCGGTCCTAGGACCAGTGCTATTTTTGGTATATGTGAACGACATGACGGAAGGGTTGGATTCAGAAGTGTCCCTGTTTGCAGATGATGTGAAGTTAATGAGGAGAATTAAATCTGATGAAGACCAGGCAGGACTTCAAAGAGACCTGGACAGACTGGACACCTGGTCCAGCAAATGGCTTCTCGAATTTAATCCTGCCAAATGCAAAGTCATGAAGATAGGGGAAGGGCACAGAAGACCACAGACAGAGTATAGGCTAGGTGGCCAAAGACTGCAAACCTCACTCAAGGAGAAAGATCTTGGGGTGAGTATAACACCGAGCATGTCTCCGGAAGCACACATCAATCAGATAACTGCTGCAGCATATGGGCGCCTGGCAAACCTGAGAACAGCATTCCGACACCTTAGTAAGGAATCATTCAAGACACTGTACACCGTGTATGTCAGGCCCATACTGGAGTATGCAGCACCTGTTTGGAACCCGCACTTGATAAAGCACGTCAAGAAACTAGAGAAAGTACAAAGGTTTGCGACAAGGTTAGTTCCAGAGCTAAGGGGAATGTCCTATGAAGAAAGATTAAGGGAAATCGGCCTGACGACACTGGAGGACAGGAGGGTCAGGGGAGACATGATAACGACATATAAAATACTGCGTGGAATAGACAAGGTGGACAAAGACAGGATGTTCCAGGGAGGGGACACAGAAACAAGAGGCCACAATTGGAAGTTGAAGACACAAATGAGTCAGAGAGATAGTAGGAAGTATTTCTTCAGTCATAGAGTTGTAAGGCAGTGGAATAGCCTAGAAAATGACGTAGTGGAGGCAGGAACCATACACATGTTTAAGACGAGGTTTGATAAAGCTCATGGAGCGGGGAGAGAGAGGGCCCAGTAGCAACCGTGAAGAGGCGGGGCCAGGAGCTAGGACTCGACCCCTGCAACCACAAATAGGTGAGTACAAATAGGTGAGTACACACACACACACAAACACACACACACAAAAAAAAAAAAAAAAAAAAAAAAAAAAAAAAGCAATTACAACTTGTATAATTACTACCAATTCAGAGTCATGTACTTATATATCTGTTATATCTATGTGACTCTGATGGGTTAGTATTATACCCCTTTAAGAATATCTTATCATTTCACATACACTTTTTAAATTACACCAAAGTGGTTGGGCCACTTACCTTTATATCCTACCTCTCCCCCCCATCCCACCCTTTTCCAATATTTCCATCCTTACCCATCCTTCTTCCTTACCCATCATTCTTCCTTACCCATCTTACCAAAGCTCTGGTCATAAGAAGAAGAAGAAGAAGATTAGGCTGGGTTAGGGTAGGTTAGGATACGTTAGACTGAGTTAGGGTAGGTTAGGTTGATAACGGGAAACTATAAATATTAGGTAAAAGAGGGTAAAATAGCCTGGTGGGTATGCTGCTCACAGCCCTAAACAACATACTGGAGTGACAGGTATGGGAGAAAATGTAAAATAAACACGGTGAAAAGCAGGGGCACTGTGAACACAACAAGAGAACATTGTATCAACATTCGTGGCTCCAGACTGTTTAACATCTTACCAGAGGATATCAGAAACACTGCTGGGACAAGTGTAGAAGTCTTTAAGAGGAAACTGGCCATCATCCTCCGCCAAGTGCTGGATCAACCAGGCTGTGATGGTTATCTGGGCCAGCGGGCCACCAGCCTGGTTGACAAGGCAAGCACTAAGTAATCCTGGTCCAGGGAGGATCGTGCCTCTATTGCTTCTATAGTTGAATGGCCCACACGGATTTAGCGCTTCACGTAATTATATCGCATACACTGGATGTTTCTCGCCCTCACTCAGTTTCTTTCCGATGAACAGGGCTTTTCTTGCTGGCAACGTGCACGTAGATACAACAGATTTTCTCGCTTTCATATGTCTGTTGGTCCAGCATCATTATCTTCACCTTCCGTCATTATCATCATATTCAAGCATTATCATCAATCATTATCTTCATTTTCAAACAGTATCATCATTTTTAAACATTATCATCACCGGTTATCTTCACTATCATCTTCATTATCATCAATCATTGTCAGCTTCAGTCATCATCAATGTTAAATACACGTTCAACTTTTTTTACAACACCTGATATTAACACTGAGCATTGAGAGGCAGAAACCCACATGGACATGTACACACACGGGCCCAAGAGCTGTAATTCGACTCTTACAACCACATATAGGTGAGCACACACACACACACACACACACACACACACACACACACACACACACACACACACACACACACACACACACAAAACACACACGCACACACACACACACACACACACACAACACACACACACACACACACAAAACACACACACACACACACACACATACACACACACACACACACACACCACACACACACACACACACACACACACAAAACACACACACACACACACACACACACACACACACACACAACACACACACACACACACACATGCAGACACATATACAACAGGCCTAGTGTCTAATCGACATGTGCCTAGGACCAAATGGTAACTAACACACACACACACACACACACACACACACATGGGGGTCCCGAAACATGGAGAGCCAAGATGTTGGATGTGGTACTTGAAAACCTCATGCATCAACATGTCAGGGACACAACCAGAGAGAGAGGGGAGGATGAGCCAGCAAGACTGGATCTTGTGTTCACCCTGAGCAGTTCAGACATCGAGGACATCACTTACGAGAGGCCCCTTGGAGCTAGCGATCATGTGGTTCTGAGTTTTGACTATATAGTAGAGTTACAAGTGGAGAAGGTAACAGGAACTGAAGGGGACAGGCCAAACTATAAAAGGTGGGACTACACAGGTATGAGAAACTTCCTGCAGGAGGTTCAGTGGGACAGAGAAATGGTAGGAAAATCAGTAAACGAGATGATGGAATATGTGGCAACAAAGTGCAAGGAGGCAGAGGAAAGTTTTGTTCCAAGGGAAACAGAAATAATAGGAAGACCAAAACGAGTCCTTGGTTTACCCGAAGGTGTAGGGAGGCAAAAACTAAGTGCAACAGAGAATGGAAAAGGTACAGGAGGCATAGGACCCAGGAAAACAAGGAGATTAGTAGAAGAGCCAGAAACGAGTATGCGCAGATAAGGAGGGAGGCCCAGCGACAGTATGAAAACGACATAGCATCGAAAGTCAAATCTGACCCGAAACTGCTGTATAGCCACATTAGGAGGAAGACAACAGTCAAGAACCAGGTGATAAGGCTGAGGAAAGAAGGTGGAGAACTCACAAGAAACGATCAAGAGGTATGTGAGGAGCTCAACACGAGATTTAAGGAAGTATTTACAGTAGAGACAGGAAGGACTCTGGGGGGACAGACCAGATGGGGACACCAACAAGGAATACACCAACAAGTGTTGGACGACATACATACAGATGAGGAGGAGGTGAAGAAACTGCTAAGGGACATCGATACCTCAAAGGCAATGGGACCGGACAACATCTCTCCATGGGTCCTTAGAGAGGGAGCAGATATGTTGTGCGTACCACTTACCACAATCTTCAACACATCCCTGGAAACTGGGCAACTACCTGAGGTATGGAAGACGGCAAATGTAGTTCCCATTTTCAAAAAAGGAGACAGAAAAGAGGCACTAAACTATAGACCTGTGTCATTGACGTGTATAGTATGCAAAATTATGGAGAAGATTATCAGGAGGAGAGTGGTGGAGCACATGGAATGGAACAGGAGTATAAATGCCAACCAGCACGGATTCACGGAAGGCAAATCCTGTGTCACAAACCTTCTGGAGTTTTATGATAAAATAACAGAAGTAAGACAAGAGAGAGAGGGGTGGGTTGATTGCATCTTCTTGGACTGCAAGAAGGCTTTTGACACAGTTCCTCACAAGAGATTAGTGCAGAAGCTAGAGCATCAGGCGCATATAACAGGAAGGGCACTGCAATGGATCAGAGAATACCTGACAGGGAGGCAGCAACGAGTCATGGTACGTAATGATGTATCACAGTGGGCACCTGTGACGAGCGGGGTCCCACAGGGGTCGGTCCTAGGACCAGTGCTATTTTTGGTATATGTGAACGACATGACGGAAGGGTTAGACTCAGAAGTGTCCCTGTTTGCAGATGATGTGAAGTTAATGAGGTGAATTAAATCTGATAAGGACCAGGCAGGACTTCAAAGAGACCTGGACAGACTGGACACCTGGTCCAGCAAATGGCTTCTCGAATTTAATCCTGCCAAATGCAAAGTCATGAAGATAGGGGAAGGGCACAGAAGACCACAGACAGAGTATAGGCTAGGTGGCCAAAGACTGCAAACCTCACTCAAGGAGAAAGATCTTGGGGTGAGTATAACACCGAGGATGTCTCCGGAAGCACACATCAATCAGATAACTGCTGCAGCATATGGGCGCCTGGCAAACCTGAGAACAGCATTCCGACACCTTAGTAAGGAATCATTCAAGACACTGTACACCGTGTATGTCAGGCCCATACTGGAGTATGCAGCACCTGTTTGGAACCCGCACTTGATAAAGCACGTCAAGAAACTAGAGAAAGTACAAAGGTTTGCAACAAGGTTAGTTCCAGAGCTAAGGGGAATGTCCTATGAAGAAAGATTAAGGGAAATCGGCCTGACGACACTGGAGGACAGGAGGGTCAGGGGAGACATGATAACGACATATAAAATACTGCGTGGAATAGACAAGGTGGACAAGGACAGGATGTTCCAGGGAGGGGACACAGAAACAAGAGGCCACAATTGGAAGTTGAAGACAAAATGAGTCAGAGAGATATAGGAAGTATTTCTTCAGTCATAGAGTTGTAAGGCAGTGGAATGCCAGAAAATACGTAGTGGAGGCAGGAACCATACAAGTTTTAAACGGGGTTTTGATAAAGCTCAGGGCGGGAGAGGGGGGTCTAGTGCAACCGGTAAAGAGGGGGGGCAGGGTGGGAATGACCCCTGAAACCCACAATAGGTGAGTCATACCACACCACATTTAGGTGAATTAGGTGAGTACACACACCACACACACACACCACCACACACACTTCCCCAAACCCTTGTAAAAAGTCAATTTAATTGGGCCTAATTCAATAAATATTTTAAATAATTTTACAGTAATTTAAAAAATAAACAAACACAATGAAATATATTTTTCCGTTGGGTTCAAATGATTTTTGCGAAAAATTGCTTACACAAATTTTCGATGTCTTATTCGGCAAAAAAGAGCATTGTTTTTAAGCCAAAATCGAAAATTTTAACCTATTCGAACAAAATAGGTAAGAAAAAAAAGTCACAAACAGTTAGGTCCGGTGACCTGCAAGTGGTCTGCGAGGTAACCGGACCTAGCTTTTTGTGACCTTTTCTGGGGGACGTGAAGAGCCGTTTACGTCCCACCACTACCTGAAACCCCGGAGAGTGAAATTCGATCACTGAACAGTTTCGCATGATAACCCCAGATTTCTCAAGCGTCTGACCGAATGGACTATCAATCGAGTTTACCGAGAAACAAGGGGGCGACGTTGATCCCTTTAATCTCCCCTATACACATGAAACTGAATGAAATCCTGATCGAAGCTATGATGTGAAAGATTTTTCCCAATAAAGTTACATGTTATCCCTGTTTGAATCAGGGAGTGTTTTTTGTGGTTCCGATATGCAAAACCGGGGAACAAGAATGTCGATAAAAAACAGCCACAGGGAGAGGTGAATGATAGCTTGGGCCCTTTATTTTGCAGTGCACATCAGGAGCTTGAAAATTGTAGAAATGAGTAAGAGTTTGAGAAGATTCGTTCAGAGGGAGTTCATTTTAGCAAAACGCCCCTCTGAACGAATGCGAGATGTTTATCATTTCTGCAAATTGCCCAAATCCGATGTTTATTTATTGCAGCACGAAAAAACCTAGAGCTACATTCAACCCCCGGGTTGTTTTGGCGCACCGCAACACAACACAACCCCACCCACACACACACACACACACCACACACACACCAAAACACACAACACACACACACAAAACACACACACCACACACAACACACACACACATGCACACACATATACAACGGCCCAGTGTCTAAAGCATGTGCCAGGACCCAAAAGGTAACAATAAAAAACACACACACACACACCATTTATATAAATTTATAACACACACACACCACCAATTAGGTGAATTAGGGGGAGTACACACACACACACACACCAATTAGGGGAATTGGTGAATACAAACACACACCAATTAGGTAATTAGGTGAGTACACACCCCAAAACACAACACACACACCACACACGCACACAAACCCGCCCAGCAATTGGTTTCCTGGGGTTTTAATCCCCCCAAGTGCAAAGTCATGAAGATTTGGGGGAAAGGGGAAAGAAGACCGCAGACGGAGTACATCTAGGGGGCCAGAGACTACAAAATCACTCAAGGAAAAAAATCTTGGGGGGTATAACACCACCATCTCCTGAAGCGCACACAACCAAATAACCTTTCGCATATGGGGGCCCAGCAAAACCCCAGAACAGCATTCCCACTTTAATAAGGAATCATTCAGGCCCCCTACCCGTGTACGTTGGCCCATATTGGAGTATGCGGCACCCTTTGGAACCCCTCTAGCCAAGCACTAAAGAAACTAAAGAAAATGCAAAGGTTTTCAACAAGACTAGTCCTAGAGCTAAGAGGGATGTCTACGAGGAGAGGTTAAGGGAAATCAACCTGCGAAATGGGGGACAGGGAGATGGGGGGGAAAATGATAAAGACATACAAAATACTGAGAGGAATTGACAAGGTAGACAAAGACAGGTGTTCCCGAGATTGGACACGTACAAGGGACACAGTTGGAAGTTGAAACACAGTGAATCACAGGGGTTTAGGAAGTTTTTTTCGCAAAAGAGTATCTTTAAGTGGAATATTTTGGGGAAACGATGAGTGGAGGGGGTCCCTACATATTTAAACGAGGTAGATAAACTCCGGGTAGGGAGAGTGCTGTAGCGATCTGAAAAGGCGGGGCCCGGGGTCGGATGATCCCCGCAACCTCAAAATGGTGATAAAACACACACACAACACAACACACACAAATTTGGGGGAATTAGGTGATACACACACACAACACACACACACACACACACACACACCACACAATTAAGGAAATTTGGTGGTACACACAACACACACAATTAGGGGAATTAGGTGGTAACACACACACACACAACAAACAAACACACAACACACACACACACACACACACAACACAACCCCACACACACACACACCAGAAGGAATGTTCCCTAACAGCCCAAAAATGTTTCGGACGGGATATCCTGGTCACAAACCTATGGGTTTTATGACATGGTGACAGCAGTAAAAAAGAGAGAGAGGGGTGGGGGGATTGATTTCTTGGACTGAAAAGGCGTTTTACCAGTTCCACACAAGAGATTGGGGGCAAAAAACTGGAGGACAAAGCAGGGATAACAGGGAAGGCACAAAAATGGATTGGAATACTTGTCGGAAGACAGCAGCGATCAGGTACGTGGGGAGTGTCAGAGTGGGAAACCCGTGACCAGCGGGGTCCCCCCCGGGGGCTCCCAGGCCATTGTTTCTGGGATTTGTGAAGACCCTGACGGAAGGGAAAAGACTTGAGGGGTCCCTGTTTTCAGATGACGTGAAGTTAATGAGAGAATACACCGATCGAAGACCCGGGAGAACTACAAAGGGATCGGCACTGCAACCTTTCCGCAAGGCTCCGGATTCCCAACCACTAAGGGGCAAAGTCATGAAGATTGGGGGGAAAGGGGAAAGAAAGGGCCCCAGACGGGTACAGTCTAGGGGGTCAAGACTACAAACCTCACTCAAGGAAAAAAGTTTGGGGGGAGATAACACCAGGCCATCTCCTGAAGCGCACATCAACCAAATAATCGCAGCATAGGCGCCTTGCAAACTCAGAACAGCTTCCGACATCTTTAAAAAGGAAAACATTTAGGACCCCGTACACCGTGTATGTTAGGCCCATTTGGAGTATGCGGCACCAGTTTGGAACCCACCCTAGCCCAAACAGGGAAGAAAAGAGAAAATGCAAAGGTTTGCAAAAAAGACTAGTCCTAGAGCTAGGGTATTCCTACGAGGAGGGTTTAAGGGAAATCAACCCGACGACACTGGAGGACAGGAGAGATGGGGGGACATGTAACGACATACAAAAAACTGAGAGGAAAAAAAAGACAAGGTGGGCAAAGACAGGGTTTCCAGAATTGGGCACAGTAACAAGGGGGGCACAGTTGGAAGCTGAAAAACACGATGAACCAAGGGGGTGTTAGGAATTTTTTTTTCAGCCACGAGTAGCAGTAAGTGGAATAGTTTTGGGAAGCGATGTAGTGGAGGCAGGATCCATACATAGCTTTAAGCAGAGGATATAAAGCTCACGGCTCAGGGAAGGACCTAGTACGATCAGTGAAGAGGGGGGGGCCCGGAGCTCGGACTCGATCCCCGAACCTCAATAGGGGAGTACAACACCACACACCCCCACACACAATTAGGTGAAATTTTTGAGTACACCACACACACACCACACACAATTAAGGAATTAGGGGAGTACCACACCACACACAAATTTGGTGAATTAGGTGAGTAACACAACACACACACACACACAACACACCACACAAAACACACACACAACACACACACACCACAAAACCTAGAAAAAGGGAAAGATCTATCAACAGCAGCCCAAAATGGTTTCAGGCGGGAAATCCTGTGTCACAAACCCACGGAGTTCTATGACAGACAGCAGTAAAACAAGAGAGAGAGGGGGGGGTGGATTGCATTTTCTTGGCTGCAAAGGCGTTTTACACAGTTCCCCACAAAGATTGGGGCAAAAACTGGAGGGGCCAAACAGGGGGAACAGGGAAGGCACTACAATGGGAAAGGGGAAATTGTCAGGAGACAGCAGGAGTCATGGTACGTGGCGAGGTGTCAGGTGGGGACCCCGTGACCAGCGGGGTCCCCGGGTCATCCAGGACCCGTGCTGTTTCTGGTATTTGTGAACGACATGACGGAAGGAATAGACTTGAGGGGTCCCTGTTTGAGATGAGTGAAGTTGATGGAAGAATACACTCGTCGAAGACCAGGCAGAATACAAAAAGGGGTCTGGACGGTGCAAAATGGTCCCGCAATTGGCTCCTGGAGTTCAATCCCACCAAGTGCAAAGTCATGAAAATTGGGGAAGGGCAAAGAAGGCCGCAGACGGAGTACAGTCTAGGGGGGTCAGGACTACAAACCTCACTCAAGGAAAGAGATCTTGGGGTGAGTATAACACCAGGCACATCTCCTGAAGCGCACATCAACCAAATAACTGCTGCAGCATATGGGCGCCTTGCAAACCTCAGAACAGCATTCCGACATCTTAATAAGGAATCATTCAGGACCCTGTACACCGTGTATGTTAGGCCCATATTGGAGTATGCGGCACCAGTTTGGAACCCACACCTAGCCAAGCACGTGAAGAAACTAGAGAAAGTGCAAAGGTTTGCAACAAGAATAGTCCCAGAGCTAAGAGGTATGTCCTACGAGGAGAGGTTAAGGGAAATCAACCTGACGACACTGGAGGACAGGAGAGATAGGGGGGACATGATAACGACATACAAAATACTGAGAGGAATTGACAAGGTGGACAAAGACAGGATGTTCCAGAGATTGGACACAGTAACAAGGGGACACAGTTGGAAGCTGAAGACACAGATGAACCACAGGGATGTTAGGAAGTATTTCTTCAGCCACAGAGTAGTCAGTAAGTGGAATAGTTTGGGAAGCGATGTAGTGGAGGCAGGATCCATACATAGCTTTAAGCAGAGGTATGATAAAGCTCACGGCTCAGGGAGAGTGACCTAGTAGCGATCAGTGAAGAGGCGGGGCCAGGAGCTCGGACTCGACCCCCGCAACCTCAACTAGGTGAGTACTCAACTAGGTGAGTACACACACACACACACACACACACACACACACACACACACACACACACACAAACACACACACACACACACAAACACATACACACACACGTACTCATATACAAAAGGCCTAGTGTCTAATCGACATGTGCCTAGGACAAAAATGGTTACTAACACACACACACGTACTCATATACAACAGGCCTAGTGTCTAATCGACATGTGCCTAGGACAAAATGGTAACTAACACACACACACGTACTCATATACAACAGGCCTAGTGTCTAATCGACATGTGCCTAGGACAAAAATGGTTACTAACACACACACACGTACTCATATACAACAGGCCTAGTGTCAAAATCGACATGTGCCTGGGACAAAAATGGTTACTAACACACACACACGTACTCATATACAACAGGCCTAGTGTCTAATCGACATGTGCCTAGGACAAAATGGTAACTAACACACACACACGTACTCATATACAAAAGGCCTAGTGTCTAATCGACATGTGCCTAGGACAAAAATGGTTACTAACCCCACACACACACACACACAATACACCCCACACACACACCACACACACAAAACACAAAACACACACACACACACACACACACACACACACACACACACACACACACACACACACACGCACTCTAATAAAGTCCCAGATGGTTGTATCCAAATCTGCCAACGTGGCGGCAGGAATGTTAGTTCCCTGCTTTCTGTATTACCATATTTGTTACCACTGTCAACACATGCCTCTAAACATCATTTCCTTAAATCTGGTTCCCTGATGACTAGCTGACTTCCGTTCCTTTTCATCATAGTTTCTCTGTATCTCTGTGCATCACGCTGGTATTACCCTGATCCTCCCTGTTCCACACTTGCGTATCTTAGTCAGTTTATTCAGGTAGAGGTACACATAAAAAACGTAAGCAAACACTAGGACATATTTATTAGAAAACGTATCGGTCCTGGGACCTTGATCACTTCTGAAGTGATTAAGGTCCCAGGACCGATACGTTTTCTAATAAATATGTCCTAGTGTTTGCTTACGTATTTTTCTAAACCAACTTGTCGGTATTTATTACCAAGGTTTATACCACAGGTACACTTCAATACAGTTAAATTATTATACATATGTGTATGATAATTTATGCATAGATATACCTGGAGTTTACCTGGAGAGAGTTCCGGGGGTCAACGCCCCCGCGGCCCGGTCTGTGACCAGGCCTACTGGTGGATCAGAGCCTGATCAACCAGGCTGTTGCTGCTGGCTGCACGCAAACCAACGTACGAGCCACAGCCCGGCTGATCAGGAACTGACTTTAGGTGCTTGTCCAGTGCCAGCTTGAAGACTGCCAGGGGTCTGTTGGTAATCCCCCTTATGTGTGCTGGGAGGCAGTTGAACAGTTTCGGGCCCCTGACACTTATTGTATGGTCTCTTAACGTGCTAGTGACACCCCTGCTTTTCATTGGGGGGATGGTGCATCGTCTGCCAAGTCTTTTGCTTTCGTAGTGAGTGATTTTCTTGAGCAAGTTCGGTACTAGTCCCTCTAGGTTTTTTCCGGGTGTATATAATCATGTATCTCTCCTCCGCTTTTCCAGGGAATACAGGTTTAAAGGGGAACCTCAAACGGTCCCAGTAATTGGGGTGTTTTATCCCTTTATGCGCGCCGTGAAAGTTCCCTGACATTTTCTGGGTCGGCAATTTCACCTCCCTTTTGAAAGGTGCGTTAGTGTGCGCAATATTCCACCTAGATAGAAAAAGTGACCGAAGAGTGTTCATGGGCTTGGGCCTCCCTATTTTTTGAAGGTTCTCATTATCCATCCGTCATTTTTCTAGCAGATGCTTTGATACAATTTTTATGGTCTTGAAGTGAGATCCTCCGACATGACACTCCCGGGTCTTTGACGTTGGTGTTTCGCTCTATTTTGTGGCCAAATTTGTTTTGTACTTGATGAAGATTTTTTTTTCCTATTTTTACCATATCTGAGTAATTAAATTTTCTCATCGTTGAATTAAATATTGTTTTCCGCACCCCACTGAAAGTTTTGGTTTGATGTCCGCCTGGAGCTTTTGGCAGTGTCGAAAAGGGAAAGACATGTCATGCAGTTTGGGGTGTCATCTGCAAAGGAAAACAGGGTGCGTGGCTGACACCCCTTGTCTATGTGGGATAGGGAGGTGAGGAACAAGATGGGAGCGGTACGTCCCTTGGGAACAGATTTTTTCACCGTAGCTGCCTCGGACTTTATCTTTGACGCTATCTCTGTTTTTCTGTTAGTGAGGAAATTATAGACCCATCCCGATTTTTCCTTTACCTTTAGCACGAAATTTTTGTGGCTATTACGCCATGGTCAAACTTTCAAAGGGCTTTTGAAAAGTTTGTATTTTTACATCTGCTTCTTTTTGTCTTCTAGTGCATTTAGGACCTTGTGTAGGACCCCAAATTTTTTTAGACAGACGGGGAGCACCTGTTCTAAACCCTGTTGCCCGGGGTTGTGAAACTGATGGGTTTCTAAGGGGTGGTGATTTTGCTTTTAGGACCCTTTCAAAGATTTTATGATATGGATGTTAGTGCTATTTGGGCTGAGTTCTTTCTGTTGCTTTACTGCCCCCTTTTGGAGTGGGGTATGTCTGTTTTTTTAGTAACTGTGGGGGCACCCCCCCTGCCAGCTCCCTCTCCATAGGATGGAAAAGGTCGTGATAGGGGCTTCTTGCAGTTTTTTGATAACACAGATTCCCGAGTCTGGCCCTGGGCAGAGTGCTGGGATTGGACATGCATTTATCGCCTGTTCGAAGTCATTTGGGTCAGGATAACATCGGATAGGCTTGTGTTAAACAAATTTTGTGACTCTCCATAAAAATCATTTTGATCTTTGACTCTCGTCTGGTTGCGCTTGCTAAAAATGGTCATATTGGGACTTGAGTAGCCACTCTTTCCTTTCTGCATCTGTGTAGGACCCTCTTGTTTAAGTAGGGGCCCAATATGGGCGTTGTTCTCGATTTTATTTTTGGGAAGGAGAAGAAAACTTTGGGGGTTTTTTTCGATTTTATTTATGGGTTTTTGTTTTCCCGCGATTCCTGACTCCTAAAAGGGTTTTTTTAGTTAAGTTTTGTGCTTGATTTCTTGACCTTTTCTCCCTACGCTTTCAGATATATTGACCTCTTGGGCCCCCTCTGTTATTTTTTTCCGTCGCCTGAAGGGGGCGCCTTTCCCTTTTTATTTTACATCTACTCCTCCTTTTTTTTTTAGAGGAATAACCTTGTGCATACATCGAGTGCCCCCGGGTTTTAATTTCCTGTTCTGGGGCAAAAATTTGGGGGTCTGGGTTGCTTAGTAATTTTCCCCAGCATATACGGTTAGGCCCTTTCAAATTCAAATTAAAATTTTCAAATTTAAATTCTCTAAAAGGATTACAATGCTGAGTTTACAGAAATTTGGTTATTGTTTGGTTTACTTGTAGAAAAAATTGTGTTTACAGGGGGGTTAACCACAAAAACCCGCTTAGCTGGCTAGGCATTTCGGGCTACTTATTTTATTTTTAAATTTGTAAAATTTTAAAAAATTTAAATGAGGAAAGTTGGTAAAAATGGCTAAGTGACTAAATCCCATTTTTGTGAGTTTGCAATGTAAAATGTTTTTGGGGGGGGGGGGGGGGCCCGGGGACATATCTCAGTTTTGGGGAAAAAAAAAAGGGAAATTCTTAAATTTTAAGACTGAGATTAATATTTTGTTTATGGTAAAAAGAGTGAGTGAGTGTAAGTTTTGAACCACCAGGGGGTATTCGTGTAGTTAGTTGACGGGTTTTATCGGGGGAGATAAAAATTTTTTTCCTAAGGTATTTTTGAAAGGTGATTTGGCCCTGCTTTTCTGGGGGTTCTCAGGTGGGGGTATTCCGGGTTTTTAGGGCCTTTAAACTTACATTAAATTTTTTAAAAAGGTTTAGTCGGAAGGGGGAATGTCGTAGAAATGTTTGTTTCTGGTTTTAAGCCTGTGGGTTCGGGTCCCAACTATAAAGGGAAAGCTTTTTTTGGTTAAAGGTTGATATTGGGATTTTAAAGGGCCCCTGTAGATTTAATTGCACGTAGTAAGGGTGGTTTGTACTAAAACGGGGAAAGTAAGTTTAGATTTTAAGGGGAAGAGTGGGGGGGGGGGGGGGTTTTGGGGGGATGGGTTTTTGTAAATTATTCTTACTGCAGCTTTTTGTTGGGGGTTTTTATTGGCTTTTGGTGTGTTGCTGCAGTTGATCCCCAAGCAAAAAATGGGATAGGTGAGGTATGGTAAAAAAAAGTGAGTGGTATTTGTGGGAGAAGGGCATTTTTCGGCACGTAGATCGTTCGTGGGGAGGAATTTCCCCAACCCTTTTGGATACTTTTTTGGCTATTCTGGAAAATTTGGGGGCTGAAATTTTTAGGTTGTTGGGCAAAAGGGAAAAAGCCTAGGAAAATTTTTTTCCCCCATTATTTCGGAATTAAAGGTTTTTCAACTTAATGTTAATTTGTTTCATCTCCCGCTCGGTACCAAACAAAATAGTAAGTTTTGTCAGTGGGTTTAAACGTAAAAATTTATTTGGGTGTCATCCAAGTCGATATTTTTAAACAGCTCCTTTATTCACCATAGTGTTTTCCCTTTGGGCCCACTTTATGTTTTTGTTATTGAATTTTAATTTTTGGGGAATGCTTTCCCCCGTGAAATAATTTTCATTTTGGGTCTGGGGCCCCGCTACATGTCTGCAACAGAATTTTGTGTAGATTACTTTGGAAACCCCCCCAAAAAAATCAAAGTGACCCCTTTTCCATTTTTTGGTTTTATTTGGTTTGTTCATTGATTCTATGGCTAGACTCTTTCTAGTCTCCCACACGTACTTATAACTGAGGGATATCATAAACATCAGTGGTAAATACTGGAGAAATGGCCAGTAGGCCGCTTTCTGCCGAGATCTTTGATGGACGCAGTAGCTATTGTGGCCAGGTTGTCGCTAGTGTCAGGTACCGCGGGTGTTTTATGTCAGCACCACACGAGAGGGGTGAGAAATGGCATAGTGATACCGACAACCTGTGAAAAATGACACTTAAGTACAGTTCAGTACATTTATTAAAGGAAACGTTTAACCACTCGTGGCAAAACATTTCCTTTAGTAAATGTCCCGAACTGCACATAAGTATCCTTTTCCACACCACACGAGAGAACTAGGTGCCTCTTTGTGGTGTGTTCTGGTGTATTAGGTGCCTCTCTGTGGTGTGTTCTGGTGTATTAGGTGCCTCTTTATGGTGTGTTCTGGTGTATTAGGTGCCTCTTTATGGTGTTTTCTGGTGTATTAGGTGCCTCTTTAAATGGTGTGTTCTGGTGTATTAGGTGCTCTTTATGGTGTGTTCGGGTGTATTAGGTGCCTCTTTATGGTGTGTTCTGGTGTATTAGGTGACGCTTTATGGTGTGTTCTGGTGTATTAGGTGACGCTTTATGGTGTGTTCTGGTGTATTAGGTGCCTCTTTATGGTGTGTTCTGGTGTATTAGGTGCCTCTTTATGGTGTGTTCTGGTGTATTAGGTGCCTCTTTATGGTGTGTTCTGGTGTATTAGGTGCCTCTTTATGGTGTGTTCTGGAACAGCGGCATTCAAGACGGTGTGAATTCGTCTACAATCGTGAACTATATTGCAGCCAGGGTTTCAGTCCGGGAGGAGGTTTAAGGCAGGATTTCAGTCTGGGGGAAGTTTAAAACACGATTTCAGTTTATGAGGAGGAGGTTTAAGGCAGGATTTCAATCTGGATGATCTGGGGAAAGAGGGGTCCTTAAAAGTCATAAAATGCCCCCCCCCCCAAATCTAAGAAATCACTTTTAAAAATATATGATTACCAGTAAGCATATGAAGGTTCTTAAACTATCGTGCGTTCGTGGTCACTGATCAATATATTACAAGGGTAATTAACTATTAATTGAGATGAAAATAAAAAAGTATTTACATCTAGGAGGATTTACCTACCCCCCTCCTCCCCGTGACTAGGCAGCTGGTCGTGGCAGTTGGTCGTGGCAGCTGGTCGTGGCAGCTGGTCGTGGCAGCTGGTCGTGGCAGCTGGTCGTGGCAGCTGGTCGTGGAATAAGAACGATGGCAAGTGAAGACGTGTAAAGGTTTGTAGAACGTAGGAGCATTCATCCTCGAGAAAAACATGACTAGATGTATCGAGAGATCTCAAAAAAAAAAAAATCCAATCATTACTCCCTGCTTGGTGGATGTGTCGTGATGCGAGCTGAGGCGCGTCAGGTCATGGTTGATAGTGGGCTTCCTGTCCACTTTAAAAGAGTGTATATCACCTTCATGTCCTGCACAAAAAGGCGTCTAAGAAGGAGAGTTGATCATCTTTCTCTTATAATACAGTCCTATCAAATAAGGACCCTTTTTTACAGAAATAGCTATAAATAAAGAGTAGAAATGAAACAGATTATTGCATAAAAGTTTAATATAAAAGCAATAACAGGGGAAGTAAATCACATTTCTTTTGGTGAACAGTTTATATGATGCCTCAATAACCATCATGTGGACGACAAGCGTCGAACCTCATTAACCATCCAACCTCTGTAGGTTAAGCAGGAATTGCTGAGAGACTTACGTAGGTCCCGTTAACTAGTGATTCTGTTTCTCACCCGTGGCTATTGTTCTAACCCCTCAAAATTGTCCATTTCGTATAAACTCTGGTGGATTTTATTTCTTTTGTTTCTACTAACCTTTCTTAAACTGAATAAAAGATTTCATCGTTTTTTGTGAGGCTCTTAGTCACACAGATACTGATGGCACAGTTACCCCGTAACCATCATGTACCAAGTTGTCACACTGGACGAGCCAGACACATGATGCAACACTATAATCGCTGGTATTTGACCGAAGAAGTCAGCTGCGCGTGAGAGACTTTTCGACAATAATGATACATAAAGTTTACACTTGTTTCTTACTCATTGACTTGTCGGTATTGTGTAGTATGTATAAATATGATACAATAGTCAAAGGGTTACCGAGGCACAT
Source organism: Cherax quadricarinatus (assembly GCF_026875155.1). Lineage (NCBI taxonomy): Eukaryota > Metazoa > Arthropoda > Malacostraca > Decapoda > Parastacidae > Cherax > Cherax quadricarinatus. The sequence goes on from NC_069402.1 coordinate 110,471,762, forward strand.
CATGAGTGTATGGTATAGCCAGCAACAATGTGTTAGTTAAACAAGTTACAATAGTAAACTGTTTACATGAATGGTAACATCAAAATATATTGTAAATCATTGAAACGTAAACATTTGCAATGTAACAAAAAGTATAGGTTCTAATACACTACTAGATGATGTAGACCGAACTAAATGTAAACTTGCCAGTTGGACAGTTGCCACACCTTGCGTCACTATGTGCTGGATTGCGATAAAAATTAATGAATTCAGACAACACTCACTCAGAAATGTTTAAGAAATAACAAGGTATTTTATCCACAGTGATATATTACCAACCATTCTGGAAAAATACCCTGACTTTGCCCATTGTAAATAACGCATAACCACTTAAACTGTTTACAAGAATACCTTGCTAAAATATAACTTAATTTTGTCATAATTCATGTCTCCATATATAACTCCTTACGACTGAAACCAGATATAAACATGTAAATACAGGGTGTTTCAAAACGATAGACACAATTCCAAAACAGTCTGCTTTGAAATTGTAATTTTTTTTTAAACAACCTGTAGTTCATGACCACTGTAAGTTATTTATCTATCAAAAATTGGGGCCCAGTCCCTGGAAACATCATGTGCCGCTGTAATCTCTTGACTACCACCCACAGGATGGGTATGGGGCACATAATAAAGATATTAAACCCACTTAGTTTAATAGGCCTAACATTCACAGAACTCATAGATGGGTTAATAATCTGTTAACATTAACATGCGCCTCTTAGCAGGCCCATCGCCAGAGTAGACCCAGTAACAAATAAGATTTTTTTTTTTTGGAGACTTCTGGAAATACAGTTACTTAAAAATATATAAACGGGATGCTGAAAGTGTGATGTAGTCCAGCTGGGCTTGTGAGGTCTCTGGGGAGACCTAATTTAACCAATTATATGGTCACACCTTGCCTTGGCAAACGTCTGTAGCCACGCCCACGTCTGAGGTCTTTTGTTCTTGACGCCTCAGACCTAGGCGTCAGGTCGTACACGTGGTTGTGGAGGGTACTTGGACCACCATAAAATCCCAAGGAAGAGCATGATCAGGAGATTCGAGCGGAGCTGCTGCTGGAGTGCAGAGCTCCTGAGCTGCTGTGATGTTGAGATGCTGCGGCCGTGCTGTGTGTTGAGATGCTGCGGGGGTGTTTTGGGGTGGGACGTGCTGCGATGCTGGGCCAGCTGTGTGCGCTGTGATCGGCCG
>NC_069402.1:110473491-110489976 GCF_026875155.1 Cherax quadricarinatus
AGTTGGGGGCACGGGGGGCCGGAGCCCGAGGCTCCGTCGTGAACTACACGTTGACCTGAAAATAACGATGCATCCACAAATAATTTTTTGACGTTTCTAGACTTTCTTTTCTCATCTTTAGATCTACAAAAGGAAAGAACATTCAGAATTGCAGAAGTATTTATTTTTATAAGTAAGTTAAAATTCAAAAAAAATATATATATAACTAAAAAAATGAGAACTCCTGCTGGCTTTTGTACGTGCCTAAGTTCGGCTTAATTAAGATGGTGAGAATAAAGCTTTGCGATTTTCAGCTCTATGTGGAAGGCAGCCGCTGCTCTCATAGTGATCTTATGTACACGCATCTTCCCTAACTGCTGATCAAGGTATACTTAGCAGTTGCCCTGTACTAAAAGATTTACCTAAATAGTCATCATGATTTTCGGGCAATGAGCTGCCTCATTGTCTTACCGATGTGCTGAGATTTACATGTCGTACACGTATGTTAGTATACAATAGACAACTGAAGACACTGCGATCTAATCCTTGAATTAAAAAAAAATGTAAATTACAAAAAATTCTTAAGATTAATGCGAGAACATATATATAATATATATATATATATGTGTGTGTGTGTGTGTGTGTGTGTGTGTGTGTGTGTCGTGCCGAGTAGGTAAAATTGGTCAGCAAAAGCTCTACATTTTTATTATACGTTTAAAGATATATATTTTTTCATTTATGTTAGTGTAAAAATCAATAACTTTGTACCAAAAACAAATTAGAAAACTTACCTAACCTTATTATAACAAGCTCAATTTAATTTAGCCTAATCCAACAACATATATTTTAGGTAAGTTTACAATAATTTAATAATAAACACAGTGAAATATATTTTTTTTCGTTAGGTTCAGAATGATTTTTGCGAAATTATTGCATACACACATTTTTACTTGCCTTATTCGGCAAGAAGAGCGTTGCTATTTAAGCCAAAATAACAAGTTTTACCTATTCGGCACATTATATATATAATATATATAATATATATATATATATATATATATATATATATATATATATATATATATATATATATATATAATATGCAAAACAACCACCGTGAAAGAGTAGTGAAATTCCAAGCGTTTCGTGACTACTCACATTGTCAAGGAACAATGTGAGTAGTCACGAAAGCGCTTGGAATTTCACTACTCTTTCACAGTGGTTATTTTGCATATTTTAAAATCACCTGTTTACTGTGATCTTATTGCATATATATATATATATATAATATATATATATATATATATATATTATATATAATATATATATATATATATATATATAATATATATATATATTATATATATATATATATATAATGCTTTAAGATTCCAGATATTTAACGTTATGGAATATAAAATGTTAAAATGTTTTGTAGTTCCATTCAGCTAAATTAAATTTAAAAATCGAACCAGAATTCAGGTTCGAGCACAAGTCCTAATTATCTCGGTCACACACCCTTGAATTTAATTAAAACCACACACACACACACACACACACACACACACACACACACACACACACACACACACACACACACACAACACACACACACACACAACACACACACACACGCACACACACACACGCACACACACACGCACACACACACGCTCACAACACACACGCACACACACACGCACACACACACGCACACACACACATATAATATATATAATATATATATATATATATATATATATATATATATATATATATATATATATATATAGGAGGTACCACCTCTAGAACTGTTATAGGGACCCTCATCCTCAGAGAAAAGAATAAACTTGCTTCAGGGAAAACTCAAGGTTCTCCCTGAAGCTGTCTGAGAATTTTCTCCTACCACCCCCTATATTTTATGTATATTTTATTTAAAGACAAAATACATTGACAAAACATTCACAAAAATACGATAGAAAGTAAAACAACATAGGTGACTCAGAGCTACATCTCGAATACTTCTTATATATAAATATATATATATATATTATATATATATATATATATATAATATATAAATATATATATATATAATGTATATTATATATATATAACCATTTACCACCTGCACATTTCACTCATCTCGCAACTTCACTCAGACGTTCACTCAGGCGTTTATAGCGCACTCATTCATTGGGCGTTCACTGGTTCGGACGTTCACTGGTTCGGACGTTCATCGTTCACCAAGGCTTCTCTTATTATTACCTAGGTGACATTGTTGTCATCATGTTGTGTAGCTAGAGTGAATTATCACAGGGGAGTAATGACGCTCAATTTCATGTTGATACTTATCCTGAGAGTCTGGGCTGCCACTGCCACGGAGAAGCACAAGGTGTAAAAAATCTCTCTCTCTCTCTCTCTCTCTTTCTCTCTCTCCTCTCTCTCTCCTCTCTTCTCTCTCTCTCCTCCTTCTCTCTCTCTCTCTCTCTCTCTCTCTCTCTCTCTCTCTCTCTCTCTCTCTCTCTCTCTCTCTCTCTCTCTCTCTCTCTCTCTCTCTCTCTCTCTCTCTCTCTCTCATCTCCTCTCTCCTCTCCTCTCTCTCCTCTCCTCTCTCTCTCTCTCTCTGGCACTCAGGTTTGCTCCTCTCTGGGAGTGTGGGTTGAGAATTCAGGATGTGGTGAATATATGTTTTTAAATACAAAATACTGCTTGCTGCGACCTTCACCACAGCTTTGCTAATCCCACCTCTGACCTTTCCCAGTGTGACCTTTAACAGTGACCTCCTCACCCCCACCAACCTTACCCTCTCCCCCCACCACACCCTCAACCTCCCCCACTATCCACCCCTCCATCATCCTGTCTCACCCCTCCACCATCATCCACACTCACCCCTCCCCTGCCATCCCCTCTGACACTTCCGCAATCATCCATTCTCATTCCTCTCCCCACCATCCTTCAGCATCTCCTTGAAAAACTCCAAAAAAAGGGGAAAAAAGCAAATAGATGGTAAACCAAAATTTCCTCTTTTATTTTTTTATTTTTTTTTTTCTTTTTTTTTTTTTTTTTTTATTATTTTTCCTTTCCCCTTGCCTTTTTCCTCTCTGCCTTCCTCAAACTTCCTCCTTTTCCCTCTTCTTTTCTTCCTTTCACTTTTCCTTTTCCTTCTTCTTCCAATTTCTCTTTAAACCAGGTTTTTTTGCCCTCATGGGGGGGGGGTTAAAAGGAATTTCCGGGGGATTGGGGTTTTAATATTTTTGGTTTTTATAAAAACACAAGGTTAAAAACCTTCCCCCCTTTTTTTTCTTCCCCACCTCTTCTTTCCCGTGTCCTTTGTGCTTTTTCACCCCACCCTTCCTTCTCTCACCCCCCCCCCTTAAATTTTCCCCTATCCCCCCCCTTCTTTTCTACCCTCCCCCTTTCTCCTAAACCCCTCCCTGTCCCATCCCTCGGACTCCTCCGGTTTTAAATTCAAATTTAATTTTTGAAATAAAAATTCGCTTCTCCGCCTTTCACCCGCCCCAACCAAAACCCCCCTGGCCTTTTCCCCCCCTTTTAAACAACCCCCTCCCCCCAAAAAAAACCCTTTCCCTCCTCCCCCCCAACCCCCCCCTCCCCCACAAAACCACCCCCCCACTCATTTCCACCCCTCCCCTCACCACCCCCCAAAACACCCTCCCTTCCCCCCTTTAACACCCAACCCTTTCCTTTCCTCTCCCCCCCCCAACACTCTCCCCCACCCCCCCCCACCCCCCAAAACCCCCCCCCACTAACCCCCAAAAAACCCCTCCCCCAAACACAAACCCCCCCTACCCCAAAAACCCCTCGCTCACTAAACCAACCCCTGCTCAAAAAAACCCCAAACCCCCTGCTAAACTAAACCCAAACCCTCGTCAAACCCCAAACCCCCCGTCACAAAACCCAACCCCCGCTCACTAACAACCAAAACCCCTCGTCACTAACCCCCAACCCCAACCTCCTAACACAACCCCTCCCTCACAAACCCCAAACCCCATTTCCCCTCCTAAAAAACCCCAAACCCCGCTCACTAACCCAACCCCCGTTAAATAACCCCAAAAAACCCCTTTTTTCCCTAACACCAACCCCCCCCCAAAAAAACCCCCAAACCCCTCCCCACTTACCCAAACCCCTCCCCACTAACCCCCAACCCCCCACTAACCCCAACCCCCTAACAAACCTTTTCCCACTCCTCAAACCCCCCCCTGTTAAAACCCAACCCCCCCTTTTCATTAACCCCCAAACCCCTTCCCCCTAACAAACCCCCCCCCACTAACACCAACCCCCCCCCCACTAACACCAACCCTCCCCCATAACCCAACCCCCCCCCACAAAACCCCAAACCCCCCACTAACCCCAAAAACCTTTTCCCACAAACTCCAACCTTTTCCCCCTTTTTAACCCCAACCCCTCCCCCCCCACAAAACCCCCCCCCCTTCCCCGTGCCCCAACCCCCCCATAACAAAACCCCTTCCCCACAAAACACCAACCCCCCCCACTAAAAAACCCCCCCCACAAACCCAACCCCCACAAAAAAAATTTTAAAAAACTCAACCTCCCCCCCTTTTAAACACCAACCCCCCCAAAACTAAAATTTCCCGCCCCCGCCCCCAACCCTTCCCCCCAGACCACCAACCCCCCCCACAACAAAAACCAACCCCCCAAAAACACCAGCCCCCCCCAAACCCCAACCCCACCACAAAAAAAAACCAAAAAAAACCAAAACCATCTTAAACCATAAACCACCAAAAAAACCCCAAAACCAAACTCCAAACACCCACCCCCAAAAATCCCAACCCCAAACAACCCAACAAACCACCAAAAACCCCCAAAACCAACCCCCAAACCCAACAAACCCCCTTTCCCAAACAAAAAACCCCACCACCAACCAACCACCCCAACAAAACCCCACCCACCCAACCCCCCCCCCCCCCCCCACACCCCCACCCCCCCCCCCCCCCCCCCAAAAAACCACATAAAAAACCCCCCCCCCCCCCCCCCCCCCCCCCCCCCCCCCCCCCACCCAACAAACCACCATAAAACACAACCACCTCAAAAAAACCCGAAACAAACCCCAAACATCGGGCAAACAACCGTCAACAAAACCCAACATCAGCAAAACCAAACAACACAAAAAACCCGCCCACAAAACCAACTGCACAAAAACCGTCAAAAACCCAACATCACACAAACAAGTCAACAAAACCCCAACATCAGCACAACCATCAACACAAAAAAACCGCAACACAACCACCATAACACAAAAAACCCGTCAACAAAACCCCAAAACCCAAAAACAACATTTAAACCCAAACCCAAACCTTTCAACAAAAACCCACCACCCAACACAACAACCGTAAAACACAACCCCACCCATACAAAAACCCGTCAACACAACCCCCATCAACAAAACCATCAAAAAAACAAAAACCCTTTAAACAAAACCCAAACAACAAAGCCCACCATCAAAAAAAACCAATTCTTTAACACAAGAACCGTTAACTAACCCCCAAACCCAAAACCCACCTTTCAACACAACCGTCAACAAAAACCCACCAACAAACCCCCAAACAACAACCACCACAACACCCCAAACCACCCAACAAAACCCCCGTCAACACAACCCCATCAAAAAAACCACCATCAAAAAAACAACCATAAACCACAAAAACCCTTTAACAAAAACCCACCAAAACAACCCCCATCAACAAAACCCGTAACACAACCCCCAACACAAACCGTAAAACACAACCCCCATAACAAAAACCACCATAAACAAAACCCAAAGATCAACCCCCCCCCTAAAACAAAACAACAAAAAACCATTTCAAACAACCTTAACAAAAACCCCCCAACACAACCCCCAACACAACCTTCAACACAACCGTAAACCCACAACCCCCATCAACACCCCCACCATCACCCAACCCCCGTCAACACAACCCCCCTCAATACAAAATCAACACAACCACCAACCAAAAAACCCCGCAACAAATCAACACAACCACCATCAAAAACAACACAATCAACACAACCACCATCAACACAACCCCCCTTCAACAAAAACCCCCCCAATCAACAAACCCCCCGTAAACAAAACCCACCATCAAATACAAAAAATCAACACAACCCCCATCAAAAAAAACCACCGTAAACCCAACCATCAACAAACCCCCAAAACCCAGCAAAATCAACAAAAACCCCCATCCCCACAACCCCCATAAAACAAAACCCCCCTTCAACACAACCCCCTTTCAACACAATCAAAAATCTAAACAAAAACCCGTAAAACAATCACCATAAACCCTACCGTCAACACAACCCCTTTTAGCAAAAACCATCAAAAAACCAAAAATAACACAAACCCCCCCCCATCAACACAACCAACATTAACATCAACACAACCACCATCAACCAACCTAAACCCGCCCCATAACACAAAAACCGTCAACAAAACCACCATCAACAAAACCCAATTTCAACACAACCCCCATAAAAGAAAAAACCCAAATAACAAAAACCACCATAACACAACCCCCAATCATAACAACCACAACCAACCCCCATGGGCAAAAAACCAAACCATCAACACAACCCCCCATAAACAAAAACCCCCAAAAACAACCACCGTCAACAAAACCCCCTTAAACCCAAAACGTCCTTTAATAAAAACCCCCCATCGGGAAACAAACCCCATAAAACAATGTCAACACAACCAACCTTTCAACAAAACCCCCAAATCAACACAACCCCCATAAACCCACAAACCCCAACAACAAAACCCCATAAACACAACCACCGTCAACAAACCACCATCAACAAAACCCCTAAACCCCAAAACCCAAACCATCAAAAACCCAAATCAACACAACCACCATCACAAAACCCACCGTAAAACCAACACCACAACAAAACAATCAACACAACACCATCAAAAAAAACCCACCAAAAACCCCAAACCTCCCCCAAAAAACCCCATCAACACAACAAAACCCCAAAACCACCATCAACAAACCCACCATCAAAAACCAATCACACAAAAAATCAAACCAAAACCCACCTTCAAAAAAACCCACCATAAACCCTACGTTAACACAACCCCAATTAGCAAAACCAAAACAAACCCCCTAAACAAAAACCACCTAACCACCGTCAACCAACCCCCATCAACAAAATCAACAAAACCCCCACCACCCAACAAAACCACCGTAACACAACCCCCATAAACAAAACCCCGTCAAAAAAAACCACCCAACACAACACAATAAACAAAAACCACCACCCAACTCAACCACCATCAACAAAACCCTTTCAAAAAAAACCACCAACAAAACCCGCAACAAAAACCCCCATCAACACCCCCCCTCAACACAAACCGTCAAAAAACCCCCAACAACTCAATCAAAAAAACCCCATCAAAAAGAAAACGTAAACAAACCCCTAAAACAACCAAAACCCACAACCCCCATAAACAAAAATGTAAACAAACCCCCCATTAGCACAACCATCAAGGAAACCCAAAATAAAACCAACCATCAACACCCCAAACCATTAACCAAAACCCAAAAATCAACACAACCACCATCAACACCCCAAATCAACACGAACCTTTCAACAAAATCCCTTCAACCCAACCACCATAAACAAAACCCCAATTTCCCCCAACACAACCACCATAAAAAAACCCAGAAAAACAACAACTTTTTTACAAAACCCAAACACCCAACACAAAAACCGCCCAACCAACCAACACACCCAAAACAACCGTAAACAAAAACCAACATCACACAACACCCGGGCAACAAACCATAAACCCCCCCCGTAAACCCCCAACCATAAACCAACAAAAACCGTCCCCAAAAAACCCCATCAACAAAAACCTTTCAAAAACCACCATCAACACCAAAAACCGGGTAAAAACCCCCCCCACATAAAACAACAACCGTCAAAAAACCCAAACATCAACAAAAACCTTCAACAAACCACCATCAAACAAAAATAAACCCAAAACCCAACCCCATCAACCCACAACCCCCAAACAAAAAAAACCACCATCCAACAAACAACCGTCAACCAACCACCAAAAACAAAACCCAAACCATCAAACAAAACCCACCTCACCCAAACCACCACAACCCCCAAAAAAACACAACAATCAACACAACCCCCATAACACAACCACCATAAAAACCCAACCACCTTTAAACACAAAAACCACCCAACACAACCACCATCCCCCCGGGACCACCATAAACCCACAACCACCCATCAACACAAAAACCACCCAAAACACAACCACCTCAAAAACCCCACAACCAACCCCCTTTCAAAAAAACAATAAACCCCCAACCACCATCCCCCAACCCCCATCAATAAAACCACCTCAAAAACAAAAAACCATCAAAAAACCAACCATCAACAAAACCCTCAACCCAACCACCTTTCATACAACCATCAACAAAACCAAAATTTCACAACCCCCATCAACAAAAACCCACCATCACAAAACACACCACCAACACAACCCCCCATAACAAAACCCCACCATCAACAAAACTACCATAAACACAAACCACCATAAACACAACCATCAACCCCCCCAAAAACCCCATCAAAAACCCCCCAACAACACAACCAAAAATTCCTTCAAAACCCAACCATCAAAAAACACCATAAAACACAACCATCAACACAACCATCAACAACCGTCATCAAACAACAACCGGCCAACACAACCACAAGCAGCAAACAAAATCAACAAACCATCAACACGCCCAATCATCAACAAAACCCCACCATCACACAACCACCTTCAACATAACCATCAACACAACCCCCAACAGGGACCATCATCAAAACATTCAACCGTAAACACAACCCCGAAAACAAAATTCCCCCAAAACCACCAGCAACAAAATTTCATAACAACCACCATAAAAACCAATCATAAAACAAAACAACCATGAAGGGCAAACCAAAAAAACAGCACAAGAAAAACTATCAATTTTAATGATTATTTGCATATCGAAATTTAACAACCTCCTAACTTTTGCTACCCTGACTTTTCCCCCTTCTACCCAAACCCTGGACTGCATATTTACATACCTTTTAACCTTTCCAATCCTACTATTTCCCGAAAATTGTTTACCTATATGGAGCTACCAATTTAAAATACCCTGAGTCTTTTATATTTTTTTTTAACCCTGATTCTTTAAAGGGGAAGCTACCATGGCCCTCAGTTTAAATTTTCCCCCATGATTCAACAATTTTCCCCGCCTTTTTCTTTCCTTAATGATTTTTTTCCCCAAAATTTTCTTAGCATGATTCTAAACATATTAAGTACCATACAGTAAACCATGATTTCCCCTAATTTACCTACATCATTCTGTGTAATTTTTCCTACCACCCTTTTACCATAGGTTTTTTGAAATTTTTGTCTAGTTTGCTTATTTTATTCCACTATTATTTAAAATACCTTTGGGAAACTTTTCAATTTTTTTAACGTAAAAAACTAATTTAAAAATTATTAAAATTTTTCAGAAAAATAAAATTTTATATATAAATATTATATATATATATTCTTTAAAAAATTTTATATATTAAAATATTATAAAATATTTTATATAATAAAATTAACCCCTATTTAAAAAAAATTTAAAATGGCAGCGTTTCGAAATGAAAAAATTTTTAATATGAAATATGTACTTGTTGTACAAGTTTTATTGACATGATTTGGGTCTATATAAAATTTATTTAGGGAAAAAAGCCCGGATCCCCCCTCATTAGCAAAACGCTTTTGGCGTTTAATTAAAATAGAATGGAACGCCTCATTAAGCTCAATTCTTATAAAAATTAAAAAACATAAATAAGCAAATTTAAAAATTTTGGGAAAGGAAAATATTAAAATTTTTTTAGATTAAAAGGGGGCCTCTGGGGGGAATTTGAAGAATTTTTTAACAAATATTCCTTTTTTGTACCAAAAAAGATGAAAATTATTTATTAAAAAATATTTCTTTAAAAGGTTTTTAAAACCCGGGATTTTTTTTGGACATACTATCGACCCCTAACGTAGCAGGTATACAAAATTGTTACCAAATACTAGCTAGATATATGCACCGAGAATTTTTATTTTTTCTCAGGGGAAAAAATGCTAAGAGTTTATTTTTTTCCCTTTTTTAGGGATTTGGTTTTAATTTTGTCAGGGGGTAAAAAAGGTTACTGGACAAACTTTAAGAACCTAAAAAAAGTTTGATAGGGTTCATTTAAGCCTTACTTTCCTGCCCAAACCCCTAATAGCAGCGATTTAAAATACAAATGAATGTTTAAAGGAATAAGATGCACTTACAGTTGGCATTTCTACCCTAAACGGTTGCACTGGCCCCAACTGTAATGTGTTGAAAGGGGTTTATTACGTTTTTATTGAAATTTTTCGGGAACGGGGGCAGTTTCTGAATTTTCATGAAAATAGTGGTAAAACGAGGGGGAATAGGGCAAAAACCCAAATGAAAATTTTCACGAAGACCCACCCGGGTTTAAAAGTTCCACTAATAGTAATAATTTAAAAAAGAAAATGTGAAATTTTTGGTCACGGGGAAAAGGGAAAAAACTTCCAAAGGGGAAGACCCCGCCGGTAAAGTTTCAATCAAATTTTACTGTGGCCTTATCCTGGCTTCTCTGAAAAAAAAAAAAATAATATAAAAATTAATTTTATAAAGGGGCCCCCTTCCATATAAAAAACAAAGGCTTAATACTCAGAATAATTATAATAATTTTAATTTTGTTTCCTCTGGGAATTTATTAAAGAAGAAAATAAAGCCCTAATTTTTGCATTGTTTCCTTAAAATTACTTTTTGTGTTCTAACACTTATTTAAAAATTCTAGATAATTTAAAAAAAAATGGAATATCTACCCAAAATTAAAAGTTTTATATTTTAAGCGCTAACTCGTGATTTTTTTTTTTTTTTTTTTTTGATGGTTTGTCTGTTGGCCAAGGGAAAGGATGGGGTTGATCTCGTTTGATGTTTAAAAACGTTTTAATAAAACCGTAAGCAATGTAAACACGTGTGATTAAAAAGGAAACTGATGTAAAACGTGACAGGGCGTAAGCTGATGAAAACACAAAGAAGACCTTGTGCAGACTTTGATATCTTATTGTGGGAAACGTTTTGCCCCGCCAAAATGCCTTTTTCAGTTCAGTACAGAGAAGAATTTGGGGGAAGGTCAAAGGGTATGAGGTAAACAGTCCCTCAGCCTAAGTCGATGTGGCAGTCCTCAGTTTTTGATCCTTTTTTCAAGATTGATTGATGATCACATCGGCTTCCCAGACCGAGGACTAATAAACCCCATTTTCCTGATTTCATTCTTCCTTTTTACTGGATTAGGAAGGGCCCCTGGTTTTGGGGAAATGTTTCCCCAGTAAAGATGCGCAAGGTCCATTCATCAGTTTAAAACCCTTTATGTAAACACGGGTAACCAGACGGCCCCTTTTTTCTTGAAACTTCCCTTTTTTTCGATCTTACATAAAATTTTTTGGGCACAATGGAGCCCTGAATCCCACTCGGAAATGCCAAAACACCATCCAAAAGTTTAAACCCTCCATACAATACCATCCTTACCAAATACCATCCCCAAAATCACTATCCCTACAAGTCACCAAAAGCCCTTCAACCCCCGCCCCCCAAAAAAATCACCCCCCCCTTTTAACCCTTTACCCCCCAACTCTCTCCTAAGCCCCCACCCCCATTTCTCCCCCCTACAATTTCCTTTTATAACCCATAGCCCCCCAAAGTAATTTCCCCCCCAGTTTTCCAAATTTGACACAGCGGAGGTTTTGGTATTTCCCCTAAGGGCATGTTTGCCCTTAGTGTTTTTGTTTTTATAAAATCTGTATCACGTGGGGGTTTACCCCCAGATAGAAAGCTTGCTGTAAAACCCCCGGTTGTAAAAAAATTTACCTAACCCCCTTTCCCCACATAGACAAAAAAAAGTCTATGCGTAGGTTTGGGGGGAAATTTTAAAAAAATTGGGGAAAAAAAAATTGCGTTTTCGTTTTTTAAAAAAAAGGAAAAAGATATAAAGATTTTTTTTCGCTTGTGGTTTTTTAATTTTTTTAAAAACCATAAATTTTCTTTTGTGTATCCCCAAGGTTTGGGGGGTAATTTTTTTTTTTTCGGTTTTCCAAAAACAAAAAATAATAAATTTGGGAAAAAAAATGTTAAGAAAAATTTTGTTTACGGATCCTTTCGATCGGTAAACCCGCAAAGGGGGAAAATGTTAAAATACTGAAAAATAGACTTCGACCGCAAGTTTTTACCCTTGTTTAATATTGTCTTTTTGGCACGGTTTTAAATTTTTTAATTTTTGCATTTTTGTGTAAAAAAAAAAAAAAAAATCAGCAGGGAGGGTTTTTTCATTTTTTTTAAGGGGTGAGCAAAACATGAACAAAACAAGCATCCCTACTTTCGTTACTTTTTTTTTGGGTTTCCACAGGGGTGTGGGAAATTATTTACAAATTTAAAAAAAAAAAAAACATTTTTTGTAAAAAAAAAATCACCATTTTATTTTTGGTTTTTTTTTATACTGGTAAAAATGTATGTTTTTTTTTTTTTACAAAAAAAGTTTTTTTCCTTTATAAAAATCCCCTAAATTCTTAGTCGTTTTATTATAAACCCGAGTTGAGCTTTTCGGGGTTGTCCGCTTGTTGCAATCTAGTTCCCGCTTAACCAAAAAAAAAAACATGGGTTTTATTTTAACCCCCTAAAAGCTCTTCAGAGTCTAAATCCCAAAAAGGGTTTTTCCCGTGGGATCCCCCCCCTTAACCCTTTTCCCCCAGGGGAAAAGGGAGAGGGGGGAAAAGTTTTTAGATTCCCCGGTTGCAGTCAATGGGATCCAAAAGTGATGGGAAAGGGTTTTTTTTTGAAAGGGGGAGCTAAACCTTAAAGGGACTTTTAAACCCATTGGAAAATGTTTGGTAGATGTGTTTTAAACATCTTTGGGGAAATACTTTGGGGGGGAAAGGGGGTCCCCGAGTGAAAACTCCTGTTTAAGACATGGTTTTCCCCCTTTGGGAAAAAATTCGTAATTTCCTTTTGAAAAAACCTTTTAATTAAAATTAGCATAGATTTTTAAAAACCCGAAAGATAGACTCGTTTGGGTTGGGGATTTTTTCAGGGACACAGTTTGACGGGCCATGTTTGCAAGGTGTTTTATTCTGCTGAAAATCTACCCTATGGCAAACCCCGTTTTGCAAAACGCTAGAAGTTAAAAAAGTTAAACCCTTTCCCTTGGTGCTTTTTTAAAATTTTTGCTTAATATTTTAAAATTTTAATCTTCTACGATTAGGGGGCTCGGAGGGGTGCTTTAAAACAGCATATACGAAAATTATTATTTATCAAAAACCTTTGGAAAAATTATTTCGGGTTTTTTTTTTGCAAAAAGCTTATTTTGGGTTGAACCCTGAAAATAAAAAATATAAATTTATATATAAATAATAATTTATATATTGTTAAAAATAAATATATTTATATTTAAAAAATTTTATATATATCTTTCAATTTTTTATTTTGTTTATTTAAATGCAATTTTCAGTATTGTATTTAAAGGGAGGTCTGTCAGTGAATTTTTTTAAATATTTTAAAAAGTATCAATTTCCCTTCTCCCAAAACAAATTTAACTATATGTTCAAAGGGGAAATTTGGGGTTATTTTGAAGCACACGAATGCGCATTTGGTACTAAAAGGCAAATAAAACTATTTATCGAGTTCTGGCATTATTTTTAGCCTTTTAGCCCATGGGAAATAAAGATCAACATTTTTGTCCCTTCTCTGTACACGTTTATTTCCCTCTGAAAACGTTGTACTAAGGTCAACTTTTTAATATTTGTTTAAAATTTTACTTTTTTACAACTTTTAAATAAAGGCCTTTTTTTCTTCCCACTATAAGACGTGTAGTTAAATTAGGGAATGTTAACCCCCTCTTGTACTCTGGATTAACTATGTAAGTTTTTTTTCTTAATGTTATTTTGTTCCAAACATTGTAATTTTGTTTTAAGAGCACATAATTTTTCATGAACAATAAAATTTTTTGTTCTCTTTGAATACAGTGTAATTTTGTTCCCATTAATGACAATGAAATTTTTTTTGTTCTAAAATACAATTTTCTCAAAAAAAATTTTTTGTTATTTTGTTCCCAGGACAAAAATTTTTTTTTTCAAAAACCCACAATGTAATTTTCGTTCTCAAAACACAATTTTCATTTCAGAACCGAATTCAGTTCTCTTCTCAAGAACCCGGGGAAAATTTTCTTCTTAAGAAAATCAATGTACTTTTTTTCTGACTCAGCACGATTACGCCATTTTGCATTACCTTTTTCCCGTGCTAACGAAATGAATTCCCAAAGACGATAACTTACGTAGTTAAGAAACCATCCCCTTTGGATTCATCAGTCAAATCCCAGCGGGGGCTTTAAACTAATGGGTTTTGAAAACTTTTCCTGCCTGATGTTCCCCCCAAACAATATAATTAATTACCTTCGAATTGGCGTGTAAATTTTTATAATTTTTTATGAGTTCCCACGGGTGTTTATTACCAGATTAAAGCCTGGATATCATGATGTTCTAGCAGAATAGTTACACGAAAATTGGGTTTTGAACTTTAAAAATATATATTATATATATAATAAATAAATATAAATTTAAAATATATTTTAAAAATATATATATAAAAATTATATATAATATATTATTAATTAACTCAAGACTGGGCCCTGGGGCATGACCCCCGGATCTTCTCCAGGATACTTCTCCAGGGAATAGTTTGGTATAAGGTAAGGATGTCAAGGGAAAAGGGGGCTACTGACACCCAAAATACTACCATTTTCATTATTTTTAATCTATTAACCAGGCGTGTTGCGCTGTGGCCCTTTTTTCCATTTAAAAAAATCAACTTGTTTTATTCCTAGTGGGTTGTTAAGGTGCTGTGCTGCTGTAGCTTATGTGCTGTTGTGCTTACGCTGCCCGTTTTATGTAGCCCCGCTACTGTTCTTGTAGCTTAGCTGTTGTTGTATGCCTACTCTGCTGTTGTAGATTACTGGCTGTTGACGTACATGACGTTGTAGTTACTGCTGTGTTGATGTAGCCCATTTTCTACTTACCCGCTGCTGTTGTACTTTTCTCTGCTGTTTTCTTTTGCCTACTTCTGTGTGGCTTCTGGGTTTTTTTAGCCTTTGCTGTTAGCTTCCTGTTGTGGTGTTTTAGCTGCCTTTTCTGATTATTTCCTACTGCTGGGTTGTAACTAGCCCTGCTATGTAGCCTCCGCTGCTGTAGCTTTCCCGTGTTGCTGTAGCCTCAGCTGTAGTTGCTGCTGCTGTTCCCCCCTGCTGTAGATTTGTCTTTGTTGCTGCTACGTTGCCTGCTCTTGACTGTGCGTTGAAGCCCACTACTGCGTTGTTTGCAAACCTAATATTTCTGTTTTGAGTCCTACAGTTGAGTGTTCAGCAATCTGCGCTGCTGCAGCGGTAACTATGAAACCCGTAACGGAACTACTCTGCGACAGTAGCTTTCTGCAGCGATGTTGCAGAAGCTTACCCAAACGGCTTTGCAGTAGCTTTGCCCACGTGCTGTAGGCTTACTGCGCTCTGTTTTCAAGCTTAGCAGCTGTTTTTAAGTAGCTTAATGCACCCGCTTTGCAATACTATTGGCAAGCTGTTGCATGCTCATGCAGCGCTGTTCTTATAAAGCTTTGGTTGCTTCTTACTGCTTTTTGTTGCAGTAGTTACTGCGCTTTTTTTGCAGTACTTACTGCAAACTGTTGTTGAGTACTTACTGCATGTTTTTTGAAAGTAACTTACTGGAGCGCTTCCCCTTTTCTGAGCAACTCTTGTTTGTAGCCCCCTTTTTCCTGGTCTGAGCCATTTTGTTACGTAGCCTATTTTCTGTTTGTTCGTTGTTTACTTTGCTGTGAGCCGCTTCGCTTTGCCGTTTTCTGTTTTGTGTAGGTACTTTCGTAAAAGCCTCTTTTTTTCTATGCCCGTGGGGGCTTAACACTGTTTGGTGCTGTAGCTACTTTTTCGGGGGAAATAGCCTCTTTTTCTTAGCTCATCGTGTTTCGTCCTACTTGTTGTTGTACCCCACTTCGGGGCAGTATCTTCACGGTGTAGCCTACTTAGCTGTTCAGTACCTCTTGTTGTAACTACTCGGTGTTCTAGGTTTTTTTCGCTGTTTTAGAGCCTATTTTTGGTGCCACTGTGTTTAGCTCTTTTTCAGTACTTTCTTCCCGTTCAGTTTCCCCTTTAGCCGTGGGTTGCCTTTTGTTTCGGTGGTACTTAACTGTTTCGTAGCACTTCCTTTTTTAGTTTTCGTACTTTTTAGCTGTTGCGTGCTACTTTACTTGCGTAGCTCTTTTGGGGTTTTGGGCCCAATTTAGCGTTATAATACTTGCCTCCCGAGCCTATTTAGCTGTTGATTCTATTTTTCGTGGGTTCGGGGTAATC